>OW052220.1:211968482-212568482 GCA_932526605.1 Nephrotoma flavescens
GGTCCTATTCAAACAGCCTTTTTAACACAAACCAGAAAGGAAGGATACGAAATGTATTTTTTTTAGGACAGAAAGACCCCGTTCCAGACAGCTAGCGATCGTACGGCATAAGACAATACAATTGTAATCTACTCGAAGGAAGGATAAAGGTTTAATAGGTTTAATGGTTAACAAAAATATTATTTCACGTGCATGTAAAGATTTCCAGAAATTGAATTTTAAATTAACACTTTTCGGCTTCCTTAACATTAGACAACTTTAATTTAATCTTAAAAAATACAGTAAATTCTGATTTCAGAAGAATCTTCAGCCAATAACGTTCCCAATCCAGAAGAATCTTCAGCCAATAACGTTCCCAATTCTCTCTCTTTCTCTCTGACACTATAACCCACTATAAGCCCTGAAACACTATAAGCCCTGACCTGGCCGCCTCAAATGAGGTTTCATAATCATATTTTCATTTCGGGTAATGAGTGATTAATTCATTGATCCTAAACCAGCCGTGAAATGTTTTACCGCCGGGAATCGAACCCGGGACCTCCGGTCGCTGGAGCAAGCATGCTGACCACTTGGTTTATTTGGAATAAAATTCGAAATTTTCAAGGAGTTAAAAATACTAGTTGTTTAAATAATTGTGTGCCAAACACGATAAATTCTTAAAATGAATCGTTAGTGGGCAAAACTTCACTGCTCAGTGTTGCCAAGTTTTGAAGAATCAAATTCCCACGAGTATAGTAAACTATCTCTTTTCTCCACTCAAGAAGTTCCCAAAATTTCCCACATTATGCCCACAACTAAGTTAAAAATTTTCACTAATTTTGCCCAACGTGATAATGCCAAATCAAATAGGGTAGATTTGATCAATTATCCATTTCAGGGTATACCTCTATTGTATAATGAATATACACAAATAAGGTTAAATAAAATAATTTAAAAAAAACTAGCTGGTGTAAAATTATTTACTTAATAAAAAAATATATCACATTCATTGATATACATAAAAAATAACAAAAAAATATTCTTTCAATTTCAATAAAAATTTAGAAGTACATAATGTAAATAATAATCAATTCATCAATCTCAGTTTATCTTTGAGCAGTCTAATACACCTCCACACATTTTTACTTCTCTTTTTCGGCTTTAAGGTTTTTGACATTGCAAGCTCAATGTCAACCTGTACATTGACATGGACGGTGGGTCGGCGCTGAATTCTGCACTCCATCAGAGGGTCATAGTTGTGTTTATTAACATCACCGATTGTAATCGATGATGAAAATTCGATTTGCGTCTAGCCTCTGAAGGGATTCGAACCCAGTACCTCCCGGTCCAAGTGCCGAAGCTTTAACCACTGCACCACTTGTCCGGTTTTTTCAGCTTTAAGTCATAGTAAAATCTTTTGAGCATGGAATCTAATAGCTTGCTTCTCTTGTGTTCTCTTTGTGTATCCTCGAAATACCCATCTCTAAGCTACTGGCAATTTCCCTGTACATCAACAAACACGAACCCGATATAATGAATCAGGAAAAAACCCCAAAAGAATCGAATTGGTAAATACACTAAACGAGAACAGTTCACGATTTAACGTAAATGAAAATTATAGCTACAATAATTTTACACCAAAACAATTTTATAATTAATTTTTCTTTTTTGTGTTGCTTATAAACATCACTTTGTTAATATGTATGAGTAGGTACCTGTTTTGACAATAATACCTTTATTATGTAGTGTTAAACGTTGCAACCAAATTACACACATACTTTTTTATTTGTACAGTTTTACTAACTTTGTTTTTTCGGTTTTTTATTTAATGACAAAATGTTTATGTATGTATATATATTTTTTAGCGGCAAAATTAGTAGAGTTTTGTTTTAAGCCTAGTACTCAGTTCGATTTCACGTGAAATTTCCATACGATTTTACCAAAGTGAAATTAGAAATGAAAAATTTCATTTCTGTTTTCGTTTTGTAGTACTCAGTTCTCCAACGAACAAACCAAGTGTGTTCAATACATCAAAGATGGCGCGCATAAACTCTCCAAATTATTTTCATGTGAAAATAATGTCTCGGCACATTATTTTCACGCGAAATTTTGACATTTGTTTGTTTTTGGCAAAAAACAAATTTTTTAAGACCACAAATTCATAAATTTTAATTAAAGTCAATTTAATTTAAATTATTTACGTAAAATAAAGAAATTAATTTATGCATGTTTACAAATTTATCCGTTAAAATTAAAAATTCTCCAAACAAAATTTCATTTCTATTTCACGCGAAAATAAATAGATTTCTGGAGACCGCGTTAAAATTTCATTTCACTTTGAACTGAGTACTAAGCTTTAGTTGTAAATTAAATCGGAAGATGATCACTCAGTGATCGAAAACGTTAATTTAGTATAAATAAAATTAATTTAAGAGTAATAATTGCTTTAAAGTTAATTTGTGGCTTCAATAAAACAACGAACATTTAGTTAAAAAAGAAAATTATATAAAAAATATTAAATAGAGAATAAAGAACATAACTTGTCTTCTAAATTATTTAATTTTAAACCAAACGAAAGATCATTATCAAAGCATGAATCTCTGTTCGCAGAGATTGTCAGATCTAATCGATGATTTTATTAGATTCGAAGGACTAGGCATTTATCTGGGGCCACATTCATATAAGAGTAACTCGATTTTTTTTTTTCGAAAAATCGCACAACTTCAAAGCATGAATCTCTTGTGGCCCCAGATAAATTCCTAATCCCGTTTTTTTATTCAATCAAAAATTGTACTACATATTTTAATTTTAGAAATTATTTTATATATTTTTTTAATGTTTGTTCAATTTGACCCAATTTTCCTGAATTTTTCTCTCACCCTTTTCATTCCGCACGAGCTCGAAATTCCCGCAAAAGGGGAAAGTTCCCACGACCTGGTAACACGCTCTTCCTTTACTGCATGATGCGTCACTTGGTGAATATAAACATACAGTTAATGTTAGTCAGTTTAATATAACAATTACGGGAGATTGCTTAGGTTTATTTCGTATTGCCAAATTAGTTTTAGACGATTATTTCATCAGTAATGAATTCAAGTTTAGTGTTAGGTTTGAATCTTCTCAACATGAAAAGTTTCAACTCCCCTGAATCCATACCACAGAATATATATATATAATATATTTTTATATTTTATATTTTTTATAGGAAACATAACTTTTAAATATTAAATTAATAATTACAGTAATGATTTTGTTAACTAGCTTTTTCTTGTTGAGATATGCCGTCAAAGCTTCATTGTGGACGTGGTGACTGGTGAGTTCATCATAATTGTTTATTTGAAATAAAAATATTCAAAAATATTCGAATTTTTCCTACCTTATTGTGAACCAAGATCAAAAAAATTGTACAAATTTTTCCATAGTAAAATAGCGTTATGTCTATTCTGCATATATATGTATACACTTATGTGTTCGTACACTCGACTATGATAATGATACCACAATTACTTCAAATGATCTCTTTCAACAGATACTGGAAGTAGTAGTAACTACACAGACACTCTGATCTTAGCTAGGCGGAGAAACTGAATAGGGTTTTTTTGATTGTTGTAATGAAACTAAACACGTACTGAGTTAGCGAATTTAATAAAATAGAACGAAAACCATTCATCGCGCATAGACGGTAAAGACATCTATAATAACCGATACAATTGTATTGTATTGGTGTTAATAGTTGAGAGTATACAATTTTGTCGTGACAAAATATTTTGAGTGAAGACCAAGCATTACAAAGCAAAGAAAAGAAAAAAACTTTTACGAATGTAGGTGCAGGCTGCAGCTCGACAATCCAACCTTTTTAATCGTCTCTTACGACAAGCACTAGGCTACCTACACTGAAGCATGTACAAAAAATGTTAAATCAATCATCATGACCGTGATAAATGTTGCATTATTTGAGCGATAACCAAATTTCTTAGTGGATATGTTTTATTTGCGACTTTTGGGTCCGGAGAACTTAAACTTTGTCGAATACGCTCAACACAAACAAACAATATTTTAATGTAAATCGCTGTACTAAAATCCAATAAATATACGTAAGAACGTGCGTTTTCTGATGCCTCTTAGGTTCACAGGTTATAGTTTAGGAATGACTGTCATTTATGAACGATTACATAACGCAAAATTGTTGGATATAAAATTACGAGCCACTTTTTTTACGTGGAATTATGTTATTTTCTTGTATTAGTAGCTAAATTAAAAATACAAAAGAAATCTGAAAACCCTCCATAATAAATTAGCATATGCAAAATAAAAATGTGTAAGAAAACATATAAAATTTAATGCAACATAAGGTAAATATGTATACGAAAAAAATTTATATTTTATACATATATGTGGTGCGGTGTTGTGGTGATGATCCGAGGGTTGGTTGAAAACCACATCTACGTCAATATTATTTTTCCATTACTTCGTTTGGGAATTTGTGAATAGACATACATATACTGCATTATATACATATTTTATCCTATTGATTAAAAATCGACATGCAGAAAAGGAAGTGGATTAATGTATAAAAAGAAAAAGTAAGACGAAAAATCTGGCCTTAATTGAATAAAACTAATCGTTTTATATTTGTATTTGGAACAGAGGGGTTGCATAACCGCGAATCTGACTACTGTCTTCCATCGTAACTAAAGCCTAGGCGTTCAAAACGAGTAGTACGCTGACTAGGCGCTTTATCCAAATAAAACGTAGGGAGTGTTATATTAAAAATTTAAGATTTATTTTTAAAATTGTTTGTCATTTTTGAATTAAGTAGAAATCATGTTTTAAAGAGCTATGTATTTGGCCAACCAGATGGTTTAGAGATTAAGATTGTAATTGAGAGGCCTATTGATGTATAGAACTCGTTGGTCGAGTCTAGAGTCCTGTGCGCAAAACTCGGCCATTAGCCATATCTGAGATCCAACTGCATGTATTGGAATGTATAACAAAATCGACGGAAGATTACATAGATAGTATGTTACTAGTATTAATTTAGAGTAATTGAATTAATTTCAATAATTGGGATAATTATTTTTGAAATCAAAAAATTTTAGGAGAAGAAAAACTATGTATTTTAAATTTGCGGGTCCGCAAGGAGATGAGTGCGGATGCCGAGTTATTATTAATTATTCTTTGCGAAGGTGGTTATAAACAAATATATCTTGGAGGGGGGGGGGTATCTAAATTACACATATCTAATTAAACACTGTTTATAATTGCTCTGATTGGTTAATATTTTTTTTGTCTTTTACGATAAAAACGAAATTCACACTTAAGCGATACATGTATAAAATTTTGTCGTATGGATATTTTTTGACATTTTATAAAGCAAGCAACCTGAAAAGTGTTTCTATTTTTGTTTTTTTTTGCAATTTCTTTTTTATAAAGTATTTTATAAATTGAGCGATGTTCAATTTTCAATTTTTGTCGTACTTACGATAAAAAAATATGGCCGACATTCAACAAATCAGGGCGATTATTATTTGTGTCTGTCAGACAAAATATATACATGAATCACCGCCTAGCTATATGGTCGGAAAAAGCACCATTCAAGCATAAACAATGGTTTGAAAAGTGTTATAGGGACTCTGCGCTATCTGAAGCAACCATCGAAAGGTGGTTTGCTGAGTTTAAACGTGGTCGTACAAACGCCAACGATGCACGCTTTGGTCGCCAAAATTCGTCAGATATTGGAGAAAAGATATATCTAAGCTCTCCACCTGCCATTACCATCATGCCATTACACCATTAATAATATTCGAACAGTTTGCTAGTGGAGACTCGCAATACCATCGAACTGTTATAATCGTTACGATCATAGTAGACTCCATATCGGCGAAGCTTGATGGTAAACAATATTTTGACATTTCGTAAAAATTAAAGTGGCGTCAATAGCATTTTAGTGATTCGCGTCGTATGATAGCAATTTCGTTGTTTAATTATTTTATGTTTTGGTGATATTTCAATGTGTTTTGGTGACATAAGACTCAAGTGACGTTTTTGAATATCAATAAACGAACGATTTTCAAATGTCAAATTTATGTTACGTTTACTACACCCGACGCCATATTAAAAATGTTTCGTACCATTTATGTTAATGGTAATGATATACACGCTACTTTCGCTCCTTGTGTGACACATCCAGTGGTCTAGTCGGCTTTTGGGGTTTTGATTTGTTAAATTTAGTGATATTATTGCAATATATGCCGAAACAAAAAGAGTTAAGTTTAGAACAACGTGTGCAGATACAGCTTCTGTATGAGCAAGGGAAATCACAAGTAGAGATTTCTAAAACTGTGAAATGTTCACGCCGATCTTCACCGCTAGTGGATCACACAGTAATAGGTACAGAACCGGGCGCAAATGCATCACCATATACCGTGACGACCGAAAGTTCCGAAAACTCTTCAAACCTCGCTGCTGAGTTGTCAGTAGAAATTAAGAAACCAATCTTTGCTCGCACCACTCGCAGAAGGCTTCAGGAAGCGGTTTGAAAGGCTGCAAAGTCAGGAAGAAACCCTGGCTCTCCGAAAAAAAAACAAAAAGGCTAGGTATAAATATACCAAAGTTTCACCGAACAAGATTGGTCAAATATCGTGTGGTCAGACGAATCAAACTTTGAAGTAAGTTGACAATTCTATGCCCTAATAATATTAAGTAATATGATTTTAAAATAAAATTCATCGATACAAATATTTTAGTTTTCCGAAGTCTCTATACATTTTCTTTATTTCAGATTTTTGGTACACCTGGTGTGAATATTTGTGCGTCGCCGGGTAGACGAAACATTTAGCCCAGAGTGTGTGGTACCAACCGTAAAACACGGCGAGGGCAGCATAATGGTCTGGGGCTGCATGACTAATTCTGGAGTTGGCGAAATGTTCGTGTGTGAGGACCACATTAACTCTTCAAAATACATAAACGTCCTAGAATCTACGTTGCTGCCGTCATTTTTAACACTTTTTGGTGATTCAAACATGGATAGCGTTAAATTTCAGCAGGATAACGCACCTTGTAAGCTCTCTACCCAAAAGAATTGCTGCCGTAATTAAGGCAAAGGGTAGACCCACAAAATATTAATTTTATCTAAATAAATGATAATGTTAACCTATAAAAATTGTTTCAATTTATTTCAAATAAGACTTTCTAAGACTAAATTATATATCAGGTGGAGATGCTAGGATAAACTGCACAAAATCGTTTTGGAATACCATAAAGTGATGTTGTGTGAGTTCTCCGGGCCTAGCTCTCAGGGAGCGATTCTTATCTGTTCGCAGAACTCAAAAAAATTCTTCAGCGAAAGAAGTTTGCATCTATGTATTATTTTGAGGCGTAAGTTAAATCGTTCTCATAATCATCGATAGCATAATAAGAAAAGCATTGGAATGAATGTATATCTTCTTGAAGGAAACTATATAGTGATTAATGCTAGATCAGTGAATTTTTGGTAGACTGCTTAGACCGTAGTAGTTTAATGTTGCCGGTCAGTACAGGGACTGTATACATGGACAAGTCTGCAAGATAGAAATTGCAAATGACTTTTTCGACTTGGGTTTTTTATGGTGTAAAATTTTTTTTACTGATATGTATTTTCGATCACACTGGTTTTAATCACATTTAAATTGTGAATGACTTAAAATTATGTATGATTATATTCGTGAACTATTCCGTTTAATTTTCTTGAGGCGCTCGAAAGCTTGCAACAAGTAATTACATACAGGAAATCCTCCAAGAACACGATTAATTAGTTCCGTGTTCTTTGAAACCGTGTTGTTCGAGATTACAAAAAACGGGAGTATGAAAATAAAAAAAACGTTATGTTTTAATTTTTTCCCACCAAGTAAAATAAAATCAAGGAATATCGTGTAGTTTGAAACCGTGTAATTTGAGGGAAAGTATCCGTGTTCTTGGAGGGTTTCCTGTATTTTGTAATAACTCTTGTACACATTATAAATTCAATTTTGATCTAGATTATCAGTGATAAGAAACGAAACCAATAGTAAGTGAAGTAGAATTAGTTCATATTTACCATCAATATAACGTAGTCTGCTACGGCACAAGCGATATTTCGGAACTTAACGATTGTAAAAATGTTGGCCTTTAAAGTTTTAATCGTTAGTGTATGAATACAATAAACGGCATTGTAAGATTTTATTATCAAGAGCTAGAATAATAAAATAAAAAAAATAACCCAATTTTGTCGGGTGTGCCCTACGTGGCACTCATACCTACGTGGTACTCTTTGTGTATGAAATAATTTATTTTATTTAAGTGGACATAGCACCTTCAAAATTGAAAAAAAAAGTTTTTCAGAGATTTTTTTTTTGGAATAAAAAGAGATATCTTAATGAAACTTTCCATTGACATTTTATTAAACTGAAAGTATACAAAAAAAAATTTGTTAGATTTTTTTTAGCCCACTGACGTCTGTTGCAAGGGTTTTCCAAAAACACTGAAAATTCGCAGTGTGCATCATAATTGCTCTCAGAAACGTGTGAAAAAAATACAAAAACGGGGTTTTATTCAGCATTAAATCGCCCTTGGAATGAACTAAAATGAAAAAAAATTGGTTGAAAAATAAAAAAATGGCGGCATTTTTTCGAAGTGAATTTGGAAAACAAAAAGTTGTTGGAAAAATAAAAAACAACCGTTAGGTAACTGAAATGCAAGAAAATAAAAAACTGCAAAAAATAACAAATTACCTTTAAAGTCCTTGAAATTATGTAACAAAATATAATTGTAAATGTGTTCTGTAAAATTATGGTAATTTGAGTAATTCACCTGTGCACAGCTGAGATTGCAAAACCTATACTAAATATGTTTTCGAAAGGATTTTTATTTAAACAGAACATTGCAGTAAAAATATACCGTTATAATTTATCCAATTCTCTTTTTAAGAGATTTTTTGTATTGATCTACAAATAGATCGCTGGGCTAATATGGGTTAATAAATCAAAAAATCTTCTGAACAACTTTTATTTTATATAACTCTCAGCTTCTTTAAGCTTCTTTTCTCTCAATAGTTTTAAATCAAATTTGTTTTACAGAATATGTGGTGGGAAGGTGTGAAATTGTAAATTTTAAAAGTTTTCTAATTTTTTCTTCAATTTCTCATATGATACCTTTGGATTTTTGGATTAGAATAAAATAATTTCTATGACTATATATCTCACTATATATATCGTTCAAAATAAATCATATAAAGTACAGACCACTTCAAAGTACACTCGTGGACAAAATTAACGCAAATATTTTTTTTGTAATAAAAAAAATTTATATTTTTCACAAAAAAGGCACAAATGTGGCGTTATGGAATTATAGTGGCTATTTTGCAAAATGTAAAAATGTGTCAAACTATTTTTTTTTTATTTTCAAAAAGCGAATTAATTTAGTAATGAGTATTGATCTTATGTGTTAACTTTAGAAGACATTTACTAGTGGTACTGCATTTACAAACAATTGATATGCAATAATACAAAAGCCGATCGTTGCGTTGAATTTCAAACAACATGCATTCTTGATTAAGCATTTTTGAAAAATTATATTGATTGGCTTGCAGTAGACTTTATTCCAGGTCTGTCTTTCTGATAAAAATATAAATGTGCTATCATTTGACACTAGTAGTATTAAAATTGATCAGCGGGATTTTTTTTTATTACCAAAAATATGCGTTAATTTTGTCCACGAGTGTATATTTCAATGATTGGATTTGGTTTACTTATTACGTTGTTAGCTGGTTATGAGCAAACTTCTTGTGTGCGTTTTTGTTTAAAACCCAAGAGTTGCACACAATCTGTTAAACACTAAATTTTTAGTGACTTATTCACTATCACCTTAGCTTTGTTTTTCAATAATTTTTAACTATTTTTGTTTTTCATTATTTTTAAATTTTTAAAATTATTTCAATAGACATAAATGTTGAAGATTGATGATCCACTGGTTAACTATGTACTTCTGGCAGAAGTTGCTTCTAACAACATTTTAGTCTTCGTGTTCTGTTTTATATTACTTCTAAAATAAACTTCCCCCGTTTCTTGCGTATTCCAGCGAAATTTGAAAAAAATATTCGTCTAGGTTTTGTAGAATGATCAATCAAAATCCAAATCAGTTGTCGCACGGTGAAGTATTTGGTCTCGTCTCACTGCTATGTAATCTAAAATATTTATCTTCGGAGGTGAAATCCATTTTTTTGATCGACCGGCCTAAATCAACATGCATAATTTCAATGGCAATAAGTATATAACTAGGTTAGTACAACTAAATTACTATCAATTTAGTTCTGCTATGCACTTAAACCTAATAGAGATAAGATTATTAACATTAAAAGAAGTTAAATTTCAATTTGCAATTAGCTGCAAACACTGTAAATCCGTACATCCATAAACGATGTGGATAAGGTTCTTAATTAGCAATGTTTAACTTTATAAAATCAGATCAGGTAACCATTCTATGGAAACAAGAAATTCATGTATTCTATAGAAGAAACCTAAGTTTGTGATGTTTAATCGAAATACCCAAAAAGAGTTAAAATACCGCGATTATATCATCACATGAAATAATTCATTTAGAAGAAAATTGAACATGACAATCAATGCTGATCAATACACCATAAATAAAGAAATTTCATTGCATTAATTCCCTAATTTAAATTTATATTTTAAGGCATTATAACAAATGTAATGTTTGTGTTTTGCTGCAAAAGAAATTGTTATTTTTAATATAAATTCAATATTATAAAAAAACATCTTCAGATTGCATATACAGAGTCCGACGGTGTTATCATACTCTGCTGCAATATTTTTTTCATTGAAATTAAATAGACGGCGGTCGATGGGGTATGCTATATTTTTTATTTGCCGCATGAAATAAAACATGAAAAATAAATTTTTCAAGCTCTCCAAAGTGAAAATAGACGAACATTTATATTTTCTTCTGTTTATTCAGATGAATTAAAATTACGAAATATGAATGAGAAAGTTTACAGTTCAGAAAGCGTTTCCTTATTTCATATTTTTTTTATGAACTCGTAAAGACTTGGTTGTAAATGTTTGTTTCTATTTAATCCGTTTTAATTGCTTTTTCAAAAAAATATATTTGTAATCTTTTGGAATACAATTTTTTAGTAAGTAATTATTCCGTTCGTAAATTATTATGCCAAAAATACTTACTGTTCTTTATTCATAAACTGCGTAGGGAATAAGTTCCATCTTTAAATTTGTTATTAACTCATAAATGCTTAACTTAGTACGATAATTGACGTTTATTTACAGGATATTTTAACCAGCTATAAATAGGGCTCGTTGAACCGTATATATTTTATGTACAGGATTGCATACGACTATAATTAAAAGCATAGAACTACTTCAACATTGAATGTATACTCGTATTTTAATTCGTCTATCTCTAGCAAAAAGTGTATAATGGTATAATGGGAACCATATATAAACAAAACTACTGGAAAAGTTCATTTCATGCAAAAATTTCCTCTCAGTGGAGGATGCGGTAAGCAAAAAGGGGTGATGGTTAGTTTTTCTGAATATTTTCTCGTATGTATGCTATAGTTGCACCATTTTGTTGCTATGCAAATTTCATTAAACTGAAAATGGGATGCAAGAGATTATTTATGTTGGATTGCGGTGCTTATGTACACTGTACATACTACCTAGTTTTTTCGATTTGTTTGTGCTTTTTTATTTAAATTGTTATTGTATTGTGTGCTTTATGAACGACAGCGACAACGGAACAATTCTATTTTCCAGTCTTGTATAATTTATCACATTCCATATAAATTAATATAGAACTGAACAAAAATTATATTTTAATTAATTTGAAACTAAAAACTTAGGTTATGTGTATATGTAGGTTTATATATTATATTTTTATATGTAAAAATATTTTACGTTCACCTAGGTACATGTCGTCTTCGTATAAATGGAATAACCTTAATATTTTGATATATTTTTTGAGATATGGGTTATTTAAGATATGGGTTAATTGGTTTGAAAGTACTGTTTTTAAATACATAATTTTAATTTATCACTTGTCTCCTTTGTGGATCCTATCCTACTTTCGACACTATGTTTAAGTACGCAATAATTAATCAAAATTTAGGCAATTATTCAAAATTAAGCAAAGTGTAGAGTTAAACGTTTCGGTTCACTTGGTTGAACGCTCTTGCTTTTTTACATTAAAATTTAGATATCTTGTTGGTTTCTCGCAGAGTTGTTAAATCACATGTAATTTTTAAAAAACTACATTAACTATATTTGCAATGTAGTTTATGTAGTTAATGTAGTTAAGTGTAGTTGATGTAGTTATGTGTAGTTAATGTAGTTAATGACATCAATGTAGGTTTTTATTATTATGCGCATTTTTGGGGGGCTATTATGTTTTTTTTTCGATTTCGTAAAATTCTAAATCGTAAATTCGATCCGCCGCGAATATTCCTATTACAAAACTTCGCAAAGGTCGATTTTATCGACTAGTCAATTTTTATAAAATAATTGAGTAACTTTCATTTTTAAACAAATTAAAGTATTTTTTTTAATGAAAAAGTAATAAGTATTCATTATTGTTTTCGTAAATACAATATTCGTCACAGGTAGTCGAATTTTGACATTTGATTTTCGTAAAATTCGATTTCGATTTTTTTTGGTTCATAATAGGGCGGATTTTACGATTTTCGAATTCTACGAAAGCAAAAAAATTTCATAATACGAATGTTCGCGGTGGATCGAACTTTACGAAATAGAAAAAAATTCATAAAAGGCCTCCTGTTATTTTGGCTTAAATTTTATTTTTTACTATGTTTACCTTTTGTTGAACGAATGAAAATTAAATTTGAAATAAAACCTCGATTTTTTGCGAACTGAACGTGATTTGTAAGTTCTTAAAAAAGAGGTTATTTTGATTTTAAAATTTGGGAAATAAATAAACAATTTAATTATATATTTATAATATAATTTATATGAATGAAGGAAGGACGATTGTAGTTAATGCATGTAGTTAAAGCATGTAGTTATTATGTAGTTAATTCATGATTTTCGCCTACGTAGTTTATGGATTAACTACACGTAGTTTTAGAGGTAGTTTTTATCTCCTAAAACTACTTAACAACACTGGCTTTCTCCTTTCTCGTCAAAGAAAATCTATTTATCCTTTTTTTTTTTTTTTTTTTTTTTTTATTTAACAAATTTATTTATTTATACAATATTACAACTGATTCAGAGATCATCTAGTAATTTATCTTTCTTAAATTAAGTTCTCGGGTTAAGATGAGTAACCTATTGGTTACTCATTTTATAATACTTTCTTCTAAAACAAACTGCCCAGCTCTAGAGGTTTCTGCCTTTGGAGTCTCCTCACGCCGTTAGTGGTGTCCAACATACGACGGATATCTGCATTTTCGTGTAGAGATAAGCGCTGTACGTGTTTCCTTGCATGATTCTTTATTTCATCGGTGACGTATTCCATCTTCAAGTCTCTATGGATGTTGTCATTCCTAATGTACCATGGGGCGTTCACAATCCCTCGTAGCACTTTATTTTGGAAGCATTGTATCATTTGTACATTGGTTTTCTTGGCACAACCCCAAAGCTGGATACCATAGGTCCATACTGGTTTTAGCATTTGCCTGTATAGAAGCAATTTGTTGTGTATTGAGAGCTCAGAGTTTCTACCCATGAGCCAATACATTTTTCTATATTTGATGTTTAACTCTTCTTTTTTCTTCTTGATGTGTTCTTTCCATCTTAGCTTAGCATCGAGGGTCATGCCAAGGTATTTAGCTGTATTTGCATATGGAATTTGGTTTGAGTTGAGAACCACGGGAATACAGTTTACATTTTGATTTGTAAAGTTGACGTGTACTGATTTGGCTTCATTTAATGAGATGCGCCATTTTTTAGTCCAGTTGCTCACCGTGTTAACTGCACTTTGAAGTTTGCTTGTTGCTTCCGAAATATCTTTTCCAACTGCTAGAATAGCTGTATCGTCTGCAAATGTTGCTACTGTGGTACCTTCAATATTCGGTAAGTCTCTCGTATAAAGAATAAACAGAATAGGTCCAAGTACGCTACCTTGTGGTATACCTGCTGATATTCTTTTTATTTCAGAGTACTCATTTTCAAATTTGACTCTAAAGTGTCGATCAGCTATGTACGATTTAAGAATTTGATAAAATTGCTGAGGCAGGTCTCGATGCAGTTTAAATTCAAGCCCTTGGTGCCAAACTTTGTCGAAAGCTTGAGCTACATCTAAGAAAATACTGGAGCATATTTTCTTATTCTCGAGTGCATCCTCAATGACATCCGTTATTCTGTGAACTTGTTCAACTGTAGAGTGATTTTCTCTAAACCCAAATTGGTGTGGTGGAATTAGGCATCTCTCTTCTATTATAGGTTTGAGTCTTTTCAGCAACAGTTTTTCAAATATTTTTGATATGATTGGAAGTAGTGATATCGGCCTATATGATTTTTTATCGTTTCCTGGTTTGCCTGGTTTAGGAATCATTATTACTTCGGCCACCTTCCATTGTCGTGGAACATATTTCAATCTGAAAGCTGCATTAATTATTTGATTTAATTTACGCAAACCTTTC
The DNA here is from genome assembly GCA_932526605.1 of Nephrotoma flavescens. Lineage (NCBI taxonomy): Eukaryota > Metazoa > Arthropoda > Insecta > Diptera > Tipulidae > Nephrotoma > Nephrotoma flavescens. The sequence goes on from OW052220.1 coordinate 211,983,106, forward strand.
TCGGGAATGGCTTTCACAATTTGCCCAGTTATTAAATCATAACCTGGAGCTTTTCTAATACTTAAGTTACTATTGATTTCAGTTTTAAGCTCCAATAAAGTCACATGCCTTATGTCAAGATCATCTGCTTTGTTTACGACTGTTGTATTTTCATTTGCTGTTTGCCTCGGCAACGGTTGAAAAGTCTCTTCTAAATAAGCAGCAAATAGAGAGACTTTCTGTTTGTCACTTTTAGCCCATGATCCGTCATCGCATTTGATAGGCGGCACATGCATTTTGGATCTTTTTAGTCCCTTCGTTGCTTTCCAAAGCGAGTAATCGTCATCCTTTAATTCAGAAAGACCTCGGAGTCGCTTAGTTATGCTTTCGTTCTTTATTTCTTTTATTAGTTGTTTTAATTTGTTGCACAAAAAATTTAGAATAGTTTTGTGTTGCGGTGCACGAGAGTGCTGCCAGATTTTGCGAGCTTTCCGTTTCTCCCTAAGTAGCTCTCTGACTTCAAGAGGATAGTTATGTTTCATAATAGCGTTGGTATGAGAAATCGGTGAACTTTCCCAAGCCGCTTGTTGGATGTTGTTATTAAATATTTCTAGTTCATCTTCCAACTGCACCTTCGTTCTAATTGGTTCGCCGAGATTTGTTCGATCTTCTACTAATTTCTTGAATAGATCCCAATTGGTTTTATTGTTTGTTAACTTAGGTGAATTATCTTTTTTTATTATCATTGTACTCAGAGTCATGATCACAGGTGAGTGGTCAGATGATAGTCCTTCACTATTTTCAATGCATGTGTAGTCCTCTAAAACTCCTTTTGTTACAAAGAAGTCAAGAAGATCTGGAATTTTATGTATGTCAGCAGGCCAATATGTTGGTTTATCGCCAGAGAGGAATTCACAGTTGTTCTCGCGAGCTGCATTAAATAACTCTTTCCCTTTAGAGGTTGTAAGTCTAGATCCCCAATAGGTGTTCTTTGCATTAAAATCACCGCCTATGATAAAATTTGATCCTAGTGATTTAAAAAGTCGACTGTAGTCTTCTTTTTTTAATTGATGGCGTGGGGGACAGTAAATAGAGGAGATACTGAGTTCCCTATTATTTATTGATTCAACTATTATGGTTTTAACCTGCATAATTTCTTCCTCAATGCCGGGCACTTCATAATGTTTAATATTATTTTTAACAATTACGGTAGACCCGCCTCTAGCGTTTCCTCCTGGATGAATAGCATGGTAGCATTGATAGTTACGTATTTTAATAAATGAAGTTTCTGTTAAATGAGTTTCCGAGACAAGACATATATCTATTTTTTCTAAGTTTAGAAAAATTTATAGTTCTGGAACATGCTGTGGTAATCCATTCGCGTTCCAAATAACAATTCTAAATGATCTATTTATTTGATTAGTATAGCATTGATGTAAGCTCATTGGTAGCTTCTTGTCTATCTAGCCGCTATCTATTTATCCTGAGAAGAAAAAGGAATTAGTAGTCTGTAAAATTTATAGCGGCAACAATAAAATACGGAGACTGATCAATTCCAAATATTTCTAAAGAATCAAATCATTTGAGACTTGAAAATAATACGAATAATAGGTAAATAATTTTAAACGTTTACTAAAATTCTCAGCTGCAGTTCAACGTAATGACTCCAAATTTGTATGTGGTGTGCCGCTGGCTTTAGTTCCCGTATATTTAAATTGTAAGAATACGATGGACTGTGCCCGAAAATTTTCCTCGAATGCATTGTTGAGACATTGTGTATGTGTACATTTTCAATATGAAACATATATATAAAATTAGATAACAATATGAACAAATATAAAATTTCACAACAAAAACAGCTGTTTAAAAACGAAAAGCTGTCACTTAAGAAATATTATTTTTGAATGGCTGGAATGTCAAAAAAAAGAAAAACAATTGATTTCGTTAAAATTCTTATTTTTTATTAAGTGTTTATTCCTGACTGGTTGAGGCTTTATTTGTAGCGGGTAGTTTCTTCAACTATAAGAAACTCCGCACAATTATTTCTCAATGGACAATCCTTTCACATAATTCTTTATAAACGGACAATTCTCCATGAAAAGAATTATTCCAAATAACATACAACAATCTTGTATATACAAATAATGTACATAACAACTTGTACATAGTAATCGTACAACAACACTTGTACATGCGAAATTTGTGTAAGCAAAATAGAATTGAAAAATTATATTTTGGTTACACAACAATTTCGCATTGCAATAACCTCTACAATCATATCATTGAGAGATACATAGAATCGTATTGATTTTGCATAACCAAAATCACGTAAAACGCACATACACACTACCATGCCATTGCACAATAGATGGCATGGCAATCATCTATGTTTACTAAACATATTGGTAAACGGGTGCACCAAAATACTTGGTGCAATTAAAAAATGCAACGAACTGAAAAACCAGAAACTCCGGTTTTGGATTTCTGTGTTTTTGTTGGATGCTAGGCAAGAAAAATAAAAAATAATATTGTGTCTGCCTATTCAATTTGGATTTTTGCCGGAGCAACACACACAGCGGAGCAGCTCGTCACTCACCAGCAAAATAATAATAATAATATTATTTTATTTAAATAAATTTTTTTATTAATTTTTAAAATTAAATTAAAGTGTTTTTTTTATTTATTATTATTATAATTTCAAAAGTGCTCCGCATCTTACTACCAATATATTCTTACTGTATATTAGAACCAAATAGTACTAAAACAAAAAAAAAGATTTTAATTAATTTTTAATATAATTTAAGACAATATTTGAAAATTCCAGGTTCCAGATTGAATTTTATGCTAAACAAACTTTGACATCTATCTGGCAACACAATTAAAGTTTAAAAATGTGAAAATAACGAAAAAGTTTGGGCAAAGGAATTATTTAGTTTATCGTTTTAGATAAAGAGTTGGCTGTCTATTGGTTTGTCAATCATAGGCTTTGGCAACAATTTTTTTAACGATTTGCTTGAAATTTTGACAGCTCATCAGTCTGATATTCTGCATCACGAAACAATCATGTTTTCACGTTTTGAAATATTTAAAACTTATTTTCAAAATCAGTGTTGTGTAGCCGGAAACCGTGCGAATTTTGAAAAGAAATATGGGTCGTGAAAGAGCGCCAGGCGGACCCGCTGTAGTGAAATCGGCGAAGAAAATTCGTGATAAAAGCTTGCTTTTGAATGACAGATGTGGTCCCCGAGCTCGGACAGTGCGCAAGCCCGAGAATATGATCAATAGTTTAGGACAGAATCCATCGACCTCTATTCGACAGCGATCGCAGCAATTGGCCATTACTCGCACCGGTCTGAGGAGAATCTGCACAAAAGCCTCAGATTATTCGCCTAAGGTCCAGATGTTGAAAGCCATCCGCTTCGATATCAGTTTTCTGCGTGGGCCATAAACCAGTTTCATAATGACGTCGATTTTGTTCGAAAATCATCTTTTCAGGCGAAGCGCATTTTCAACTCGGGAGCTATGTAGAGAACTGTCGGATTTGGGGTTCGGAACAGCCACACGTAATCGTAGAAAAGCCAATGCATCCACCAAGACTGTTTGGTGCAGATTTTGGACTGGTGGCATAACTGTTTCATTTTTCTTCGAAAATGCTGCTGGAAACGCCGTTACCGTCAATGGCGTTACAGAGCCATGCTGACCAACTTTTTATGGCCTCAAATCGACGCTATGAATGTGAACACCCTTTGGTTACAACAAGATGGCGTTATATACCATATAAACCGACCGACAATCGATCTCGCGACATTTGTTCGCGAAATAAGCGTCGAAAACAGCGAAAAAGTTCTTAAAACGTGTACTCACAGGATGGCTTACTATAAGGCCAGCAGAGCGAGCCATATGAACGAAATTGTTTTCCATTCTTAAATCAGACAGATTCCAACCAATACAATAAAAAAAAGTTTCCATAAAATAAAGATGTATGTATACTGATTTTATAGTTTTTTCAAACAAATTTTTAAATCGCCACCCTTTAATTTCTCGATAATTCTGTGGTGTGAAATTATCAAATGAGGCCAAAAGTATTTGCTATATTTATAAAAAATTAAATTGTAAAATGAACTCTGGTGGTGGGGGGAGGGGGGTGGTGGAGCGGGGGTTGTTCATAGTTCTGTTTGTTTCCATCACCGTTCGTAATCAGATGATGGAAAATCCCTTTTGCATCCTGCCCCTATCGAGGGTCGAACCTGGTACCTCCTGATCCGAAAGCCAAAGTGTAAGTTTGTTGTAGATAAATTGTATTTGTGGCTTACCACTGGTGAGGGCACACAAATATATTACGAGGTTCTTGTTTTACAACTAGTTTTTTATTATAATTTCTACGGTTTTTATACATAAATTTAGTTTACTAGGCATATTATTATGAATGAATATAATACGGCACCTACGATGAGCGTATATTAGTTGACCAAGCATATTATACTTGAAACTAAAGTACATACGATATTATGCACCTTGTTGAGTATCAACACAAACATTTAGTCACTGTGCCAGTTGGTTGGTAACTCAGTAGTTCATGCAATATTTCAATAGATGACACTATAATGAAAGTATTTTATTGTGTGTTTTATTTCCAGCAATTCAAATTTCATAAACAATACGTTTAAATTTGATATTCGTTTCCCACCAAAAAGTGACGTGAATATCCTATAATCGAGGCGAATAAAATATAGTTCTCAGATACAAAAGAATTTAATTTGTTATTCCACAAAAATAAATTACAGCTTTATAACATATTAAAATATTTTACCTACTGTAAAAAAATGCCCGCGAATTGTGTTTGAACATTTTAAGTTTTGTGTATCAATTTATGTTATATTATTTAAAGTTCTTCCGCACTCTGAATCGTGTAACTTTAAAACAACACACGTTTTATTTTTGTTTGTTCAATTTTGAACTAATTGAAAATGGAGTGGTTTTCCATGGAAAAGCCGGAGATTATTTTGATAAAATAAAATACAAACAACATTACGCTAAATACCAACGAAGTTTTATTTAATTGGAATTAACAGAATCTGTATTTTGTTAATTATTAATAATATTTATTACTTTCATTACTCTCATCCTCGCATGTGTTTTAGAGACAAATAATTCATTTTTTATTTAATTTAAAAAGTACATATTATATTAAATAAAAGTTTTATGTAGAATTTTTCTTGGAAACTCTATAGAACCAGAGTTAATCATAAAATCATTCCAAAAGGTTGCCGGTATTTCCTTTGAACTAACTATTATTTGGACGCTATTTATTAATTTAATACATATTTCTTTTTACGCTATTTGCCGTAGGCACTTGGCGAAACACACTTATACTTAATAAACACATTTTTATTAATCACTTGTTTTTTGTTTCGCAGAATATTTTGAATATTTTTCAAAAAGTTTAAAAAATCACTCGATCGATTTCGACTTGTTAGGTCATCATCAGGAGTATCTACTTATTTGTATTAGTAAAATTTTTGTTATATAGTAGGAAAAAGCAAAATATAAATAAAAATAAAAGGAGGGAAAAAAATAAGCAATAAAAATTAATCTACGGATCGCGCAGGTAGGCGATGAGTCATAGGTTGAGTAACAAAATTCAAGGTATATTATTGCGTACGTGAGAATAGAAAAGGGCGGGGCCGGTAATTGGTGAGAACCGGATTTCTCTCTGTTCGTTAAGGATATTATGTTTAAGAAACATTGATTTTCGAATTTCGTAAGATTCTAAGGTATCTAAACGTCTGCCTTTGGGTTGTATATGTAATATGTCTAAATTGTTCAGGCTAGCTGTATGATTTTCTGAAGTTAAATGGTTATGGAAAGTTGATTGATTGCAACCAGATAAATGTTCTTTAGCTCTAACTCCAAAATTGCGCCCAGTCTGACCAATATAGGAGAAACTACAATCATTGCAATTAATCCTATAAACGCCAGATTTGGAAAGGCGATCAACTCTAGGTTTATTGTTAAAAATCATTTTCTTTATTGTGTTATTATTATAAAAAGCAAAACTAATATTGGTATAATTGGACACGATGTTGCTAATCCGTTGGCTCGTTTTTCCTATATACTCTAAGCGACGCCAATTTTCCCGCGTTGGACTGTCCGGTGGATAAATACCCGTTAGAGTTTTACGCTTTAGCTTTTTATTTAATAACTTTAATATAGTCCTAGTTGCATATCCGTTATTCGTTGCTATTTGAAGAATTATGTCAAGCTCAGTGTTATAATTTGAATTTGACAGAGGGATGTTTATTAGACCACGTTTTAAGAACTTGTCCTCATACAGAGGTGCAAATGCTTAGCAACGGAGTGAATTTTTCCCCTACGCCAAAGAAAATCGACCTTCGATCATTCAAAAATCTGGCTGTAGATGCCGAAACAGCCTTATCTGGCCAGATAACCCAAATAAAATCAGTGTGTGCGTTACAAATAAAGAAAGGTATTGATAACTCTTCTACTCCACCATTCTCTTCTTCTGCTGCTTCTAATAATACTAACTTCAAAGTGATTGGTGCGATAAAGAAAAAACTACGTGACCATGACCTTATAGCGTGTAAAGCGGATAAAGGCAATACAATTACCGTGCTCACAAAAGTCGATTACTGCAATAAAATTTCTGATTTTATTACAGAAAGTAAAGCAATAGAGCTTGGCAGAAATCCAACTAAATCTTTTAAGACTTCGGTTAGTAAGTGTATCAACCAATGCCAGAAGTTATTTGATGGAACTGGTTGGAAGTACTCTGTCATGCATCCATCTGCTCCGATCCTTTATGGTTTACCAAAAATCCATAAGGAAGGCATTCCGATTAGACCAATAGTAGCGTATTGCAATGCTCCTGCCTACAAGCTATGTAAGGGTTTCATAAATTTTTTCAATTGTTATACTAATTTCTTTTCGGCTTACTCGGCTAAGAACTCGGTAGAATTGATTAACAAAATTCAAGACGTCGACATTCCGTTACATTCAAAACTAGTTTCATTTGACGTTGCCAGTCTTTTCACTTCTATTCCAATTAATACTTTGTCCCAAATAGTTTGTAATTACTTAGATATGGATGTTGTAGATGAGAGCTTACGTCGTGAACTGAAGTTAGTTTTTGAGACTTGTATTAAACAAAATTATTTCTGTTTTGATAATAAATATTTCAAATTTGCTGATGGTCTACCCATGGGCTCCCCTCTGTCACCTTTGTTGGCTGAAATTTTCATGAATTTCTTCGAACAAATGATCATATCAAATAACAATCCTTATTTTCGTCATATAATCTTTTGGTATAGATATGTTGATGACATATTATGTCTATGGAATGGAACTGATAGACTGTTAGACTTTTTCCTTACTTGGTTAAATTCTCAATATCCCACCATTGATTTTACGTTAGAAAAAGAAGAAAATAAATGTATTAATTCTCTAGATATAACAATAACCAGGATTAATTCTACTTTAGACTTCAAAATTTATCGGAAACCCACGTATACAGACGCTGTTATCCCTAGTTCTTCAAACCATCCCCATAATATTAAAATGTCAGCTTTCCACTCACTCATAGATAGACTAATAAATATCCCTTTGACAAATTCAAATTATAACACAGAGCTTAATATAATTCTACAAATTGCAACGAATAACGGATATGCAACTAGGACTATATTAAAGTTATTGAATAAAAAGCTAAAGCGTAAAACTCTATCGAGTATTTATCCACCGGATAGTCCGATTCGGAAAAATTGGCGTCGCTTAGAGTATATAGGAAAAACGAGCCAACGGATTAGCAACATCGTGTCCAATTATACCAATATTAGTTTTGCTTTTTATAATAATAACACAATAAAGAAAATGATTTTTAACAATAAACCTAGAGTTGATCGCCTTTCCAAATCTGGCGTTTATAGGATTAATTGCAATGATTGTAGATTCTCCTATATTGGTCAGACTGGGCGCAATTTTGGAGTTAGAGCTAAAGAACATTTATCTGGTTGCAATCAATCAACTTTCCATAACCATTTAACTTCAGAAAATCATACAGCTAGCCTGAACAATTTAGACATATTACATATACAATCCAAAGGCAGACGTTTAGATACCTTAGAATCTTACGAAATTCGAAAATCAATATTTCTTAACCAAAATATCCTTAACGAACAGAGAGAAATCCGGTTCTCACCAATTACAGACCCCGCCCTTTTCTATTCTCACGTACGCAATAATATACTTTGAATTTTGTTAACCTATGACTCATTCCCTACCTGCGCGATCCGTAGATTAATTTTTATTGCTTATTTTTTTCCCTCCTTTTATTTTTATTTATATTTTGCTTTTTTCTACTATATAACAAAAATTTTACTAATACAAATAAGTAGATACTCCTGATGATGACCTAACAAGTCGAAATCGATCGAGTGATTTTTTAAACTTTTTGAAAAATATTCTGCGAAACAAAAAACAAGTGATTAATAAAAATGTGTTTTTTAAGTATAAGTGTGTTTCGCCAAGTGCCTACGGCAAATAGCGTAAAAAGAAATATGTATTAAATTAATAAATAGCGTCCAAATAATAGTTAGTTCAAAGGAGATACCGGCAACCTTTTGGAATGATTTTATGATTAACTCTGGTTCTATAGAGTTTCCAAGAAAAATTCTACATACAATTTTTATTTAATATAATACTTTTTAAATTAAAAAATAAATAAATAAATAAAGATTTATTTGTTTCAAAAACACATGCGAGGATATGCATAGTGATAAATTACACGTGCATTGAAAAAAAGACATGAAAGTAGTAAACATTATTAATAATTAACAAAATACAGATTCTGTTAATTCCAATTAAATAAAACTTCGTTGGTATTTAGCGTAATGTTGTTTGTATTTTATTTTATCAAAATAATCTCCGGCTTTTCCATGGAAAACCACTCCATTTTCAATTAGTTCAAAATTGAATAAACAAAAATAAAACGTATGTTGTTTTAAAGTTACACGATTCAGAGTGCGGAAGAACTTTAAATAATATAACATTAATTGATACACAAAACTTAAAATGTTCAAACACAATTCGCGGGCATTTTTTTACAGTAGGTGTGGAATATTAAATTCTTTTGTATGTAAGAACTATATTTTATTCGCCTCGATTATAGGATTCACGTCGCTTTTTGGCGGGAAACGAAAAGTTAAATCAAAATTTCCTCTGTGTACCCGCCTCCCGACGATTTTTCTTTGATTCTTTTAAAAATTCTCGTTTGAAATTCGCAAATAAAGCATTTTGGTTGAAAACTGAATTGTTAAAGCTGAATTGCATGGAAACTACTTACGATACTTTGATCAAATTACTTTATTATTAATTTAGTTTACCGGTTTTACGATCCACGTCGCAAACATTGGGAACTTCTCATAGATCCAGTGGTACTATTCTGACTTTACCTGGAAATGGGTAATTGGGGTAAAATATTTTCGTATCATTTTTGTCTAAATTGTATTTTTCTGGTCCACTGTTGGAATTAGTTTAGTATAAATATTTTTGAAACAAAGTTGATTGGGAAATTTTTGTTCCACAAACTTTGTATAGATACAAATAATTCCCCATTTAACTTTGATTTGAAAATATTTGCACCAAATTAATTCCATCAGTAAGCCAGAAAAATGTAATTTATTAGATAAAAATTATATGACAATATTTTTACCAATACCCTGTGAATAAGTCAGAATAGTGCCACGATGGGGAAAAAATGTTTGCGTGCAGTTTTGTTATGAAAATTTTTATTTACATAAAGACACAACTTGGTTTAAATTAAATGACCAAACTTAGTCAAGAACGAGTGGAACCTAAAATTTTTAATGGGTCTTTTGATTAGACCATAATGAACCTAAAATTATTTGTATGTACATACATATGTCGATTGCGTCCATGCGTTCCAATTTCAGTTTTGGTGCGATCTTCGATTTCAGTTCTGGTAGCTTTAAATAAAGTGACCAGAAGTTTGGTCAAGGACGAGCGGGACCCAAAATTATTTAATGGATCATTCGATTAGGTCATAATGAGCCTAAAATTATCTGTATATCAATTGATCTAGTTTTGTGTTATAATTTCGTTGTTGGTTCGATATTTTGATATTGGTCTGCTAGCTTTGAAGTGATAACGCCAATTGTATGGGGCAATAAAAGATTTTTTGTATGTTATGTTTAAGATTGTTTCTGCTAACTTTTTCTAAAGCTAGCAGAACCTGTCGTTTTAGTTGGATAGGATGGAGCCCATAACATTTTTTAATACAGCATTTAATTAGCCTATTATTAGCCTATAGTTATCCATACTATCTTGTGATGTTTTGCTTTATGGGTTCTGCTAGCTTTAGGGACGTGTTTTTTCAACAATTCCAATCAGTTCAAAATTCCAATAATCGAGGCCATTATTAGGATGACTTACTTCCGGCGTACTTTTTATAGAGTATTTAATTTCGTTTTATGCGTAATAAAATTATTAAAACTGCTGGTTATTACACGAATTAAAAATTGAATTTTGTTGTCAAAATGCCAAACCATAAAATTATATTTTTCCAAAATGGTTACTCCACTGGTGAACGCAATAACTTTAGATAATATAATTTAATTCCTATTAACGAGTTTTTTCTCGTAGCAGCTTTATTTCTTTGTAACTACGAGTAAGATAATTAAAACAAAAATTTGTTTTAAAATAATACCCCTATTCCCCTAGTCGCATCACATCAAGTGACGTGACTACTCATCTTCCTGGTTGCTAGATCATTAAATAGAAATTTACAAAATAATTGTTCAATTATGTCGTTCTGGCTGTTTTCTAAATCGTAGTATGCTGCTCTATAAATATTTGCTTGCAACTGCTATCACTCCAAATGACAATCTCTATCACTTGAAATTTTGGCGTGACAAATAAATAAAAAAAAATTCAAACTACTGAAGCCAACTAAGATTTAAAAAATTTTCAATGAGAGCTTTGCACAAAATTATTTAGTAAATTTTGATTTTAAAATCTAGTAACCAGGAAGATCCATAGTTACGTCGCATGAAGTGATGCGTCTAAGGGAATTGAGCTGTAATTGTTCATGATTTTAGAGGGCTATAAAAGTCATTTTATAGCCATTTGTTTGTATCTACTTTAGTTGATATTCTTTCCCTGAAGTTCGGTTCATATTTTCCGGTTCATAATTTTTTTTACACGAATGGTGGCGTATATTTTTTATAATTTACGTGATTTATTGGATTAAAACGACGAGGTCAAAACCCCTGAGTGTCGGTTATCCTAGTTTTAGAAATGTCAACTCCTTAAAGAAATGGAATAAAACTTCGAATTGTAGTGAAATTAAAACCTCTGTTTATTTATAATTTTTAAATTTTCGAAATGAAAGCTATCATCCAACAATTTCAAAAAATCTTCCGGTAGCAAAAGTATTTTACAATCACATACTACTGTACATATTGTTAAAGACCAAGTAACGAAAATGTGGGGTGACAAGTGGTTTCTATCAAATTAATTCATATAGTAAAATTTTTTTCAGTGTGAAACATCTTTATAATTGTTAATTTTACACAGCATTCAACAAGGCATTTAAAATATTAAATGCTCATTTTTTCGAAGAATTTAAACGTTAAAAACTGTATTTAAAATATTTAGTAAATTTGAAAATATTCTATTCGTTGAATATGTATAGTTTATTAGAGTATAATAAAAAATAATTTTCATAATGTGAATAAAATTAGATCATGGTTACAAATTTAAACAAGTGTTTTGGCTAAATGTAAGTTTAAATAAAAATGTGCATTTCGAATAAATAAATCAATAAATGTCCTGGTTGGGAATGCAAGTCTTGAATGAAAATGGTCTGCACCTAAATGTTTTTCTTCTTCAATGTATATGGGTTGTTCACTCAACGTGGTAAGAATTGCAAAGAAATTGTGGAACGGACGTTTTCATAAATCTATCAAAAACTACATTGAGTTCTCATACAGTATGATTTTTTGAAAAATAAACAAAACATCCGATTAGTGTTTGAATTGGAATGATAAATACAGATGTTAAAAAATTTTATTATAAAATTTATCTTTTTTTGTGTATTAAAAGATTTTACCAATCATGACATTTTTAATTCTATTTTTTATTCTAAATAAATAAATGTATTTATGTACATAGTTAGGTATAGTTTCGTGGTGTAAGTTGTTACTAACGCTCACCTCACACTTTACAAATGTGAATAGTGAATATGTGGCTTGTTTCGCTATTCGAGAAAATCTCTCCTCTAAAGTTAAACCAGAATTGATTCCGCCTACCCTGTTATATACTCTCAGTATTAGGAAACAGCGAGGTTGGTATTATATTATCAAAAATAATTCATAGCTTATTACAAACGAAAAAAATAATAAACAAATCACTTCCCTCAAGCATTAATATTGTATATGTTTTTTCCCGATATGTGCTCTTCCCTAATAAACGATATCCATCACCAAATTGAAAATATGTATGTATGTATTTAATGTTAATTTAAAATTCAACAAAAATATAAAAAAACTAAATTATATTTTAATTTTCAAAATTTTAGAAATATCCTAAAGGGATCAGTAACGAATGGCTAATATATTTTTTACACATTGAAAAATCAATATTTTCTAACCCTCTCTGGTTCTTTTTTAAGGGTATATTTCAATTTTCAAATTTGTTTTATGGGTATTACGGTCTTGTAACTATACTATGGGGGGTACATTGAAAATATTTGGTGTCTTATATAATATTAGGATATTGTAACGATAGAAGACATTAATTAACTTATTTTGTCCCCCCATTAAAAATATATAGAAATTTGATAAATCCTTAGAGGTTCATGATGTACATATTAGATATTCAGTTTTATTGACAAATTTGTATTTCAAGGACAAACGTTTTCTTATTATTAATTTCAATAAGAAAGATATCAAGTTAATGTTTTGAAATCATCCAGATAGATTTGTTTTATGATGTGAATATTAGAATTCGTTCTGAAGTCAAGTGGCTATCAAGTTCGGGTATAGCTCGTGTCCTTTAAGTATAAAAAATATAAATTTCAGTGTCTAAAAGGAAGCATTTGTGTGTATATTGATACAAAGAGATATAAGATCTTTGAAAATTTTTAAACTGTACATATATACATTTTCTACGAATGTTGCACACAATCTAAAATATTTTATTTTCTTGCGTATAAGTAAAAAAACATGTTTACGAAATGTTTACGAAACTCAAATATAATGATGTCATTGGAATTTTCAGAAATACATTTATTTTTCTGCGCCTGCCGTGGAAAGTAGGCTTTTGTATACGAATTTTAAATCGCAAAGCAACTGATTTCCGTTATTTTGTTTATCCAAGTATAGAATTAACTTTTGTGCGCCGTGTACAAGGACAACTGCCCAAAGAGAAAGTACGCTCACTCGCCAGTCAAGGCAAATTGTAGAAACAATAGTGTTTGCAATTCAAACGCAAAGGATTTTATTGCTCTCGCGCAGTTGTTGCCATAGAAACGCTCGAAGCAATGAACAGTGCCAAGTTTCAAAGTAGCTTATTCTTATTACGTACTCGAGTGCTAAATTGAACTGCACAGATGCGACCGCACCTCCCTGACGAACACCAGTGGTACGATTCTGACTTTCCCTGGGAATAGGGAATTAGGAAAAATATTTTCATACCATTTTAGTCTATAAACTTTATTTTTCTGGCCTTACTGATCGACTCAAGTTGATGTGTGTAAATTTTTTTGAAACAAAGTTAAATGAAGGTAGAGCGGACGTTGATGATATGTCGCTTCTCGCGCCGATGATTGAGAAAGTCAAACCCAAACTCCCCTCCATTTTGATGACCGCTGTAATGAAGATTGTAACCGTTGGTGGCCTCATGGATCACACTCACATACCATTTTAGCTCTTGTAGTGTATCTCCAGATCTTAAGAGGCTTAGCCCGTTTAATGTTCCCATTTTTAAAGCATTGGCCGTGTAAAATTGTCGAGGTAGTTTAAGAGCAAAATTGTGTGTTGTGGCCGCGTCGTATCAGTCCAAGAAATTAAGGCTCATATGCTGACGAAACTTTTCTCACGGGTTCAATGGACTTGTTCTGTATTGCCCGATTTTAGGAAATGCACATAGTAAATACAAATCAATCGGAATGTCTGATGCATTTGGAAAATAAACGCTTCATCATTTATCTCATTGTCATCAGAAGGCAGCAAATTGCGATGGAATGCTAGCTTCTTTTGTGTTGCATTTTCGTTGCCTATCCTCCTTGTATGTTGCCCACGACAGTACTTAGATAAGCACCCAGAACATGGAGTAAAAGACCGCCTCTATGCCGTCTCGCCCATTTTTCATGATTTCCGTGAATTTCCGTATATAGGGCTGTCTCATCCTTTGGGTTTAGTTGCAGCCATGCTGAGAGTTTTGTATTTCTAACTGCAGCTTAATCAAGAAACCCTACCTGATGTTCATCTTCGAAAACGATTCGTTGGACTACTTTGTAGGAATATTTGGTCGATTCTTTCAGTTGCCTTAAGATTATCATTCTTGAAGCATAAACAAAATATGATCATGTAGAAGTCTTCTCTATTGGAATTTGATGGTATAAACATCAGATCAGATGCATTTTCACCTGGGGGTCGATTTTTTCCAAAATTCGACGAACGACACATGACGTTTTCGTATACGTATAAGGAGTATACTATACAATTTTATATTAGTGTGTGTAATTTTTCTGTGCTTATATTTGTTTGTTTTCTGCGAATGCGTGGATTGCGTGCGGATAAATACGAATATCACGGTCAAAGAAAAGAGGCTTACCGTCAATGGTTCTCTGTTTTTCATTGCGGCCAATTTCTCGTATTAACCGATATGACGCAGCGTGACGATTACGTGAATGGAAAAAATTACCGATTTAATCAATATCGACTGGCAGGCATTTCTAGAAATGGAAAATTTGATAATGTACGTTCGTTCAGGCCAAAATCAAAACAAAAAACGAAGAAACTCAGAGAGCTCAATACATTATCGTTTAAATTGAATGCTTGAAGAAGCTTAATTATTCCTTCACGACAACAGTTGTTGAGCATTCTATATTCTGGCCATTCCTTTAGGAAATTGGGTGATATACAGAACTGACAATCTGGTCCACAGTCATGACGAATAACTGGAATTTCGTGGAAGACGTTCGCTTCATTCTGAATTGCTTGTTTTTGTGTAGCTCGTTGATGTTTAACGGAAAGAGCGTTTTCAGTAATTGCATCCGCTTCCAGCGCCCGTGTGGTATTTTTGCGTACTAAAGTGTTTAAAGACGTTTTCAATAATGCGCGATGCATAATTCTTCTAAAATGAATGAATAATAAGCCATCAGATCAGCGCCAAAATGGGAACTAAAGTGCTGATAAGAAAATTGTTGCTTGGTGCAATACCTTTCAAACGACACGACACATGATTTTATCGGCATGAGAAAAATGTATCTGCACATCGCTTTAGCGGTAATTTTCAGTAGTGAATGCTTAAGTACTAAAAAAAATAAAAATTTGTAACATTCTTCAAGACATTTCCAATTATATGCGCCAAGTATATTCTATAATAATTGTGTTGCATTAGTAATACAATTTAAAAAATCTATTGAAATTAAATTTTTACCAAAGCACCTGCAAAATTGTTTTGTTGCTGTGTTGACAATTGCCCTGTTTTTTTATTAGCGCCCGATAGATGTATCCGGAGCAGTGATTTTTCTTTAACAAAACTTGAAAATGCAACTTGTATTGTCGCTTTACTAATGAGTTTATAAGCAACTGCATCTAGCTTCACTTGATTATGTGACATTTCGAATTGTCATGTACCTTAACCTGACGTTTTGAATCGTCAACAATGGTTTCTATCAATAACAGATATGAGAACTTCTTCATACGTAAAATCTCAATGAAAGAATTGTGTCACCCACACATTTTCTATAGATTGGGGGAAGTCCTAAAACTTTCAATTTAATTCCAATTCCATTAAACTGGCTGTTAAGGATCTGAAGTATGTCAATTGACATTTAATTTGACATGACGTTATATACAACAATTCAGTTTGCTGAGTTTTCAATTTTTAAAATAAAAAAAAAATATTTTTTGAAATTTCCCAGGAAGTAGAAACGAGCCCCTTATATCCGGCTCCGTATATAAATATATGGAGCTATATAAATTTCTACCTTTCTCTTCTTTGTTTTGAATAGACAGTTAAATTAAAAAATGCAGCTTATTCTTAAAATATCTGATTGCACCAGTAAGTTGCATTTAAGTTGTTTTAAACAAAAAATACTGCTTCGGATACATTTATCGGGCGCTAATAAAAAAACACGGCTATAAATACTTATATATTTTAAGAATACTGCGCCACATATGATTTGATAAATATTACAACATATCGAAAATTAAAACAATTTACATATTTGTGTTTGATAATAATTTTTTTACGTAAATGTTAAAGAAATAAAAAATATACTCCTGATGTCAAGCACCTCAACTAACTGCGATATTTTGATGAGTTGACCAGTGCACCTAGAATACTACAGGCCACACTGCTTTAAAAATTTTTCTATATGACGTCAATTTATGTCGTCAGTTTTCTCTTTGGCTATCATAGGCAGCACTAAAATTAAAAAGATTGTTTTGATTTTTTTTGTGTTTGCTGTCATATTGATCAGAAATTTAATAGAAAACTATTGGTAAAAGTATTAATCCATAATATTATTCTACAATTATGCATTTTAAAATGTGTTAAATACGAGGGTAGTATGATAAGTACCTGGCCTCGACCAGAAAAAAACATATATTTGTTTCAAATTCATTTTATTTTTCAACGTAATCCTTTCACTTCGATACACTTAGTCCAACGTTTTTCTATCTTTTGAATCCCTTCCAAAAAATATGATGGTCCCAACCCTTCAAAATACGCGTTTGTTTCAGCAATAACCTCATCATTAGAGCCAATTTTTATTCCGCTGATGCATTTTTCCATATTTGGAAAGAGAAAATAATCACTGGGTGCTAAATCCGGCGAATATGGTGGATGGGGTACCAATTCGTATCGTAATTCCTGGAATTTTGCCATAGCGACGACGCCAGTGTGAACACGTGCATTGTCCTGATGGAAAAGGATTTTTTTCTTTGCCAAATGCGGACGTTTTTCTTTTACAGCCTGGTTGAAACGGTGCAATAAGTTAGCGTAATACTCTCCATTGATCGTTTTGCCCTTTTGTAGATAGTCAACATGAATTATGCCACGTGCATCCCAAATACAGTAGCCATGACTTTGTTCGCTGATAAAACCGCTTTAGTCTTCTTTGGCGCAGATTCACCTCGGAAAACCCACTGCTTTGACTATTCTTTGGTTTCTGGCGTACTGTGATGAATCCATGTTTCGTCAACAGTTATGGATCGACGCCAAAAATTATTGCGATTACGGTTCAACATCGCCAAACATTCTTTCGAAATTGACATACGAGCGTGCTTATTGTCAATAGTGAGCAAACGCGGCACCCATCTTGCTGAGAGTTTTTTCATATTCAAATGAGTTGTTAAAATATTTTGCACCCGTTCAATTGAAATGCCCTCAGTCTCAGCAATCTCACGCACTTTCACTCTTCGATCGTTCATCACTATATCGTGGATTTTATCGATCATTTCTGAAGTTGTAACCTCATTTGGACGACCTGGATGATCTTCATCAAAAACACTTGTACGGCCACGTTTAAATTCTGCTGTCCAATATTTTATGGTTGTTAATGAAGGTGAAGAATTCCCATAAACTTCTTTGAGTTCCGTTTCAATCTCGTGATTTGTTTTATTTTTTAGAAACAAGCATTTTATTACCGATCGGTATTCAAGTTTTTCCATTTTTCAGAAAATATAAATATAAAGACTACTAGAAATAAACTAAACAATGGAATAATTTGACAATTTGAGAGGGTGGTTGGTAAAAGTTATACTACACAAAAATACCACTGAGTTGACCGAATGAGTTTGATGAATTGGTACGATATTCCAAGAATAAATTTTAATTTACGTAAACCTAAATATTTTTTCAATTAAGCTAATTTTTTTCAATTTATACAATGCAATTGTTGTTGTCAATTTAGAGATTTAACCAAAGCAATACATCTAATAAACGAATATTTTGTCACCAGCTACAAATGGTACATTTACAAACTCATAACAAAATTGTTGGTTGGTTCTCGTTTTAAACGATATGCCGCATAAGTATATGGGAATGAGTAAAATGTATCTGCGTCCAGTCCAATCTCGGTAGTTTTGAGTACTAAGTTGCTCTAGCTAACTTTATGGCATTTGTAGCGGCAAAATGTAAAATTTTTCACTTCGTGGCATTCCTCGTAGCAAATATATGCATACACCGCGCCGCTTATTACGATACATTGATTAGCGATTAATATTGAGAATTCAAAACCAGCAGGTCGGAATTAGGAAGAAAAACTGAAAACATTATTGTCGTCTAAATGATAAAATAAAAGACTAGTCAAGTACTATCTATAACATTTGTTCATCCTTAAAATTGTGAAACAATATTTTATAATTAAAATAATAATTTGGCAACAGCGCAGGAACGGTTAATTTACGAACTAAGGTAGTATTGTGTGATCCAACACCTTCCAAACGATATATGTACTTAAGAATATTTGGGAATAATATGAGACTGTAAGTTGGGTGATTTTCTATGGCAGGTACAAGTTAGTGAAAACATTATTCCTAAATAAATATTTGGGCTTAATGGCGGCCAACGGCGCAAAGCGTATTTTAGAAATATTCTTTCAAAAAGAATGTTAAGGTATTTTGTTAATATAATAATATCTGCAAGCGAATTTTGTCCGAATCATTTACGTCGTCTACCCTAGCTGTAAAAATGGACAGAAGTTTAGAGAAAATGTGATAAAATGTGAAAATTAGGTTAAAAATTTATCTCGATCTACACTGACTTTTCTAAAATGACAACATTCTGTAATGTTACCATATACATACCAAGACCACGCCAGGACAAGTACTTTTCGCATTGCTTTTAATATCATTCAATCAATGTTTGTACATCAATTTTCCCTTGTGAAATATTAATGAGCAGCTTTATACAAAATCAAAAATTAATGACACGATAATTGTCTCGTTAATAATTAAAAGTTTGATAACAGCTTAAACATACTCGACTCAAATTTGTTATTAAAGACTCATTAATCATTTGCTAACCTGTTGAATGGTTATAAATTTCTTGTTTTTACGGTAACAGAACTTTTTCCATAAATTTGCTTATTGGGAAACTTTGTAGTGCCAAATAAAACAGTCAACAGATTATATACTCCCCATAAGCTCCCTGGCATTAATAAATCCAAAGCATTACTTTTTAAATAAAATTCGTTTGGTAGTGCTTTTCATCGCCTTTTTCCCTTTTTATTCCTATTCATTCTATTTTTACAAAAAAAAAAAAAAAAACATAAATCTTAATTTTAAATCAACCAAAAAAAATAGAAATTCTCATAAATCCTGATCAGAGATTAGTTCCGCGTGGAATCTTTTTTCCTTTACTTTCCGATCTCTTATCACATTTTAGAATATGATTTCTAATTCAAATAAAAACAGATTTGTATTTGTCAAATGAAAAGATATTACGCAAATTCTCTTTTCGTCGGCATATCAGCTAATTTTAGATCAATTGTAAAATCGATTATGTCTATTTTTCCATTGAAAAATATACTATACACTAAACTCACACACAGTCACATCGATTACATCATAAAGAGGAAAAGAAACTCGTGCTTTATCAATTTATATCAAGGATATGTAAATGTATGTTTGCATTAAGTATCTGTATATGCGAGAATATATATACATACATATTTTCTAAACAGCTTATCATGGAGCTTTTATATCATATAATGTCTTATCATTCTTCTTTGTTCTTAATATACATTTTTTCATTATTTTGTTGTAATGAAAAGTAAAGAGAGGTAAAACATCGTCGTTTTGTAACAACCAAAATAACAGGATCTCTTGCTATTGTTTCCAGTAAAACTGAAAACACAATAACAACAAGTTATAAAAAGCTTTAAGGGAAATTATGTACACGTATGTTTGTATGTATGCAGTATTTGGTTTTTATTTTTTTTATAATTGTAACAATTTGTATTTCGATTACATGAATAGAAGGAAGAAGCAGAACAAATATAGATCGATGTTTTAATTAAAATGCCTTCAGAACGCGTATAACACGTCGTGTCTTACATCAGAATAAGCAAATTTGAGCGTTTTATTGCTGTCATATAAAGGAGCACAAGTTGCTTGTTTATAATATTTGTTTACCATAAATTTTGATAAAGTATTAAGTTCATTAAAAAATGTATATTAAAACACATTAAATATTAATGGAAAAGAACTTAATTAAATTTTTTTTTGCTGATGTATTTTTTTTTTTTTCTTTTGGAAAGTTAATTTTTAGATAATAAAAGTTTAAAGTACTTACGTTAAGCAATTGGTCAAGACATATTTTCCTGGCCATAATTTCATGAACAATTTTGAAATATTCGAGCATGGGCAAATCGATAAATAATAAAAACAATTTTAATTTTGTATCAAAAATAACTGCTGATTTGAATGGAATATGGAAATTTTTAGACACCGTCACGTCAATTATCATCCATAAAGTATACGACTTTGTGACTTTCTTCGTTTATATCGTATAAAAATACGTCGTATGTTTTTAATAAAATTTGTTGGGTATAATCCTACCAAAAGACGCTACTTGGAATTTTTCTCAAAATTAAATTAAATCCAATCAAAAACATTTTGGAAACATTCTGTATTGTGTAAGTAAATATAACTCGAAGGAAAATTTAAAACTTGTATATGTATACGAAAATCATACACCGAATAAATAATTGTGTTCATGATCATTGACTTACTGTTAAATACACAAAGTTTTTGTTTACATCTTTGCAAAATTAAAGAGACATAAAAATGACATAAATTCGCATTAATGAAAACGAGGTGGCATATTTTGTGTTAAATCCAAATCAAATAGAACGTGAGATTAGAAATTCTTACAAAATAATAAAAATACTGTACGATAGAGTTATATTGACTAAACACATTTTGTTGTGCGCCCTATAAAAGGTTTGATGCGTAATGAGGTGTGATGTATATTGTATAAGATTTGGTTATGGTGCATAATACCCGAAATGTTTAAATTTCATTTTCATCAATATACCACCGTACATACAAGAATTTTGTATTCAGTAATTTTAATTTCTGACAATTCTATGTATCGAAAAAAAAATCATTAAAGCAGATTAAATTTTAACCGAATGTGTATAATAAAAATGCTAAAATATCGATATCCATTTGCATAAATTTCCTTCTCATTACAATATGGGTTTGTTGTTGTGTTGGGCAGTATTCGACTCCGACTCACAAAGGGTGAAAAATAAATGGAAAAGCAAAAAAGAAATTTTGGAGTTTTTTTTATATAAAAACAAGCAGAGTCAAAATTTGAGAAAGGAAAGGAATTGATATAATCTTCGTGTTTTTGGATTACCTTATAACAATTTGATTTTAACGATATGTGAGCTAGCTTTTTTTAAAATAAATATCCATAAAATGTAAAACACTGCAAATATCCACTTAACACTTAAAATTCAACTACAATAATTTTTACAATTATTCAACTTAACGCAATACACAAATAAGTTTACTTTAAATGGCACAATTTATTTCACTTTAATTACCACTAATAACACATATTTTCCACTGTTCGCTTTCGCATTAAAAGAAAGACTAAAGGATTTTCCAATTTGAGGTTAATTTTTAATAAAACACATAAATTATTTGTTAAGTTTCTAAATTTTTATTTCGGTAGTACAACAGTTCCGGGTCAGGAATGGATGTCTTGTTAGTGACCTCTTGCTGCTGCACTGCAACCTACCTTGTTGGTGACATTCTGACATTTCTTCTCCACCTGCCCAAACCCACACCAGACAATTACTTTCTATGAATGCATAGATTTTCGCATTATTTCTCGTGGATTTTCTTCACTCCAGATTCGACAGTTTTGATTGTTTACAAATGTATCCAGTTGAAAATTTGCTTCATCTCTAAAGATTGTGTTAAAAAAAATATGAATTTTCAAATTTTTTCTTCATATGTATAACGAATTACCGAAGTCTGATGACTTTATTTTTTGTATTATCTGAATCTTGTATGCCTCAAAATGTTGATCTTTAGGCAAAATTCTGATTGAAGTGGTTGGTTTAAGCTGAATACATACCTGCTGAAATAAAAATCATCACACTCGCTCCCGCACTCAAAAACAATCAAATCTCGTGAAATGCTTATGCCCGCCTACTAGTTCCGAACTCAAATTGAAATATTTTTAACTGCGTTGTAGATTTAATACATTCTGTGCGATACCGCGGTATTTATGTCGCACTCACTCCCGCAGGTATGTATAAAGAGTATGTATTGCTGTGAAAGATTGCGAATTGAAGCTTTTGACCTCTCATTAACGCTAGCAATCACAAGAGTAATATTTTCTACTGAACGAACACTACGATGGTACTAGCTCTGTTCATTCTTTACCGAAACAGTTTCCGGCAAATTTTGCAACAATTTTTCGGATGGTCTTTTAATGAAAAATACGCATTATTCAATCGTATATCTCTCCATTTTTAATAGCCGGTATGCTTCCACTTGTCATCTGTCAATTATTAACGTATGGTACTCTAGTAAAAAGAATTAAAGAGCGCAAACATAGATGCCACTACTTTAATTAATGAATATTAGCCTAAGCAACCAATTTCGGCGAGTCATCATTTCTCAATTAAATATATTTAATATAAATTCAATTATTGAAATTCAAAGATTTTATTTTATTGTGAATTTAGTTAGTGAAATTAAAATGCATTTCGAATTGGACTATTTCAAGGTACACATTTTTCAATTTTTCTAGACAACCTAAGAAATTAATAAAAGTTATATATAATTCGAACTTCTATTAGTCAAATTATTCCTTAAATTGTTTTTTGTGCAGGAGCATTTTCAGCTAATTTTCGAACAAAAACAAAATATATGAGAAAGAAAAAAAAGTAAAGGAAAGTACTCGCTCCATTTGCTCTGCACTTGCCCCTAGCGTCAAGCAGACATCACAGAGCTATGGATTAATTCAGTGAGTAGGGAAGAAGCTCTGTGGTGTGGCTAACCTAAAGTACAAGGTTTTACGTACACGCAAAATGTTAGATAGTTTCAATAAGTATATGTGAATCGTGAATATAGTTTTACTTTTCATTTCAAATTTACGACTTTAATTAACTACGTGTTACCTACATTTGAACCGCATGTTTATATTGAGATTAATGTGATTTAATTAAAAATAAATATAGATTCAGATTTACGAGAACAAAAATGGAACTTAGAAAGCTGAAATGTTTAACAATTAAACAAAAACTATAATGATTTATTGTGTGGATAATTGAAGAAAGATGTTGCAAAATAATTTAGGAAAATCTTAGTAAAAATGTCCGTGTTTGCTGTTATGATATGGATGCGTCAAGTGAGGGATGACCATTTATCCATAATTGAGCCGCGTCGAACAGACAAAAGTTTCTTGAATTCGCAAAAAAGCTTAACATTTCAGAGCAT
Organism: Nephrotoma flavescens; assembly: GCA_932526605.1. Classification (NCBI taxonomy): domain Eukaryota; kingdom Metazoa; phylum Arthropoda; class Insecta; order Diptera; family Tipulidae; genus Nephrotoma; species Nephrotoma flavescens. The sequence continues at coordinate 212,006,820 of OW052220.1, forward strand.
ACAGCAATATTATACATTTGCAGAATGTGAATAAACGCTTTATTATTGGAGAAATATGTTTATGGAGAGTATCATAAGTCGTTCGTGTGTTCCCGAAAAGAGAACAAAAAAATAACCTTTATCGTGCGATAAGGCAGATCGGTCGGAAGCTTCTATTTAGGGGTTGTATTTCTTAAAATGGTGTTTGATTATTTTGCCGGATTAGATTGATAAAAATGTATACCTTGGCATTTTAAATGACCATGCAGCTGTTTGTGGTAAGAATCTCATGGAGGGAGACTAGTTGCTGCATTAAGACAACGCGCCAATTCACACCGCAAAAATATGCCAAGAATTTTTGAAAATTTCTGGCTTCATTCTCTTAGACCGGCTTCCATAAAATCTAGATTTAAATTGTAATTGAAAATATTTGGGCCGAAGTCAAGCGAAAAGTGGCATACGAAAATGAAATCCGCGATCAATTTAACTCTCGAATATCTTAAAAAAATTATAGATTCAATGCCAAATCATCTTCAGGCTGTAATAGTCGCAAAGGGAGACGTCACTCGATATTAAAAGTTTAAAATAATCCAAATTATATTATAATTAAAAAATTCAAACTTTCAAATACTTATGCTCTCTCTCTCTCTCTCTCTGGCTTTCACATCCCATGAAGGGATTTCGCCGCCTGCACAATGGCCCTCCATCCATCCCGATCCATTGCTCTCGTCCTCCAGTTTCGACATCCTAATGCTTGCAGATCTTGTTCAATGTCGTCACGCCAGCGTAGTCGGGGTCTTCCTCTACGACGTACTCCGGCTGGTTGTTGGTGAAACACTTTATATATCATCCGTTGTTGTTGGGACCTTGTAACGTGGCCGAGCTATACTCGCTCACTTGAAATAATGTAGAAAAAAAACAGTGAAGTTTTTCCAGCATGCTGTTTTTGTTGTTATATTTTTTTATTTATTATTTTTATAAAAATTCCAAATTAATATTTTATAATTAAAACTTAAAAATTTGTTATTTTACATAAACAAACCTCGTACAAGAAACTTAATTGGAAAAAATATTTTCGATGAAGACACTTCCAAAATCGATATTTATTTGAAAATTAAAGGGTGTCCCATTTCTTGGCTTTAAGCTGAACCGAATAATTTTTGACGAATGAAAAGTCAAATCTAAGCCATTTTAACTCATGTGTTCGTTTATAACACAACAAAAAATTTTGGTTATACAAACTTATTACAAAAATGGTCGCTCTTTAAAAAAACCATTTCGTAAATTATGTACGTGGTGATTTACAACACATGGACGTCCTAAAGAGCCTGGAATTTGCAAAATTGTTGAACGTTTATAAGAAACTGGATCAGTTGCAGGTCGTCGAGCATGTGAATGCCATCGCCCAGTCCGTTCTCGTGGAACAGTAATAGTTGTAAGTGGAAATATTCCTGAAGAGCCAAGCATCTCTTTGAGCATGTTAACTGGATTTTTGTGGCCAAAATTGGATGAAATTGATTTAGACTATCTTTGGTTTCAACCACACGGTGCTACATATCACACATATCGTGAAACACTGAAAAATTTCAATAAATTCTGATGTCAATCAAGATTACGCGTTTTGACACCGTTTGATTATTTTCTTTGGGGTTTTTTGAAAAGTAAAGGTACAACATTCAAGCTGTAATTGAGGCCCTTGACTGATTTTCTTGGAAAAAGTCAATCGAAATTTTGATGTTTGGATGCAGGCTTGTAACAAGAGCGATGGTGGTCACATGAACGATGTTGTATTCCATACATAAATGGCATAGAACCAACTTTCATTTTCATTAAAAAAATCTGAATTTCCAACCTACATTATGTGTTATTTTTCATATAAAAATAAACAGATGGAACACTCTTTATAACAGAATTGAAATTCATTTTGTTTTTAAACCTTTGTAATATATCCAACAGGGTCATGCTAAATACAAGTAGTCCATTTATTGTGGCCAATTTAGGTTATTGTGGAACTCTGCTATACTTTGACGGTTTTCATCAAATTCGATTTGTACGATGGTCTAAATTGGTATATTGTGTTTCTAAAGTTTCTCGGTAAAAACTCGTTAATTTCTTAACGATGTGTATAAAAATCGTTTTTGATATTGGTACATATTGAAATTTTTAATTTTTTTTTTTATTTATGTAGCTGTTAAATATGGCCCATTTGGGTCAGTCTAAATAGGATATGATCCAATTTCATTTAAAATTACCCAAATGGGGCATATATCAAAACTTTCCAAAACAATAAATTTAAAATTTCAATAACAATATCTAATCCAACATCGGGTTAAAAATCGTCGAATTTTATCGACCATATACATCTTAAACGAATTTGTTGAAATTTTGAATTGAATTTTGTAAAGTTGTAAATTGAGTATTTAGAAATTTATGGAATAAAGCCAACGACGACGTTCTGGAATCTAAAGTTTAAACGGACATGACGATTTACCATTTAGGCATATTATCGGATGACATGATGAAAACAATAATAAAATAATTATTTTAGAAAGATTTAATTGTATTTACATTATTTCTAACTTAGGTTGGGTAAAAATAATTTTAAATTAGAATACCCATAACAACATTTAAGCTAAAAATGATCCACATAGCCAAAATGAACAATAATTCAAAACATTATATACAATTTAATTAGGAATCTCAGTGTCGACCACTTACCAATTCTACTAAATGCAGAAATAAATTTGAGCAAAATCCCTTAAGTATCGGTCGAGTTCTAGTTCAATGGCCAATACTGGCCTTAGTCACAAAAATTTCAATTTAAAATGCAAAAACAATTATGAAATCGAATTTAGTCCAAATCGGTTAAAATGTCTGATTCCTGTCTGGTATAGCCCTTGTTGTCCATATTCTAGGACCATCCGAAAAAACTTATTTTATAAACCCCATACCTACATAATGTAATGAATGCACTGTATAGTGGCCTAAATTAAAATATACTTTTCCTCTTTGTGACTTTCCTTGTAGGAAAAATATTTATACATCGTGGCACTTAATTACAAAGGCATTCCTCGTTCTGCTGAATAGCACTAGTCACCACCTATATTCTCGAATCTCGATATTTAAACGATTATCGATAAATGTCGAGAATTCAAACAGTAGATCGAAATTAGATAGTAAAATTTAACAATCATTACAGTCGGGTTTTAGAAGGTCATTTTGGAAATGCACATTTTTTAATTAACGTAATTCTTTTATAATAACTAAATTGCTGATTTTTGGTGCCATCAAATTAATAAATCGGTAAAAAAAGAGAATGTTCAAGAATGCACATAAAAGGTTTCCATATTATGTAGTTTTTGGAATTTATCTTCACTAAATGCGTATTTATTAAAGATACATTTTAAAAACTACATGCTTTGCACATCTTATGTGCATTTTTGAACATTATCTTTGGTATCAACTAAGCCAATCCAAAATGCTTATTTTCAAAATTGTGTATTTAAACCCCATTTCGGATACTTCTATTGTGTCACATACTATGTATCCGAAATGAAATTTTAAATTACCTCTACAGCCTGAGAGAACTTCACAGGAAAGTTTAACAAACATCGGTGCACCGTATGTGGCTTGTATATTTTTTCATTTTTTATAAATTTTTTAAAAAAAGTATTGCTTTTATGAAAAACCAAATAGTAAGAACCCCGTAAAAGTGGAATTGTCGGAATTTTCATTTTTTCCAGATACATTTTTTACAGAGTATAGGAGGTCCTAGCCCTGGAGGGCCGCCCCGGTGGCAAAGTGGTCAGCATGCTAGTTCCAGCGACCGGAGGTCCCGGGTTCGATTCCCGGTGGTTACAAGGAAAAAAGTTCACGGCTGATTTAGGATCAATTAATTAATCACTAATTTTCCGAACTGAAAATATGATTATGAAACATCATTTGAGGCGGCCAAATCTCTTGATGGGATATAGTGCCAGGGAGAGAGAGAAAATAGGAGGTACGAAAATACGATTTTGGTTTGAAATTGTTGCTAGATAAAAAATTGGGCATATCATATTTCTAAAATTTAAGCTGAAGTGACGATTTGCGTAAAACCACCCACTTTTTTTACTAAAACTTTCTTTTATTTTTAGAAAAATTTGTTTTCGAAACAAACTTTTTTCTTTTTTTAATATTTTATAGAATAGAAGACGTAGCCTTGAGATTATGAGAATTTGAAATGTCCTAACACACGCCTGAATGATTTTTGTGAAAATCGACACAATCGGAATCGCTTACGGTTTCTTCTCTCAATTGTAAACGATATAGAATTACGGAATTTTCAAAATATTTTACGGGACTTTATAAATACGGGATTTTGAAAATTTTGATCTTTAGAACGAGATTAGATGATTTAGGATACGAGATTTTGAGAAGACCCATATAATAAAACCATTTCACAATGTTTAATTTCCTTAAAATTAAGATTTTTTAAGATAAGTTATTGCACTCATTGAAAACCTTGCAATTTTAATAATAAACTTCAAATACTGCAGCATTATAAATCAAGAATTTACATGCAGTTTTATTGCAGAAAATCAAATTTATATTGTTATGATCGATTTGTATAATTTATTCGTAAAGTAAAAATAATTTAGATGGTTTGCCATAGCATGATAATAGCCTTGTTTTTTATTAGCGCCCGTTAGATTTATCCAGAGCATCCAATTTTCTATGTCAAAACTAAAAATTAGCGCGCTATTTTTGCATACAATTAATTTATTTAACTCTAAACTAAGATTCTTCATTCAACTTTTTAGTTAAAAATTGATATATAAATATTTTGCTCTACCTATTTATCAGGAGCCGCTATCCATTTTAATGAGAAATTTGAAAAGGCCTTTATTTTGTAAACACCTGAAACCATTAGAAACTTAATCTTATAATAAAAGTTTAAAATGCAGCAAGATGAATTCTTATTTATAACGTCATGTAAAAATAAATGACAATTTCAGGTGATTAATGTTTGTAATATAGATGCATTTATTTATTTTTATGGTATAGCGACACCAGTGAATAATAGCTGCAGTTCCAGTAGAAATTTCCCATTCGGCTCCGGATAGTGCTCGAATAATAAAACGCGGCTAATATTGACCTCCATTTCTCGTTTACTTACAAAATAAATACTAATTTTTTTTTTATCCAATATCTTAAAAAGGGATTTGAAATAGACAAAAAATATACGAATGGGAGATGTATACTTTTTACTGAAATACTAGGAATTAATATCCGTTTCTGTTACTCTGTATAACAGAAAAAAATGTAAATCTGATTGTATTAAATATTAATAGCTTTTCCTTTATTGAATTTTTTATTGTTGTTTTGGCCCCAACCCTCATGGATGGGTGGATATGATAAACATTTTCTTAATGTTTTGTTCGTCTAAACAATAGTAAATATATCTAATACTCTATTATTTATACCTATTTAACTGGTATTGAAAAATACAAAATATAATGAACCCAAAAAGTATGATAAATTACCTGTTGCATTTGCAAAGTTCGATTTTTGCGTTGCCTTGTACGGTTTTATTCTACATTTGATGGTATTCCCCAAACCAACAATGCGACCGACCGAAAAAAATTGAAAACGAGCAAAAACGGTTTGTTACGGAAATAAGAAGGAAATAAGAAATAAGGAGGGAAAATTATTTATTTGAACTTTCTTGTGTATATGGTGGGTGCTCTTCACTGTGCTTTTTCAGTAAGAAACCGTGTGATCTTAAAATGGAAAATTATGTCTGAATTTTTCTTGCGGTCGTTTTGTTAAAAATTGTAAATTTGTTAAAATGTAAAAAATTACAATGCGGATTTTTCTTTAAGTTAATTAGAATCCGCTTTGAGGTATATTTTAAGAATATATTTATTTATACACATTTTCTTATGTATGTTTTTCTTTTTTTTTTTTTTAATTACAGATCAGCATTTGATGCCGTATCAAAAACAAAAGTTGCCATAAAAAAAATATCGCCGTTTGAGCACCAAACCTACTGTCAACGAACGTTGCGAGAAATAAAAATTTTAACAAGATTTAGACACGAAAATGTAAGTAATTATTTGACTTGTTAATGTTAAGTCGTGCGATATTTTGACCCCTCTATTAGCATGGATTCAATGTTTTTTTCTTGTAAATCCAAATTATACACAAACAAAACAAAAAGTTGTACGTACATTATTTATTGGTTATTTTTAAACTATCACGCAAACGATTAAATATTAAATTAAAGCAACATAATAAACAAACCGTGCGATGATATCATAGTTTTTACTATAGTGCCTGCCTGTCTTAAATCGATTAAACTTTGAAAAAGTAAAACAAAAAGAAAATAAATTGCGCTTGTTAATTTCCTAATTAAAATATTTAATTTTATGTTTTATAGTTAAATTAAATTATCAAAATAAAATACGTGATAAAAAATAAGCGCGAAATAACCCTACACAGCTTTTATAAAACAAAACAAAAAAATCGTGAGATAAAGGAAGCTCGATAAATTATTATTTAATCTAATTTAATAAAAATAAATGGGATAAATCTTTATCACCTGCTTATTTCATTAAAATAATTTATTATTCTTTCATATGCGAGAATAATGTATGAGGTATATTCCTAGGAATTTCCAGTTCGCAATACTAATTTCTAACCCATATAACACAACATTTTGTAAAATGGTATTGCAACTGCAATTTACATAAAATGTGTTATGTACATCGTCTGATGAATACTCAAAAGAGTAATAAATAAAAAATATAAAAGTATGTACATACATATATTCTGCTTGTGGAATTATAACGGACGGTTTCATACTTTGAACAGTATCTTCTGAAAGTCATATTTCACTTTGTAAGCTACATATGCACAGAGAACGAGCTTATTCAAGTCTAATAGGAAACTGATACATAGGTACTTAAAATTTACGGTTTTCGTTTGTTAACCGATTCAGAATAAATCGGTTCAGAAAATTTTGGGAATGTAGCTATTATGACACTCTATTTGATGAAACTAACTTGAACATTTAAAGAAATCGATTTAGAAATTTTAATGGGAGATGTAAATGAACGTTTTGATGATATTTTTGAAAATACATAGTCAAATCACGCTGGATTGAACTGGTCACTTTAAGTCCTCCTTTCATCATAAGATCTGTTTCGGTTTATAAATTGGAATTGAAAATTTAACTAGACATTTAAGCGAAGTTCTTTAAAACAGCTTCAGTGGTCAGTGTACCTTGGCATCGATTAGAGTACACAGATTGTCTATTGGCAACACGTAAAATTCGAGGAACCCTAAGACGTCTGCCAAACAACCCATAGAAGATGCAATAAATTATTTTTATTTTATTTGCGACCTTAACAGTCATGTAATTAGGTTTGGTGGCTGAGGTTTTGGCTCTTCAATTTCGTTTGAATGATGTTAATTAAAATGCAGAGCTTTTAGACTAATCGAAATAAACAATGTCAAACATACAGCCTAAGGCGATTTAGTTGTGTTTTCAGGTAACACGGAATATATTTGAATTGCCGAACAGTGATATAAATCTATTTCAAAGCATCTCCCATTTTAATTTTAACAAAACTGTTGCAAAATTTATTTCATCGAGAATTTAGTTTTGTAATACTTAACTTGATCAACATTAAAATAAAAAACGCTTTGAAATAGGCGTTATATAATTATTCGGCGATTCAAATATATTCCATGTTGTTTGGAAACGTAGCTAAATCGATATGTTCGACATCGCTTGAATTAATTATTTATTTCGTCAGTAATTTTGTGGATAAAATATGACATTAAAGTATACTTGTGTGGGAATAGGACTGGTGCGATCGAGATGAAAGTTTGTAAGCATAAATTTAGGGCTCTGTTCCCCTAGTCGCATCACCCGTCACCTCAGGTAACAATATATCCTACGAAACGTTCAAATAAAAAAAAAATCGTTATCTGTTTTTTTTCATGATCGCATGATTATACATTTCGGAATATTCTCGTATATATTTCGGAATATTCTCGTAAATACCAGAAATAATCTCTCACACACTTACAATACTACCGTAATACTTGCACCACTAGAATATTTCAACAATAATTGTCCCGCTTAGTCCCTGATCTCACAACAATGTTATTAAATCAATTTACGCTGAATTAATCAACCAAAAGTTGCAACTTGTGCACAAATCTCCCTCTCGTTCACGGGCGGTTAGTATACATTGCCCCCGGTGAACTATCTGAAATTCTCACTCGTCTGATATCAAAGTTCTATCCAACGGAACTTCATCCGATGCTAATATAACATGCAATGATTTTATCATTTTTCTGTAAGTCATACTTATCCATATCATCCATGCGTTGCAATCATTTTCTCCGTCACCTCACCAACTTCAACATCAGCATTATCACTTTCATTTAACTCCGTAACTGCCAAATCCTTACACCCATCTTCTAATATTCACAATCCCACTTTCGCTTTTATTCTATCTGGTATTGCGTCTTATCTAAAACTCATCAACGTCAAACTTAAGAATCAATCCTGTGTTCGTCGGACTCGTATTTATATACCGCGCTGAACATTCCAGATTGTCCGGGAACAATTGCACCCAATTTGCTACATTCTGCAATATCACAAAACTCCTATAAAACTTTTTGTAATGCTACTACTGAAACCTAGATGTCACTAACCTCAAAAATGTTATTAAACCAATGCGATCAATTCACACTTAATTACGCCCAATAGGCGAAAGCGTAACATTACCTCTCCCTAGCCTCGTCCCGAACAGAATCTAAACTACCACCTCTGCGGTTTTGTACATACAGGTCCAACCAATTCAACTTTTCTTCTATTATCGTTTCCTGACGATATTCAACCTCGCAGTCACCCTCTCTGTTTCATTCCTTTTCTGCTACATCCACAATGACAATTAACTTCATCATTGCTCGCAACTCAGCCACGCCATGCATCTCCTCTGTACTCGGAACCAGTCTTCATCCATACTGTCATCCTCGAAGACAGCCACCGCCCGCATTGCCAACGTCCTCTTTAACCAGCATTTCCTAAGTCTATCGGCTTTCTTCTTTGACTTCGTCTGTCCCTCTCGAATTTTAGCGACATCCATAGTCCACAGCCCGTTCAAATTAATATCACTATTTTAAGTGGAAAATATGTAATTAAAGTGTAGTGTAATAGTGTTGTGGTAAAAATATTGCTGATCGTCAAGTTTTAAACTCAAAAACAAACTGTGTATTAATATATCGATCCAAAACAAGGGCATTATTGACTGTGAAATTATAATCGTCGATCAATGTTTTTTATGCAGCGGTTAACTAAATTGTTGAAAAAATGTCCAAGTGATCTATGGAAAGGTATGAAAATAGTGATGAACGATGTGCCTGATTTACGGTGATTTTGTAGTAAATATGAAAATGAATACTCAAAAAATAGAGAAATCAGTTAATCCACAACAGTGGTTCTGGTATATTTTAAGAAAAAGGTCCTACTCTTATGTTCAACCAGAAGAACGTCGGGTTACAAGATTACGTCCGAGGCCTACACTCAGACCGGAATACTAAGTCGAGTGAATAAAAACCATACCACATCATCACTAACATCACCGTTAGCCATTAAAAAGTGGCAAATTATAGTTCATCAAAAGCCAGCACGAAATAATGATATAGCGGTTCCCAAAGTTAATACAACTGCTAATAACGTCGAATTAACGGATGAGCACTCCGTTCGAGTGGCGCAATCTAGAAAATGGCTTTTCGTTAGCCGTATACACAATTCAGTACAGGATGAATAGTTTCGCAAACTATGACCAACTCATGGTGCCGAAATCAAGCTTTTTATTGAAATATGATACGTATCGAAAAAAAGTTAATATCCCAGGTGAAGTGTTTCAAACCACCATCAACTCTACTCTGTGGCCAGCATGACTGTTTGTCAAGGAATTTGATTGGAGTCAAAATAGCAGTTTTTTCAGTCACTTCTTACGAACCATCTAGTAGCAAATCCGGAATGTAATCGTGACCCCCCAACCTTGTCGCATTCACAAAAGACTATGAAACAGACATTTTACTTCCAAAATGTAAATCAAATATCTTCAAAGGCAGCTCAATTTCATAATTTTTTTTTAAAACACTTTCCGGTTATATTTATCATATGAAACATAAACGATAAAATTTTAAATTCGGAATTCTTGCCTAGTCAATATGTGATTTATATCAATATGTGACCGCGAAACTACCATACAAAAAGCAGGTGGCGAAGAACTCATAGCCGTCGATACATCACTGCCTAATGAATCGGTAGATTTAAGGAATTCATCGATCAAGCAATAGTGTCTTAAAATAGTCATCGTTCGCCTACATCATCGTATACCAAGTGCTGCGATACAATTATGGAAATTACCAATGCACTCGATCAATCAGACATAATTTTAATAACTAGGGATTTCAATCTCTCAAATATTAGTTGAACTTGATCACGAACGAGATTATGCCTGTAAACGTGAATTCGGATAATCAGTACCTAGAAGCAAGCAATGTGAATTACAGTTTCCAAATTTACCAAAACCGGAAGCCTTATTACATTTTCAGTTAAAAGCCAATTCGAATATTTACAACAATACACGGGTCGGTGTTCAAAGTGTTACTAACTTCATGTTGCTTTAACAATCAAACGGCTAATGACAGCGCGCCCATTTTTTGACAAGTATATCAGTCTACGAAACAGTGTTATTGCTTCACACAAAATCTTTGTATATCGGACTGCACGTTACAGTGATACTGGTAGCATGAAAAACGCCATGGAGGTGGACATTAAAAAACAGCAACATCGCCAGAAATGGTTCGAATGGTGAAGGCTAGAATTTAACGTAATACACGACAAAGCGCAATTCGATTTGCGAAAAATCCTAGTGTATCTGCTCGTAGCATGAAGCGCATATTAAAAAATGAACTACAATTGAAGTCCTAATATAAAAAATGCAATATTTAACTCCTGCACAAAAGACCTGCCTAGCAAGAGTAAACGTGTTAAAATATTTGCACGTTTATATGACGAGCTTGAGAATTGGCTCTTTTCTGATGAAAACAATTTATGGTTCAGCAATATGTAAACGACGTGTGAAAGCAAGTGCTTGCATCAGTGATGGTTTAGGCCGCGGTAACTGCCACAGGACGCTCATCACTCGTTTTCATTGAACTGGGCGTAAAGGTAAATCAACAAATCTACCGTGAAAAAATTTTAAACGATGCTTTGTTATCTTGGGCAAGTAAACAATACGGTAGAAACCATTAAATGTTTCAACAAGACTCGACACCATCTCATAGAGCCCGTAAAACCCCACGTTTTTTACAAGAGACTCAGTTGTTCTCAGTTTCATTTCTTCAGAAAAATTGCCGCCGTACTCCCCGGACTTACAGTATGTGCAACAAGAGCGGCACTATTCTGGTAATTCCCTGGGAATAGGGAATTGGGGAAAGATTTTATGGGGTAGATACTCGATCGGCTAGCAAGCAAGCAATTTGCTAGCCAAAATCCGGGCTACTCAATCAATTTTACCAAGAAAATTTGAATTTCAAATTACATTTCTTATAAAATTTTTGCTTTTTTTTGCGATTGCACAGTAAATTTTGCGGCTTCAAAAAATAAACAGCAAATTTTTGTATTGTTTTACTGTGCAATTGCAAAAAAAAAACAAAAAATTTATAAGAAATGTAATTTGAAATCCAAATTTTCTTGGTAAAATTAATTGAGTAGCCTGGATTTTGGCTAGCAAATTGCTTGCTTGCTAGCCGATCGAGTATCTACCCCATATGTAATTTCTAATTTAAATTTTTTTTCTGCCATACTGAGGCAAAAATCTAGTGGTTTTATTTTTTTTGAAAACAAAATAAAATTGGGAATAATTTTCCCTGCCAATTTAGATATGGAAAAATTATTACCAATTTATAAATATTTACATCAAACTTTTCTCCTTAGTAGGCCGGAAAAAAAATATTTGAACTGAAATTGCATATAAAATCTTTCCCCAATTCCCTATTCCCAGAGAATTACCAGAATAGTGCCACTGTACGGCAAAAACCTAAGTAAAAATAAAACTATAATTTTTTTTTTATTTTATTATGAAAATTTGTTGTATTTTCTAGGGCGGTATCAATTAAACCATAATAAAGTCACCATTACTATTAAAAATTGCCTGGCTCCTTTTGTCCATACTATCAACCAACTTTTCTGCATACTGTGGTGTTACATTTTTCCATATCTTTCGGACCACTCGTGCTAGAGCGCTCAATTTTTTTATGTGGTACATTTTCAGCTTAATCTTCACGCATGCCAATTAATTTTGATCGGATTGGATTTAGGTGCCTGAGACGGCGAATCCAATGCTGTGATGCTCTTTTTGAGTTTAAATTTCGACCACATTAGGCTCTATGGTGTTTTGGATCGTTGTCTTCTTGCAAGATCAAATTAGAGTTCCTCGCTCCAAACCATTTCAGGATAGATGGTAACAAAGCTCGTGAATAAATTTTATTCATGAAAAGTGCGTTAAGGTTCCGTGTGGAAACGATTAATTTACCAAAACCTTGCTTGGAGAAGCATCCCCATACATGGAGCTAGGGTGGGTGCTGCACAGTTCGGGTAATCCTTTTTATTGCTTAGTTCCCCAAACATGCCTTTTAACATTAAAACCCCAAAAGGATGACTCATCGGTAAACACAATATTCGTAAAATCTTTGTGTTTATGTTCAGTCGCCCACTATAGTTGTTTTTCTATGTATTTTTGTGTTGCCAGTGGTTTGACCAAAGTATTTCCATATGCGTAGCCATGTTCTGCCGTATGGTTGTTTTTGGTGAAATAGTATTATTTTCCGCCAATTTTGCCACAGCTGCATCCAGCGTAAGCGAAGAATTTTCATCAAATCACTGTATGATGGCCTCATCCTCCTTTTTTTAGTGGTTCGGATGTTTCCTCTATCTGGCAAATCGTCAACATTTTTATTCATTGAATAATGTGTAATCCTCTTCTGTACAAATATTTTAGACTTTTTTATATAATTAGCTGCACTTGCAACCGACATTTTTGGTCCTTTCGGATGTGCACTTAAAAACACCGCTTCAAATCGTTTTTTATAAATCTCACTCATTTCTTTCATATATGTTATCCGCTAAACAGTTGCAGTTAAACTAATGTTTGTTTTAGAGCGTCCAAGAGGGATCAATAGAGAACCGATTTAAGCCCCGCCCATATTTGTTCCTATTGTTTTAAGTACAGTTCACGCTCTTGTTGAACATACTGTAAATCCAATAGATTTTTCCATATGGTCCATTTCCATATGGAGACCAAAGGATTAACTAAAAAATATTAGACGCTCGATGCCTTAAAGTTTGCTCTTCGCCGAGAATGGACCAAAATAACATCAAATCGATGCTATTATCCGCGCTAATAGTGGCTACATCGAACAATAACATTTTTTTTGTTAAATTTGAAATGTTTTTACGATATACTGAATTTTTGAAAGAAAAAAAAATAAAAGTTGACAAATTTATAGCATTTTTAATTGGTAACACTTTTAGTGCCGATCTCTGTATTTTAAACAAATAAATTGGAATATCGAGTTTAACAGCAACGACATAGATGTAAAGAGTGGAACAATTTTAAAACATGCAACTTGCCAGCGCTAGAAAATAGACAGGAATTCCTTAAAAGGATATTTATTGGTAAACTCCTACTAGGCCTAATCGACGCACCAGTTGTACTAAATTCAAAATCAACTATGGCGATAATGAACCAGTGAAGATGGTGTGTAGGAGTTTCAATAAAATTAACTTTTAATCGGCCTATTTGTTTGATTTTGCTTAACTAAAGATAATTTTAAAAGTAGATTAAGGCAATTTTATGTCCCCAATGATTTTATTATTGTTAATAATTACTTTTAATTTTCAAATCCAAAGCGGATTTATTTTATTTTGTATTTTTACATTAATAATTCATCAAGTCCAATTTGCAGACATTTCATTATAAAATAAATCAATAAATAGTTGAATAGGAACCACAAAACTATTAAAAAAACAGAATTTTAAATATTTGCACAAGACTTGCGTTTTCAATAAAATTATTTAAATGGATATCGTACACAAAAGATAATTCTTCCGTAATAACCAAAAAATGAGGAAAAACGGCAAATTTCTACTTAAAAACATGTAAACATACGTAATAATTTATACTGACCATGGAAAATTCCAGTATTTAGCAAATCACCCCTTCAATCACCCCTTTCTTCTGTGCCCATAATTTATAGAAAAAGCTTATTAAGTTCGTTTAATTCTAACGTCATATCTATTATACGATTATTAGCTTCTACCTCCCATTCCACATAATCACCATCATAAACATTTTTCACAATATCAGATTATATTACATTCGACTACATACATATATCTAGTCCGTACATCTACATTAAAAAATTTAATCTCACGTTCGTCCTAAATCCTTGGGGCTTACAGCATAATATATCTATAATGCGAGGTTTTCGGTAGATTTTCTTAATATGAAAAATTATCTGATGATTATTAACTTTTCATTGATTTTTTGAACCTAATATGTTAATTAATTAATAATTTTAAATAAATTTAGAATTAAAATTAATAATTAATTAATAAAGAGATTGTTTAACATTCAAAAGCATACTAGGGGTTTCTTTTAACTCTGTTTTTTATGTTTAGAATAATACGAGTACGTTGTAGTTTAAAATATGTATGTTCATCTAATAGTCGTAATTATTATCAGGTTGCTAATTCCGAGAAAACTTTGGAAATTGGTTAATTAAAACGAATGAAACTACGTAGAAATAAAATTAAATTAGAAATGGGATGAACGTAAAAATGTGTATGTGTGTGTTTTAGTTATAATATTAGGTTGGAAAACTAATAGATTTTTTTTTATCTTTTCTCGTTACAGATAATAGATATTAGAGATATTCTACGGGTAGATAGTATAGACCAAATGAAAGATGTATATATTGTTCAATGCTTAATGGAGACTGATCTATATAAACTACTTAAAACACAGGTAAAAATGTACATACATAAATTTTATAAAGTAGCTTAAAGGACCTTTTGAAATAATTTAAATGTTTTTATTATTTTTCTCCCATTTTCCTTCAAACCACAATATCATGAACCACCGCCACTACTACCATGTACATAAATTATACAGAGGCTAAGTAACGATCATATTTGCTATTTTCTATATCAAATATTGCGTGGATTAAAATATATTCACTCAGCTAATGTATTGCACAGGGATTTAAAACCAAGTAATTTATTGTTAAACACAACATGTGATTTAAAAATTTGTGATTTTGGTTTAGCACGTGTCGCCGATCCAGAACACGATCACACTGGATTTTTAACAGAATACGTGGCGACGCGATGGTATCGAGCACCTGAAATTATGTTGAACTCAAAAGGATATACGAAATCAATTGATATATGGTCGGTTGGTTGTATATTAGCCGAAATGTTAAGTAATCGGCCGATATTTCCGGGTAAACATTATTTGGATCAATTAAATCATATACTAGGTGTATTAGGGTCACCATCGAAAGAGGATCTAGAGTGTATCATAAATGAAAAAGTTTGTATATTTTTTTTATATTTATTAGAACAGGTTTTATTAAATATTGTTGTTTTATCATTTTGTTTTAGGCTCGAAGTTATCTACAATCATTACCATTTAAACCAAAGGTACCTTGGGCTAAGCTGTTTCCTAGCGCCGATCCGAAAGCTTTAGATTTACTTGATAAAATGTTAACATTCAATCCACATAATCGAATTACCGTTGAAGAAGCTTTGGCACATTCATATTTAGAAGAATATTACGATCCAGCAGATGAGGTACGTGTTTCATAAATAATCTTTTTTTATTAATAACCACCCACGTTATGAGAATATTTATTTATAATCGGGAATTGTTTTTTGTATATAAAAAGCAAATAGCCTTTTTTATATTGGCTATTATAAAATATGAAATCGAAATTAAAGCGAACAATTTTTTACTAATTACGAGAAAATGATTTTTTGCTAAAAGGATTACATCTTTTTTCAAATTTATTTCGTTTATATCGAATTTTGATTTATTGTGGCATCGGCCGAAAGTCGTATTGGTGGGAAGATAGTACAAGCGTTTTGCTATATCAAATTTGAAATATATAAATGATTAAAACCTAAAATGGTTATTCTGTTAATTAAGAGTTGCTATGTTATGTGTACTAGAAAATATGAATTAATGATAAAAAAGATAACTGTATTCGTAAAACCCTACGGTGGATTTGCGACTTCTATTGGTGACCAAAAACACTTGAATGATAATATTAACGTCCCGAACGATTAATTTTTATACTATATTTTCCTACTTCATATTCGAACCTGAGCATTATATTTTTGTTTTTTTCACTGATACGATATGCATGTTTATATTTTCATAGATAAATATTGGATGTCCCTCACTGTATTTCATGTTCGTAAGAAGTTGAATAATGGTGAAATTTGCTACCTAAAATGGATTCCTTTTCAATAACGTGCACCCCATTCAATATTATATCTGGAATTGATCTAAATTGTATATACATAAATCATCCATCATCCATTCACCTGTGCGTCAAGACTGTAGAGTTGTTAATTGGTCCTTGTGTCCTTACTATTTCATTTGATTGATTGATTTTGAATGTACGACCAAATTTTTACACAGGATCTCTCATATATCGCCGGGCCCACCGTACACTCTTTTTACACATAACAAAACCAAAGGATTGGATAAGTTAATTGGGGCCGGTTGTTGGGACAGATTCGGCTCGGTTACAGACACCTAGGTATAGTCGATAGTTAGTAATACATTAACAACACAATTCTAATCAACTCAATCAGCGATTAATAATCGATCTCCTCCCATGACTGGCACTCTAGCTTTAGTAATAAAGTTTTAATATTAAAAATCAATATTAGTTTCTTATAAAGCTTATAAAGCTAGGTTTGAATTTCCAAAATTTAAATTTTTAGTTGGTAGTTTAAATTTCAACTATTCAGTAACTTAAAATTAATTAATTATAATGTGTAAAAAATACTTTCAAGAAAGTATGTATGATTTTTTCTAAACTAATCAAACCTAAATGATACAAGTATACAACAATTAATGTGAGATCTTAAATTCCTAGATAGCATGTTAAACAATCACCACGCATACGTGTTCAGGCTTAGTTTTACACTTTAGTTCTTTAGTTTAGCTTTAATAACTCATTGATTCTCTTAGGCATACTAGAAATTAGCCTGAAACACTGATTTCGTGTGATTGTGGATCATGCCCTGTTCACTCTGCTTCATAAATCTTTCAGATTGTCTGAAAGACAATGCGGTAGCCAATCCAACAGACGCTAATTAGGGTCAGCAAACGATTTCAATGTGGCTTTGGCAGTATGTTTGGGGTCATTATCTTGCATGAAGAACACTTCTGCCTTAGCCTATCCCCACTTTTCTAAGCTAAGCTTTGGTTTACGGTCCAAAATGTTAATGTAACTGAGCGACGTCATTCTACCATAAATTCTTTGACACTTTTCTATACCCTCAATTGTCATAAAGCTCCACACGTGATGTTACCGCTATCGATTTTTTTAGGTCGGCTGGACATCGTGGTGTTGTCGGTACTGGCTCGCCTTTCCTTTTTCACATCCATTGACGTCTATCTGACCCGAATCGGTTGATTTTGGTTTGATCAGACCAAACGACTTTTGCTAAATCCTCCCAAATCAAAGTTCTGGTGTTTTCGTACAAATTTCAACCTCAATTTTTTATGCTTATCTCTTAAAAGCGGCCTTTTCTCTTTA
The DNA here is from genome assembly GCA_932526605.1 of Nephrotoma flavescens. Taxonomy (NCBI): domain Eukaryota; kingdom Metazoa; phylum Arthropoda; class Insecta; order Diptera; family Tipulidae; genus Nephrotoma; species Nephrotoma flavescens. The sequence continues at coordinate 212,024,712 of OW052220.1, forward strand.
GCCCGTTCCCTCATGCCAGCTTTTCGCAACTGTTTGACAAGTTGTCAAACGGTGCTTTCGGAAGTGTTGACGAAGCTTTTTGTTTAATTGGACGGCGGTATCACATACCCCATGTTTAATTTGGCGTAACATTAGGCGTTTATGGTGTTTCATTCATTGCGTGCTTGTTTTGTTTTCACAGGCCGCTATTGAGAATTTATTTCTTTATATTCTTGGAATGTTCATGTCCAAGGTGAATGAGAAGACTTGAGAAAAAGTATTTCGTTGAAACACGTTCAAAAGTTGAGACTGAGTCTGTTCACTGTAGTTGCGCAGTTGCAGTCTCATATTACAAAAAGTTACTTTTTTTAACATTTGTCGTTCACTGAGCACCAAAGTATGACAGTTTATTGTGACAACTTTGTGTTCACCGCTTAATCGATACCAAACGACTTTTTAACTGCAGTTGAGAGTGTTGCTGATTAATGTTGCAGCTGTCATTCTTGTCATTTTCAAAATGGATAACGAATTTCAGTTTTAATTGACAAAGAAAACAATTTTGCTCAAGAAAAAAATTTAATTTATATATTTAAACCCTTGCGGATTTAATTTTGAAAACTTTTTTAACATCTTATTTTGCGACTTTTACGACCAAACATCTCATGCGGAATGGTTCAATGGCTAATGCCACACGAGATTTTTGGTTTTTTGATTATTTTTTCAAGGCCAACTAGTCGTAATAGGTAATGTATATGCATGTGTCTTTTATTTTGTTTTGTTCTGCTCTCTCTAAAATAAAATTTAAACTAAAATAAGTCAAAAATGGCCTTGAATTTTTTTTTATTTCATTGTGTTAGTGTGGTTGCACTGAAAATTTGTTTAAGTCACAATTAAAACCCGTATTATAGGTAAACGGGAAAAGAAATGAAGAAAAATACGGCTTCTGTGATATCTTGTGTGGCATCAGTGAAGGAGAGAGAAAAAAAACTGTATGCATATGATGTGTATACAGAGTTTTTTTTTCTCTCATTGTGGTGTTACAAAAACAAATGTTGTAAAAGTGCATATGGAATGAACATCATTGTTTTAATTGCATGACGAGTACATTAAAACCTCATGACGAGTATAGCTCGTCAGTGTTAACGCAAGGAGTTAATTTAGGAATACATATGTATATACATTTAAAAATAAGTATAACATATTTAATTTGGAAATATTTGCAATATAGCAATTTATTAGTTTATCCATGGCCCACAGTCATAGAAGTAATAATTATTTTTATTATTCTCACTCTATTGATAATTATAGACAGACTTAGTATATATTATGAATATAATTTAAAATTAATGTCGAAAAATACTACCAAAAAACAATGTCAATATTCACCCCATCTTAATATACACACACCAATAAAAATATGAAACATTCAATCCATAAAAACTTAGCTGTTACAGGCATTGTACGAATGAGGATGAAATTCACAAGTAATTTGTCATTATCATTAATTTTTCCTAAAATATGAAAAAATCAATTTCTTAGGCTAGAAAATAATTCGCTAGTACTACAAATACATGGCATTTTCTCTATATATGGAAAATATTCCAATGTATGTAATACAACATTAGTTGTCGCGACCTGATGAAAAACTGATTTTTTCAAATCAATTTTTTCGATCATATTCGGTTCCAAACTGGTTGTTGTAATTCTTCCGAATTTTCTATTTATGTAGTAGAGTCAAAAATTCAAATAAATTAATTGAAAATGTATCCTCGATCCATAACTCAAGAGGGACGATGATGTAGGGTGTTTGGGAAGTTGAATGAGTATTGATTATCATAGTTGTTGTCACTCAAATTGATAGTAGAGTATATTCCTACGATTGTGTATTTATTTAATCTAGAATTCTGAAAATATACTATAAAAATAATCATAATTTTACCTAGGTAAGATTTTAAATATGTATTTCCTGAACAACCTGAATCAGCTTAGATAAATTCCGGCGGCATCGTTTATGTGTCCAATATATTCGAGTTGAAGTCATTCGAGGTAACTTAAATAATAGCCCCATACCGATCTCGATAACATTAAAGTCGATAACATTATCTAGATCTCGATAACATTATCTAGATTACTTCTCTAATATTTTAAGCCTGCAGTCAAGCTCGATTAATCGCTGTAGTGTAGGCCGTATTCTTGATATTCCAAAATCATTGTTATTCAATTTTCGAATGAGCTGGGAATCATCACTCGCTGCTTCAGTCCGTCATTCAATCCGATTTAAAAATATAGTGCAAGTCGATCTTTAAAAACTATTTAGGTACTTAGAATTCTCTGATAAGTTTTGGAATTTTTTTTTTTCTTAACATCCGTATAATTGTTGCTAGGTCATTTTTATGGGCAATTGCTGCTATATTTTCATAAATAAAAAAAAGTAAAACAATATCTTTTATGTATTGGATTTGTGAAATCTCTTTGGAAATAAATAAAATATTAGGAAAAAGCTTATACAGTCAGTCACAAAAGTCTACATAAACCACTAAAATTTGCAAAATCGAGATAAATCGAACGAACTAAATATTGAAATATTAATTAAATAATATATTTAAATAATAAAAATTATTATTGGACAAAACAAAAATAAAAAAAGAAATAATTTTCAAAAAATGTAAAAAATTCTTAAAATTTATATGACAAAAGTCTACATACAGTTGCACGTTTCTATTTATTCTCGAATTATTGCAAAGTACCGTTACCTTTTTATATAAATACCTTAGGCAGGCACGTCTATCGACACTAAATATTAATTTTGCATTCGTCTTGAATGAGAAATATTTTTCGTCCTTGGCATTAAAAAATGGTGCGTCGAACGGAAGTGTCAATCGAAATACAAAGTCTAATAATAAAGCTACGGGGACAGCATAAGAGTTATAATGAAATATCTAAAATTATTGGTCAAAGTCGAGCAACCATACAAACATCAATAGTGCGAAATTTTGATAACAGAAGAAGTACACAAAATTACGATCTGGGCGTCCTAAAAAACTTAATGCACGAATTTAATGCATATGTTCGAAGCATAATTAAATAGTGGCATCCAATCCGAGGATTAGTGCTCCAAAAATAGCGGTTGAGATTCGGAATAGCACTCGTAAGGATGTTCATCCCGAAACAGTTCGTCGAATTTTACGAAACGAAGGGTTTAATGGAAGAGTGCCAACGAAAACACCATTATAAGCTTAGTAAATGAGCAGAAAAGGCTTGAATTTGGAAAAAATACTTTAATGAATTTTGGAGCAAAGTGCTTTTCACTGACGAAAGTAAATACAATATATTCGGATTCAATGGAGGGGAAAAAAATTGGTACAATTAACCAAGATATGGCTCCAAAAAATTTGCTTCACACCGTTAAACTCGGCGGTGGCAATGTAATAGTTTGGCTATATATAGCTGCAGCTGCTTCTATTTATTTATAGAAGGTAATATGGATTACCATATGAATTTGATCATATTGCGTGGGTGGCAATTTACAACCGTCCGTCGAATGCTTCGGACTAGGCAACCTCTGAATCTTATATCAAGATAATGATTCAATACTTACGGCGATGGCAGTAAGACAATGGCTTCTATATAATGTACCGAAACAACTTCATCTGCCTCCTCAGTCACCGAATCTTAATGCAATAATGCAATATAGAGCATATCTGGTATGAACTGGAACAAAAAGTCCGAAAATATAGAAATGCCAATAGGGATTCGTTAAAAATTACTCTTTCGTCTGCTTGGGCTGTAATTTCGTCAGCGGTTACTGAGCACATGGTTTTATCAATGCTTAGGCGGCTAAGCGCTATTATTGAGTCTAATGGTAGCCCAACTAAATATTAATTTTAATTCTTAAGTGTGTCTGAACATGACCTTTTTTTTTTATTTAACGTATATACTTTTTTGATGTGAATTTTTTAAATTGTTTGAAAATTATTTTAATTTTTTTTTGTCCATTATTAATTTTATTATTTAATTAATATTACAGTATTTAGTTCGGGTGTACTACGAAATCTCGGTTTTCAAAATCGCGGTTTTGTATAAAAAAACCCCGATTTTTAGGAAATCCTGGTTTGAAAATTTAAAATTTGGCATGTGGGAAAATGGGACAGTTTGCGATAAAGTTCTAAAAAATAGCTAATAGGGATGGATTTGGATTGGGGGGCTAAGTGCCCGTGAAAGTTATCGAAGCCAACATTTTGAGAAAACAACAATTATCGATTATTGGTTTGTTTTTATGCATTATTTTCGGACTTTATATGAACTCAAATATTATGGTTTTATTGAATTTTAATTCAATTGCTGAAAACAAATCCTATTTTATTACAAAATAGAAAGTATAATTAAATGAAGAGTAATAAACTTAAATATTTCAATCGTTAATAATTGAACTAAAATTCATTAAATAATAATTTTGTGAAGAAACCGGTTCGTATAATATATGACTTTATTTTTGCTCGGAAAATTTCAATTTGGTGGCAAGCCTAATTTAGTCCTGGAACAACGTTATCTCTAATTTTTCCATCGTCGATTCAGTAATTAGATTCAGAGTTTCGACGTTATGAAGAACCTTGAACAATTGAGAACTAGGCATAGGTCTGGTATTATTAAGATGCTATAGATGTCACATTTACTAGTTTACCAGTCGTTAATATTTCGAATCGGAAAGCAATTAATCCTGTCGATTTCGTCGTAGATTTCACGGGTGTGACTTCTTTGTAACCGACGTGCGTTTAGAAAATTACACAGCAATCGAGTCTGTTTTGAAATAATGGCTCAAATAGAAAGTACGAAGCAATAGTAATGGCGTTTTCTTTTTATAAAAAGCTGGCAAAAAATTTTGATGTACATCGGGTTTAGGCACACTACGATAAAAACACATCAAATTTTTTTCGTGTTCTTTTTAACTATCGGAAATTTGATTTAAAGCGATGCCACATACACATTTCTACGGACGACTTCTAAAAACAGATTTGGCATTTACGAATTAATTAGAGCATATTTTTGACTCAAATTAATGATATAATATGTAAAATATCTCAAATTAGTAGCTAAAATAATGAATTTGCAATTATTTAATAATTTTAATTGAAAAATAATCAAATTTCTATTTAGCCGTTTCTAGAAACGATTTTTGCTCTCAATGGTATAATTTTACACGTGAACGAACGCACAAAAATCTAAAAACAATTTCCGAACTCATCAAAAAATTTTAAACGATTTTTTTCTCTGTTGTGTTTTTCTTTGATTACTTCAAAACAAATGTCAACAATTTCAAAGGAAAATTTATTTTTCATTAATTTAATATTTTTATTAAAAGCTCATCATAAATATGGTGGCACCATGATTAAACGTATGATTACAATTTTTCACTTTGACATTTGAATAGTAATGGCGGTAAAAACATTCAGTTCAAAACAAAATATAAAGAATTGTTGTTGTAAAAATCGTCTGTATTTTTTCTTGTAGGCAAAATAAATTTACGCACGAATCGTCTCTAATTAGATGTGTATGTGGCAACGTTTTTAGTTTGATTTTAGCAAATTTTTATACAGAAAGGTAAAAGTATAAAAAAATCGTTTGGCTGTTACTTTGGGCACAAATTCCATTCCTATTCGAATAGGAATAATATATCCCAAAGTAAGACCACACTTATGTTAGTCCTTTGTATTCAAAAATTATTTTGTTTGTTTTATTTGCTGTGGCCAATTTTTGAAAATAAGTCAAACAGAATCGAACTAATACATTTTTTATTGGATGTTGAAAACATATATGAATTATTGAATGCTAAAAAAAAATTCTTTGAATCCAAATACATAGGTTAGCCTAGTGAGTTATGTTTCACAATATTTCAGGAAATATTTATCTTGCGTACAAACATTTAAATGGCAAATTTTGATACTCAATTTCCTTAGACGTATCACTTCATGCGACGTAACTATGGATCTTCCTGGTTACTAGATTTTAAAATCAAAATTTATTAAATAATTTTGTGCAAAACCCTCAATGAAAATTTTTTAAGTCTTAGTTGGCTGCATTAGTTTGATTTTTTTTTTAATTTGTCACGTCAAAATTTCAAGTGATAGAAATTGTCATTTGAAGTGAGAGCAGTCGATATGAAATATTTATAAAGCAGCATACTAAGATTTAAAAAACAGTTTAAACGATTTTATTGAACAATTATTTTGTAAGTTTTGATTTAATGATCTAGTAACCAAGCAGATGAGTAGTCACATCACTTGAAGTGATGCGACTAGGGGAATAGGGGTGTTGATTCAATAACTTTTTAACTAATCGTTAAATATTTCCATGGAATAAAATATATCTAATCAAGTTTGCGTTGACTTTTTTCTGAATGCGGAAACCACTGATCTATATTACTGATCTATTATATAGATCAGTGGCGGGAACAGATTTCATATAAAACATTTAACTGACGCACAACTAACAGGCCGTTAGTCATTTTTCCGTGCAACCGGGCCCTAGGTAGGTAGCATAATAACCTATTTGAATACGAATTTAATTCTTCATTCCCCGGGATATAAAAGTATTGTTTGCTCTTGCATTGAATAAACAAACATCAATTACAAAATTGTCTTTACATTACTAAGATATTTCCCAGGTTGATGCTTTTTGTTTTTGGTGACTTACATTAAAAGTGTTTACGTGCTTCTTCTAAAAACTGAAAGCTAATATTTTCTTAAAATTGTATACGAGAAAATTTCTCATGAATTACTTTCCGTTGTTTACATTTATTTTACGGACTACCTAGTTCATATGGATTACTTGTTGTATAATTTCTACTAAAACGAAAACAACTTAATATGTAGGATGTCTATTTATAATATTCGTTCCGCTTCTTTTAGTTTTTTGTGGTTTTTAGAGCGTGTTTCAATTGGTTAAATAAATACCGCATAAAAAGTTAAAAATTGAGGTGAATAAAAATGTCAAACTTTTTATCTGCTTCAAGAGCTGATAAAATTTTTATGTGGAAAAAATTGGGCTGACAAAAAAATTTGTTTGTAAACAGAAATTTGTCATTTACAAATTTTGAGAAAAATCGTAATGATTTGTAAACTGATATAATTAACTAATATACATTTAAATAGTATTTATTTTACATATTTTCATATTTAAATTTGCTATAATATACGTTCATAATTACACATAAAATAAGCAAACATGTTATTGTCAAATTTTTAACTAATTGAAACATAAAAAGTTAAAAAAATTACCACGAAATTTTTTTAAACTTTTTATGCAGCATTTAAACCAATTGAAACAAGGCTGAAGCCCAAATTGATTATGATGTTGAATTTCCACACAAAATTTTGTTCAGCGATGAAGCTCACTTTTGGTTGAATGGGTATACGTTAATAAACAGAATTGTCGGGTTTGGAGTGATGATAATCCACAAGCGTTTTCCGAGACACTATTACATCCGGAGAATATCACTGGTCTGGCTTAATGGGCCGGCGGAATCATTGGTATGTCTTCAAAAACGATGATGTGCGGAATATTACAGTCAACGGTGAACGGTATAGAGACATTATTTCTAAATTTTTTGTACCCCATCAGTATTAATATTTTCAACAGGACGGACAACATGCCCCACAGCGCGGGATACAATTAATTTACTCAAACAAACATTTGATGAAAGATTAATTTCTCGTAATGGTCTTGTTAATTGGCCACCAAGATCGTGTAATCTAACTCCATTAGATTATTTTCTTTGGGGATATGTTAAGATACGGCCGCAATTGTTGTGAAAAGTGTGTGAAAATTAGAACATCCAGATTGCGCCATCTACGCGACTGCCACATGACCGAAATCATATTCAAGCATTAATGGCATAAAATTGTCTATCCAATAAAGATAGTTTCACTGATATTCAAAATGTTTTTCCTTGTTCCAGTTTAACTTAAAATTGTGAACATCTAAAAAACACCCTTTACATACAATCTGTAGTTTTATTACATCCAGTAGATTTAGAAAATTAGCTATTGTCTCGATGGCCTATATTAGCAAGTTAAAAATAAAAATTAGGTAGATTTAACATTTAATACATATAACAACAGAAATAATTAATTACCGTTTACAATCGCTTTCGTTACCTACATATTCTCCTCCACTTGGAATGTCTTTCTAAAATCCAATTCTCATCAGTAGTCAAAGACTTTGATGCGATAACGTCGATGATGCTAAGAATAATAATTGCTTAATAAATTAGTCTACAAATGAGTTCGAACTCGCGACCTTTGGATTGATAAAACAGTTGTTGGTGTTGTTGTATAACTTTACCACTCGACCCTCGAGTGATATCTCTAGAATAGAATTCGTAACACTATGTTACGAATTCTAAGTTCGGTACTCCATCTTGAACATTAAATTGCTCGAATTGGCGAGGTTTCACACCTTCACTCGAGTTCTCGGGAACAAAATTCAGCGCAATCTGTGAATCTCTTTCCTTTGTTTGTGAGACATGCCTTCTGCTAGATTTTTGACTCAAACTCCTCAACTCGGTCGCCCGATCGGTTTTCAACTTCTTGTACTTATCACATCTTTCAGTTATTATATTTTGTGCTCTTGGAAACCCGTATAAGTTGGCCCACTTTCTCGATTGGCGCGTCGTGTTTTCCATCACGGTAAACTGATCAAACTGTTGCTTAAATTTGGAATCTAGCTTATCTAGTTTATCGTTTATTCTCTCCACCTGAAGCAGAAGCGAATTCTTTGTGTCTCCTAAATCAACTAAAGGGTTTTTTGCTCGGCAGTAAACGATTGCACAAAAATTGTTCCTTTTGTTTCACGCACATATCCAATTTCTTCACATTTAACTGCTTTCCGATGGGTTGAAAATTTTGATCTCTTGATCATCCAACAAGCAAGTTCTAGAACCGGTGACGGTGGTTGTGATCGCTCTCCGGATGTATCCCTGTATGCTCGAACTTCCTCTCATCTCACGTTTTGCAACCTCGACAACAGCTCTTTCCTATTTTCTTCGGTTGAAAGCCCATGACTCGCAACATTTCCCTTAACTTCTGTGACTTGTATACGAGTATCTCCTTACGCTCATTTTTGCTCTTATTTGCAAAATCCAACTTTGTCACCAAATCTTACGAATTTCGAGCATTTGATTCGGGTTCGTACTTGATTTTGCTAATAAAACACTCAGCTCAGCGATTTAAGTTTCAAACTTTATTCTCCAACACCTTTAGATTCTTCAGCAATTCACTAATTGTTCGCGCTTATATACTTGTCTATCGGTGTTCGAGACTATTCCTCTTATTACATCTCGCGAAGTATTTTTTGCAATTCACTTTTTTTGTTTAGAGGGTATTTCTTAAATTCCACGTCGCCTTTTACACCATAGTTTTTTAATCTACTCCAATCGGTGATCTATTTTTCACTGATTGCTCTCCAACTCTCTTTATATTCGAATCTAGTTATAATCTAACCCTCGCACGACGTTTCACATAATCGCTGGCATTTGGTATTATTGTAATGGTAGGATTGTCCATGATTGTAGTATTCGACTGTTTTGGTATGGACGCGGACAATCCAACATAGATATGGCAAAACCTGTTTCAAAATAAATGTAATTGAAAAATGTAGGTTGAGTAGAACGGTTAATTTAAATGAACGGTTTATGCGGCTTGAAAAGAACTCGTGTTTAATACGCTTCTTTAGTTCGGTAGTTATATTTTGCGTGGCACAACAGTAACAATCGTCTTTGTAAATTTAAATCTCCTAAAAATATTGTATATTTTTTGAAATAATTTTATTTTTTTAACAGCCTGTTGCAGAAGAACCATTCCGCATAGCAATGGAACTAGATGATCTTCCAAAAGAGACCCTAAAGCGATTAATATACGAAGAAACATTAAAATTTAAAGAAACTCATCCAGATCCAATAATTTAAAGTGTAAGTGTTGTGTATCTCTTATGTAATTTAACAGAAAATAAACACAAATTTCCCTCCCTCTTTTTCCCCTCTAATAAGTATATTTTTCGTTTTTCATTTAAACTTTGAATAAGGATTAATTAATTAATTACAATTTAAAATTATTAGTATTGTTTTTAAACAAAAACCAATAAATTCTAAGTGTTGATAATATTATTATATATAATTATTAATTATTATTAATATTAAACGGTATTAAAAAAAATTCAAAAATTATATCGGGATAATAATTGTGATAAATGTCTGATATTTATCCCAAGTTTATGAGGAAAATCTATTTTTCATTTTATTATTGTTATTTGTAAGATAATAATGAAACACAATATTCATCACGCATATATATTTTTTTTAATTAAATTAATTATATCTTTAAAAAATATATTTAAATGTTTTTTTCTTTAAATCTAAAGCCATTTTTTCGCTGTCATCGGTACTATATAACTATTATTATATGTATAGAAAGAGATTTATCTTTATAAAATACAAGACGATATCATTTTTAGTAATTAAACAAAAAAATGTATAATTAATTATTAAATGTAATTTGTAGTTTTTAATTATTATAATTATTATTAATTTAATTAAATTTAAACGATATGCGAAAGTTGATGCAAAATACAAAGTGTTTTTTTTTTTGTTTTTTTTTTGAAAATGTCTTCCCATTTTATTCAATCATCCCTCTTCACATCATTAAGTAGGCATACGAATTATTAATTTATTTATTTTCTTTAATTAAAATTTGAATATCAAAACGTTTAATGGGTGTGTTTTTATTCTATTTAAATAAATAAATAAAATGTTAATATAAAAAAAATATGGCAACGTTATTAATTTTATCAAATTTATACACTTTATAAAATATTACATATTTTAGATAGATTTCCAAAGTCAAAAGATTATATTTAGAACACTGGAAATAAATCATTATGTTTTTTTTTAAACTAATTATTAAAACAATCGTAGGTTTTGTAAGATTTAATTAAAAACAAAGATTTTTAAGATATTAATAATTATTAGCAAATATGCTACGAATTTGTAACAGTTTTTCGGTTACATGGCATTTTACTAGTCAGATCTAACATGTCACGGTTTTACAGAAATCAGTTTAACCAGATGTCGCGCACGCATCTACCTTGAAGATGACAACCCCTTTAGCGAGCGAGTTTTATTTTGAAGATATGTATGACTATTTGGTTAACGCTTAGTACGTAAAGAATTCTTAAAGAATATGAATCAAAATTTTAATAAAATGTTTGGTGTGCGACCCGGCACAAGAAGTTAGCACATATTTGAATACATCTTAAAAATATTTGAATTAAAAAATAACTTACATATTTCAATGAAACCTGCATGCTGTATTATTATAAATCTAGTAATAAACATTTTACTTTATCTATTTTATAATGTCTATTGTTATGTATAATTATTAAAGACAGGGAAATTTTAATTTTAAAATTAATAAACAAAACGAATATAAATTTTATATTTTTTATTAAATTTTTGTTTTGTATGGCTGAATAAAAATATAAATATCATTATTATAATATATACAAATTAATTTTATTTTGTTTCATTTTTTTTTTGTTTGTTTTGCATTTGTACTTAATTACGATTATATATAATTTTAATTATAGATAATAAATGTAATTTTACATTTTTATTATTATACATACGTATAAAAATACAAAAACAAATTATTAATTAATTTTAATTATTATGAAATGTGTAAAAAAACAAAATATATTATATATTATACATATATTATATTTAGAAATAAATAAAAACAAATCAAATAATTAGTTTATATTTATATTTTTGTTTTGTTTTTAATTTTTTTTTCGTCGCGAGCGGGTCCTTAACACTATGACCTTTTAGTGCTCTGCAACAAACATTAGCCGTGTTTTTTATTAGCGCCCGATAGCTTTATCCGGAGCACCCAATTTGCTATCTATGTCAAAACATATTCAGCGCGCTATTTTTTATATAATTAATTCATTTAACTCCAAACTAAAATTTATCATCCAACTTTTTAGTTAAAAATCGACATAAAAATATTGTGCTCTACCTATTTATCGGGAGCCGCTATCGGGAGTGCTATCCATTTCAGTGGGAAATTTGAAAAGGCCTTTATTTTGTAAACCCCTGAAATCATTAGAAACTTAAGCTTATAATAAAAATTTAAAACGCAGCAAGATGAATTCTTGTTTATAACGTCACGTCAAAATAAATAACAATTGTTTTATTTCAGGTCGTTAAATGTTTGTTTTATGGATGAATTTATTTTTAATTTTTATAGTACAGCGACACCAGTGAATAATAGCTGCAGTTTCAGTAGAAATTCACCATTCGGCTCCAGATAGTGCTCGAATAATAAAACACGGCTATTATTTCGAAGGGAAAACTATCGCTTACTAAAACCGTTACTAACGGGGTTTTACTATAGAGACTCAGCAAATCTTGTAATAATTATCATCTCTAGTTTTTTTATTTCATAAATAATTGAAAACCTACAAATTTATTTTAATTTCAAGGAACTAATAAAAATGAATAAATAATGAAAAGTTAACAAGAGTTTTTATTAATCAAACCCGTCATCTCTTTTGGTAAACTCCTCCTACATGAAGCTCTGTTGGAAATAGACGATTTCCCTTGAAATCGACTGTCTTATCGTGTCAACTATTGACAACATGTTACGTAAAATCAACATGTTGAATATTGAACGCAACCGATACATTATATATCATATGGCAATACTTGCCGTGTTTTTTTATTACCTCCCTATAGATTGTATCCGGAGCACCCAATTTTCTATGTAAAAACTTATATTTAACGCGATATTTTTACATATAGTCAATTTTTTTTAACTCCAAACTAATATTTATAATTCAACTTTTTAGTTAAAAATCGATATAAAAATAGTTAGCTCTACCTATTTATCGGGAGCCACTATCCATTTCAATGAAAAATTTGAAAAGACCTTTGTCTTGTACAACCCTTAAACCATACAAACTTAATCTTACAATAAGTCTGTGTGCCTGAGAGCGATTTATTCGACTAAATTAATGACTGATTCATATCATTCTTCAAAGGTGGCACTAGTATCTTTTAAATATGCTGTGCTTCCGATTGTAAACTAAACTAAATCTTGACTTTTCATACGTCATATTGTTTTCACCAACACCGATTTGTTATTATTTAAAATCATGGAAATAGCAAAAATAAAACAAATTTTTATATGGAAATCGAATTATTCATGAATGTGATTAAAAATTACAATCGAAATTTAAGAATGAGAGTATTTCATTTTAAACATTTTTACTCGTATGCATACAATAAAAAATTAATAAAAACAAAAAAAGAAAATGACAACTAAATAGTCAAGCAACCTCAGCAGGAGTCTAAATGATAAAACCTGGTGGCTAATAGCATAACTATCGCTCTCAGGCACACAGTCTAAAAATTGAAAATGCAGCAAGATCAATTATTGTTTATAACGTCATGTCAAAATAAATGTCAATTAGTATATTTCAGCAGGTCGTTCTGGGGCGAGATTTTGTAACATCACATTTTCGATATTTTATCGAAATGTATGTCTCTTTTTCCTAAACTGAAATTGGCGTCTGTTTCGTTTATAAATTATTTCTTTTCTGTTGCTATCACAACCTACTAGAATAAATGTGACAATTATCTCTATCTCTAATTTCGTTGAAGTATCATAAACAAATTATTTGGTGATAGAAATCGAGTAGATATATCACAATTTTCTACTCTAGCAGGCTTGAAAATGATATAAAATATGAAATAGTATTCCATTTTACTCTGGAGAAGCGAGACATATACTTCGGTAAATTATCGAAAATTGTGATGTTACAAAATCTCGCCCGCTGGTTTTCATATAGGAAAAGGAATTAGGAAAAATATTTACATAGCGTTTTTGTCAAAAATATCATTTTCCGGCCTACTAAGAAATCATGTTTGATCTATTTTTTTTTTAATTTAAGAAATATTTCTTCCATTTCGAAATTGGATAGGAAAACTATTCCCAATTTAATTTTGTTTTTGTAAAAATTTACACCACAAAAAATCATCGCAACAATGGTTGCCAAGAGTGAAATTTAGTGTTTTTAACTCATGTTGGAAAATTTATTACAGTACCCTTTGACGGAAATTCGAACTTGTGCTAACCAGCACACCGAAAGAATTCGAGAAATATTTTATCTTCCATTTAAGAACATTTTCATGTTCAATGAGAATTCATTACGGAAAATTCAAGATTCAATAGATGTAAGCTGCAACATGTGTCCTGGTTGCAACCAACATAGAACTAAAAAATATTTTAGCAACTATGGAATTGTTGTGGCTGACGTTCAACCAATCAACAGTACCTATAACATTCCAATTTGGAAAATAAGCAAGTGATGATTTTTTGAATTTTTAAAGATTTAAGTGATTTTGGCCAAATATGCTCCACGTGTACGTGTATTGTCATGATTTTTTTCACAAATTCCAGAAATCATCCCGAGTTAAAAACACTAAATTCCACACTTGGCAATCATTGTTGCGATGGTTTTTGGAATTAAAATACTTTAAACATTTTTTTTATAAAATACTGTGATTCTCAATATTTATTTTTTACTTTTAATAAATAATTTTAATTAAACCACTTGTTTCGAGTTTCTAATTTTTTTTTTTTCTTTTCTAGCTACACTTTTTGATGATTGTGTAGCTACACATTTTGATTCTACACTTTTCGTTAAAAAGTGTAGCTTCACTTTTTATTAACGTTAAATACTTCACACCGGTGTTTATATTTATATGATTATCTAAATTAAAATATTTTCAAACTTTCTCAAATGTAAAGCAACCTGCAACAATTATACCTTGCTTTAAAACTTTGTTCTATTTTGTTTACAAAATTTTTATAAAAATATACCGAAATGGCGTCTTTAATACTTTTCAAATTTCGGAAAATCAATTTATTCAATTTGTTTATTCGGTGAAACGTTTCTGCAATTTCTTGGCTAATCACACCAAAATAAAACGTGCTTCAAGTCGACGAAAAAAAAATTTAAATTTAAAATTTTAAATGATGTTTCTTCGTAGCAAAGTTGTACGGCTGGTATACTTTATAGACTTAGAGTTAGCTCCATTGGTACGCCATTATATCAACTGTCAGTTTTTCTCTCAGATATTTTGAACAAAACTGTAGGTAAATCAACTACGTAAAACCTCGATATAACGGACTAATTCGGACGAGGGCAATCCGTTATAGCCGATTGTCCGTTATATAAAAATAATATTTTTTTTGTAACTGTTATCGCAGATGGATTAGCAAGTGTATTGTTACAAGCAATAAACATTTTAATTTTCGGGTGGTATTCCAAGCTCCGTTTCTTGTAACGTTCGGATGCAGGAACAAATTTTTGTAGGAGCCAATCTTGGAAAATTGCTCCTGTAAACCATGCTTCCTTAGAATTATAATATAATACAGGCAGGCGGTTCATTATCCCTTTTAAAACTCTTAGATTGCGTGCTCTACCAACAATGACAGGTGCCAATCGATGCCCATCGGCGTTAGCACAAAGTAGCGTTAGCACAAAATTCCGCCTAATGTGTCTTCGTGTCTTGATGCTTACGTGTTTTGAGGCGCCAGTACAAACGCGAGAAACCGATCGCCATTGTAAATTTGTGACTGTAAGAGAATTTCGTTTTTAATCTTTTTCCATCAGTTATTATTCCAGTACATTCAGCTGTAGAGATGATAGACAAGGTGTTGGTATAGCTTTATTTATCAGAAATGATGTAAACTATAGGGTGACTGCTGTTGATGAGGGATTACTTGATTTTCAATTCGTACTAATTGAACTAAAAAAATTGAATACAAAAGTGTGTGCTGTGTACAGACCTCTAGCTTCTGACGTCACCAAATTTTTAGACCATATAGAAAACGTTCTGATAGTTGATAACTATTTTGACACTATAATGGTATTGGATATTAATATTCCAATTAATAAAGAAATTAATAATATTTGTAAAGATTACTGCAACTTACTGAGTAATTTGGACTTACCTGTAACTAATTCTAATGAAACTCGCAGTTCTAGTGGTAATATATTAGATCATGTTGTTAGTAGTTCTATCAATATTAGTGGTGTGACTAATCAGACAATTTATTCAACGATCAGCGATCATAACAAATTTTTTTCTAAATTTAGATATAAGGATAAATATGTCGTCAAACAACTTCAAAAGAAAATAATTAATTATAGTACGATAAACGAATTGTTTTCAACATATTTATCTGAAATCCATGTGAGTAAGGCAGACCCCAAAACTATCCTTCGACTAATTATTGATAAGTATCAAGAATTATCAAATAAATTCACGCGAGTAGTTAATGTTGATGCAAAGATAAAATCCACTAATTGTCCATGGATCAATTATGAAATTTGGATACTTACTCGCCAAAAGAATAATGTACTGAAGAGAATAAAAAAATATACGAATAGAAACAATATAGATGATCGAATCAAAAGAACGTTAGAGGATAAATTGAACTGCTTAAGTAAAAAAATCTGCAAAGCAAAATATTGGGCTAAAAAAAAGTATTATCATAGAATGTTCAACGACATCACTAGCCCAAGGGATTTATGGAAAAACATTAATTTACTATTTGGTAGATCGAATTCGTCGAATAATAATTTACAAATTTGTGTTAATGATTTAGTTTATTCAAATCCGAGGGACGTAGTGAATAAGTTTAATCAATACTTCTCTGAATGTGGTTATTCCTAATTAGATTCACTTATCAGTGACAAGCAATTTAATAAATTTAATACTATTAACAGCATTGTAAGTTCCATTCATCTTAATCCTACTTTCCCGGCTGAAATATTTAACTTAATTACTGAACTTGATAGCGGTAAAGGTTGTGGGTGTGATAACATTTCTGTTGACATAGTTAAGAAAAACAGTAATATTTTTAGCTATATCTTGGCTGACGTTTATAATACTGTTATGTCTTCAGGAATTTATCCTGATTGCTTAAAGGTAGCTAAGGTTATTCCTGTCTTTAAAAGTGGCAATAAACTAGACCTCAACAACTACCGGCCTATTTTTATGCTATCTGTATTTGATAAATTATTAGAAAAAAACTTAAACAGAAAAATAATTGACTATCTTACAAAACATGATTTTTTCTATAGATATCAATATGGATTTCGTAGTGGTGTCGGTACAGAAATTGCAATAATAGAAACAGTCGATATGATCAATGAAATATTAAATGAACAGTCGTATATGGGTGCACTATTTCTCGACTTACGAAAAGCTTTTGATTGCATTGACCACGAGATCTTACTGAGTAAATTATTTAGCTATGGCTTTAGAGGTACGGCGTATAACTTGCTTAAGAGTTATCTTGTTGATCGATATCAATATGTGTTCATTAACGGAATATCTAGTGAACTTAAAAAAGTTGCGACAGGTGTACCACAGGGCAGTGTACTTGTTCCCACTCTATTTCTAATTTTTATTAATGATTTATGTAATTTAAAATTAAAGGGTAGGATCCGCCTTTTTGCCGATGACACATCGCTGTTTTATAATGTTAGATACCTTAACGATCTCCAAGATATGATTCAAACTGATTTGATAATTTTGAACGTGCATTTCACTAATAATATGCTTATATTAAATTTAAGTAAAACAAAGTTTATGATATTTCGGTCAGCTTATAAACAAGTTAATACTGATACTGTAATTAATATTATGAATAATAATATAGAAATGGTACAAAGCTACAGGTATTTAGGAATAATATTAGATTCGAAACTAACGTGGCAAGATCATATAGAACATCTATGTAGCAAAGTAGCACCGCTCGTAGGGTACATGCGGAAGTTAGCTTATTATATTCCAACTTCAATTTTACGTAAAATTTACTTTGCTTTCATCCATTCGCGCCTTGCATATGGGATTAGTGTGTATGGGATGGCTGCCAAGTCTCGGTTATGTAAGGTTCAAACTCAGCAAAATAAAGCTTTGAAAGCTGTATATAAGTTACCATACTTATTTTCTACTGTTGAACTATATTCCAATATAGCGAATGATACTTTGCCATTACTAGCACTAAACAATCTATGTATAGTAACTTATGTTCATAAAATTGTAATTAGTTTGAGCCCCTTACATAATCGGGAATTTAAAACTTCCATCCACACATACCAAACTCGTTGTTCTCATAATCTATGTACAGCTAGTTTCAACAAATGAATACGGCAGGAAAATGATAACTTATATTGGTCCTTTTAAGTATAATATGTTGCCTGATTCGGTCAAGTTAATACGAGCACGAGATGTTCATAAATTTAAATCAAGTGTTAAAGCATATTGCCAATCAAATATTTCGCGCTTCATTATATAGAAATAACTTGAAAAAAATGAAATTTTATTATATCTTAGTTCTTGTTTAAACTCTGTTCGTTTAGTATAACGATTTAATATTATAATTTAAGATCGTAAAAGTATGGAAATAATTAGTTAACTTTAAAAATGTTTATATTATTTGAAATTATTTGTATATTTGTTATATTGTACGTAAAAAAGGTCTTTCGGTAACCCCTTGAAAGGACATTAAATCCACTGGGGAACTGAATCTCATTAAATAGCAAATTATATGTAATTTATATAGTTTTATTACAAAAAAAAATAAAAAATAAAAATGGACACCCCTGACTCCCACTTTTCTATAGCGGTTATTTTTTTGTTGTAGAATAAGTGTAGAACGACTCGTTTATCTATATTTTAGATGGTACAAATTAACTGTGTTTTAAGTTTACAGGGAAACGGATAGATTCGGTTTTCTAAATTATTATAGTTCTTTTTGTCTTTAATATTTATGTTTAATGTGATTTTCCTTTCTATATCTCATACGTTCTGAACAATATATGTATGACCATTTAAGTAGATTTATATGTGATATTTTGTGTTTATATTCGTTTATTAGTTCATCCATTGCATATACCGGGTGTTTCTTTTAAACTGAGACGATCAAATATCTCGAAAAATAGCCACTCTACGCAAAAAATGTCCACAATCAAAATTTAATCATACCGCGGGGGAAATACATTAGTGCAAAAAAATAGTCCCCACCCCCCGCTTTGTAGGTGGGGTGGGGGTAACTTTTAAACTAAGATAGGAAGCCATATTTTTTATTGGAGATACGGATTCTACGACTAAACGTACGTATGATTTGAATGAAATATTTTGTTCGGTTCATGATAGATGGCGTTGTAATCGACGAAATTTAATTTTTTCAATTTCTTCTTCTTAGAACACACGCATTTGATTCTGCAATACGTTTGAAATAAAAAACATCACGTTTTCATTGGAAATACTCGAAATTCGTCATCAAAACATTTTATTCAATTTTGTAAATCACATTTAACGTTTGTGTTATTTCTTATCTTCATGTTTTTCGTAATTGCAAAATAAACGATAAAATACTTTAGAATGGAGCGTTTAACTGTGCCAGAGAAAATTGGAATGGTTCTGGTTTATGGAGAAGCTGGCAGAAATCTTAAAAATGCTGTTGCTATTTACGCTCAACGTTTTCCGGATAGGATTCGTTCACGTGCTTCATTTGGCCGTACTATCAAACAATTTATTACTGATGGAAATGTTCAACCGAAAAAGAGGACTCGTAGAGCAACAGTCACTTTAGAAAATAATGAAATTGCTGTATTAGCAGCAGTGGCTCATAATCCTCATGTTAGTACACGAGAAATAGTTCGCGATTCCGGATTGTCCCTCACCAGTGTTTGGAGAATTTTAAAACGGCACAAGTATCATCCATATCATGTGTCTTTACACCAAGATCTTCATGGCGCTGATTTCCAAAATCGGGTAACTTTTTGTCAATGGGCACGTGAACAAATACAACAAAACCCCAATTTTTTTCGTTGCGTAATGTTCTCTGTCGAATCGTCTTTTACAAACCATGGAACGGTTAATCGACACAACATGCATTATTGGAGTGTTACAAATCCGCACTGGATTCGTCAAGTTGAACATCAGCGTCCTTGGACTGTCAACGTGTGGTGGGGAATAATTGGCAAGAAACTCATAGGCCACACATTATTGAAGGCAACTTGAATGGTCAAATGTACCGAAACTTTTTGGAAAATGAACTGCCAATATTACCTGAAAATTTGAACTTAGAAGTGAGATGGAACATGTGGTTTCAACATGATGGTTGTCCTGCACACTATTCAGTGGTGGCACGTGAAATACTTGATCGTGATTTCAATGGTCGCTGGATCGGTAGAGCTGGTCCGAGAATTGGCCAGATCACCAGATCTTACTTCGCCAGATTTCTTTTTGTGGGGCTATCTCAAAGACAAAGTTTACAAACAAGAACCAACAACACGTGAGAACATGATTGAGCGAATCAGAAATGCGTGTGCTGAAACTCAACCAAGCACACTTCTCAGTTGTGTACAATCATTGGAAATGCGTATTAATAAGTGCATTGAAGTCGCAGGCCATCATTTTGAACACTTATTTTAAGCTAAAATTATTTTATTCGTCTGCCATTTACATTAATAAATTGTTTTGATGACGAATTTCGAGTATTTCCAATGAAAACGTGATGTTTTTTATTTCAAACGTATTGCAGAATCGAATGCGTGTGTTCTAAGAAGAAGAAATTGAAAAAATTGAATTTCGTCGATTACAACGCCATCTATCATGAACCGAACAAAATATTTCCTTCAAATCATAAGTACTTTTAGTAATCTAACAATAAATTACCCTTTTCTAGATATGTTGTTAATTCATATTATTGATGGTTCAATTCCGGCTGATTGGTTTCACAAAATTACTTGGTCTGGTAGATATCTTAATTTCGATTCCCATCTTCCAAATTCGTATAAACGTAACACAGTGAAATTATTATGTGACAAGATTATTCTTTTATCGGACCCCATTTTTCATGAAGACAACTTTCAGTTACTAAAAAATACCCTTTTGAAGAATGGTTAACCAAATTCATTTATTAGACCAATTATAAATTCAACCTTATATAAAAATTTAAATATTGATAATCAATCTGCCGTAAATGTTCCACAACCAGAAGCGGTTAATGTTAATTATATTGAAATTCCTTATGTAAAAAATTTACATGAACAAATTAGTTGTTGTCTGAAAAAATTTAATTCAAAAGTTGTGGGAAAAGCTAATAATTTCTTAGGTAAAACTGTTTTCTCATCTTTGAAAGATCCCACACATTTAAATAATAAGAAAGAAGTTGTATATAAAGTTACTTGTACTTGTAACAAAGTATATATTGGCCAGACTAAACAACTTTTATGCTCTCGTGTTTGCCAACACAAAAAGGACGCAATACGACTAAATAGAATTAACCAAAGTACTACAGACCTGAGTAGTTTATCTACTCATCTTCATGAATTAGACCATTCGGTTTTTATGGAAAATATAGAAGTTGTAGAACAGGAAACAAATTACCGAACACGACAAGTTTTGGAAAAGATACATATAAAACGAAGTCGACAAACTTCTAAACAAACAATCTGAATGTTTGTATCTTCAAGATACTTACAACTCGTTAATTTTCTAAATTGGTTTTTGTTTTTTGAATTTTTCGTCATTGTTGTAATATTGTCGTTTGTAGTTGTTATTTATATTTTTATTCGGAATTGTATTAGTATATGTACTACCAATTTTTTATAGGGTTTTTCAATAAGAGTGATATGATTCCTTTAAATAAAACACACTAGTTGTAAAGGAAATTGAAATGTTTTTTATTTAATGTGAAGTACGATCGATACAATTAAGTTCTGAATAAAACGTCATTCAAATGGTCTCCACGACTTCTTCTGCAGAATTCGATGAACCCAATTTTAGAGCACTTTTTCCACAAGCACTTTTTATTGCTAAAGACCAATGACTTCAAATAACCCCACAAGAAATAGTATAATGGTGTTAAATCACAACTTCTTGGAGGCCATTCAATATCACAATTTCTTGAAATAATCGAATCTCCAAACTTTTTTCGCAATAATTCAATTGTTGCACTTGCTGTGTGGCACGTAGCACCGTCTTGTTGGAACCAAATGTTGTCAAGATCAACTTCTTCCAATTTCGGCCATAAAAAGTTGGTTATCATCGATCTATACCGATCTCCATTGACAGTAACGGTGTTACGAGCTTCATTTCGAAAAAAATACGGGCCGATGATTCCACCAGAAAACAAAAACCACACCAAACTGTCAATTTAGGTGAATGCAATGGTCTTTCATGAATAATTTGTGGATTTTCTTCGCACCAGAATCGACAGTTTTGTTTATTTACCGCACCACTCAGATGAAAGTGAGCGTCATCGGAGAAGATGATTTTCTTAAAAAAATCGTTATCGTTTTCAAGTTATTCCAAGGCAAAATCAGCAAATTCACGACATTTACCGTGGTCCAATGGCTTCAGTTCTTGAGTGTCTTCAGCAACACTTGCCTGAACGGCAGCAATATTTGCATTACTTCGAGCGTTTCTTTGTCTTATTGGCACTTGAACATTATGTAAAGAAAATGTACGCTTTGTACGAAAATGTACGACGAATAGCGAGCACACTTGCACGATTACTACGAACGACTATAAAATGGCAAAAGCGCACGAAAAGTTGCAATTGGAGAAGGATAATTTTGATAATAAAACCGAATAATTTGTAAACGTTGTTCTTGAGTATATCTCAGCTTGATGAAATTGTAAACATTACTGAATACAATGAAACAAAAAAATGACAAATCATGACATATTACAAATGGCCGAAACATCACTTAAAAATCATAATGAATGATATTGGAAAACCCTATAAAAAAAAGTTTTCTACGTTTTTTAGCTTAGAAATCAGTTTTGCTTTTGGTTTATACGTATACATTTTATTTTCATAATAAGTTTTTCGTTGTCAGAAATAATAGTAACGTGTTTTACAATAGAAATTTCAATTTTTTATTTTAATTTTTTTATATTACGGTTTTTAAATTTATAATATATGAGTATGTACATATACAAAATATATATAGATTTATATTATTTGTTCTATTTTGGTAAGTTTTCATTTTTTGGTTTATATAACTTTAATTATAGTGTTTTAGTAATTTTCAATGTTATTACCCAGTCAAACTTAATTTTCATGTAAGAAACCGAAAGAAACCGAATTTCCCCTTCGTTAAATTATAGCTGTCACTTAATAAAAAAATAGTGCGCGCTATTTCTCGCTCGAAAATAAGAAATATGTACGAATTGTTGTTGTGTTTTATACACAGCGAAAGAGATAAATTTTTGATACGGGTGGAAGCCATATTTATTTTGTGTACATTTTTTTGCTTATTATTTTATTTATTAAATAAAACTGTTTTAATATTTTTTCATATTAGTGAATTTTGTTAAAAATTAATTTGTTAATGGTATGATATTATAGTCGTAGTGTAAACGCTATTTTACTACTATAATATTTTAATTTTGTTTAGTTTATTTCCTTTTTTCTTTGTGATGTAAAAGCATCTCGTGTATGTGTACATTTTCAAATACGAAATTTATATATAAAAATTTATAACAACATGAACAAATATGAAATTTCTCTAAAAGACATTTCACAATAAAAAACAGCTGTTTGTAAACGAACAGCTGTTACTTAAAATTATTATTTTTGGCTGGTTGGAATGCCAAAAAAAAAAGAACAATTGGGTTCGGTAAAATTCGTATTTTTTTTGTTATGTTCTTATTTCTGACTGGTTCCGCTATTATACCTCAACCAGTCAAACTTAAGAGCTTAAGTTATGCTCTGTTTTGGACCACTTAGAAGAGCGGTACGACCACCAAAATTTTAGAGGTAAGTTGTTTATTTGTGACGAGAAGCCTATACAATTTTGGTGATTGTAGCACTAACCGAAGAGGTGCAATCGGCGTGTAACTTAAGCTCTTAAGTTTGACTGGTTGAGGCATTACACATACATAATGAGAATTTCCTGTGGTTTCTGATTTAGTGATATATAATTCGCTAAATTGATATATTCTTGTTTTGTACTATCGGTACGAAGCAAGAGTTAGATTTTTGCAGTTTTGTCGTTGCAACCTGATGAGTAGACCAACTTTTTATCAGTACGAAACTAAGCTGCCAAGAAGCTACCTAAGGGAGTTCTCATTTTTGTAAGAGATTGTGTATCTTTGTGTACACAAGTGCCCTGGGGTTAAAGGTTTGGGGGAGGGCAGTGCATTTTTTCTACTTTTGTGGTAGAGATATTGTTAATAAATGGTCTCTTTGTGATCTGCGCTGTGAGTCGCTGCGCTGCGACTAAAACAGTCATAAACATTGTATGGATGTCCATTAAAATAATCACGTCGATTATAGAACTCGCGGAAGCGAATCGATTACGCATGGGAAAATACATATAAATAAAATGGAAAACAATTGCTCTCAATCAAAGTAGCCAAGAAAATTTTTATAGTTTTCCATACAAATCGTTTTTTATGATTCCCCGTACAAACGCAATAAAAAAATTGCGAATATAAAACAAATTTTACTTTACTAATTGTTTGAAAACCCATAGGAATTTCTATGAAACTACGATTTAAAAATTTTTTTTTATGTTTTTTTGATGAAATTCTTCTTAAAAATTTATTATTTCATTTATTTATATTTGTTCGACTCTCTTAAAAACTTTATGTAGAGATAAATTTTGACGTTTGTTTTATTTCTCCTACAACAAACAAAAATATAGTTCAATAGACTATTTATACAAGGATTTTTCTCTACCAACAAACATAATGTTTGTTTCTCTCATTTTGCAATTCTTTCGTTTTAGCTTTTTTATTTTTAATGTTAGTTTTGGCTTCCTTTTTCCACTTTCTAAATTTCCTGTATCCACTTATTCGTAGTCAATCATAAGTATTCTTCTTGATATTCGAAACTTTCATAATCTATAGAATTATTTCGTTCATACATTTAAAAAAAAATAGTTTTCACGTTGTGCTGTCAAAATTTATCTCCATTTTATCATTCTAGGCAGATAAATTGCTGTGAAAACGTTTGTAGAGTTTCCACTAGCGCGGTCTATATATGAATGAGATAACTACAAACTTTTCGCGTCAGCTGCGTACCGCATCTGCGAAATCGCGAGCTAAATATTTTTTTGTTATTTCGCTAGCTAAATTTTACGTCAAATTTGTATGTAAAATTTATCTTAGCGCGAGCTGGATACCGGCCTTATCAAACTTTTTTTGATCAGAGATTACGGTTTCCATTTTTATTTAAGACAAATACGCCCAGAAATTTAATACAATTTGTCAGCTTGTAAAATTGGACTGCACTAACTATGGGTTGTGGTCTATGCTGGCGGAATACATTCCCACCGAAGGAATGAAGTATAACTCAAATCTCTCATTATATAATACTGTACTGAACTGTCTTTAAAATTCGAACTGTTCAAAACGTAATTGGTTCAAATCTAATTAGTTTTGTGCATTCCTGAGGTTCTACCTGGACGATAATTTTCGAAGCAGTCAGACTAATGAAACTGATGACTGTAATGTTTTGATGTCCATTTTGAAATTATTTTTCACTTATTTGTCGAGATTCAAATGATGTACCGCAACCAATCTTAGAATATTCAGGAATAAATAATGATAATACCTATGTAGATTTGTAACTTGTTATATTTCATAAATCGTCTCAAAAAAAAAAGTTAACAAATAAAAATTTATTCTATTTGATGTCACATAGGAGTGCTACACCACGTAATATCCAATGGTCTGGGTCTTTCAGTGACTTCAACCAAAGCGGCGTAATAAAATTCAAATCGGTTCGGTTTTTCTTCTTGTACACCGGGCATAAGAATAACGCGGGATCCTTGGGTGCGGTCGAATTAATTGCGTATATCCAGACTACAGGCATCATCGTGTATAAAATTTTATTTGTCGCCTCAATCAGGCGGCAATTTTTACGATCCCAACCCCCACCATCGATAAATAATCCATACACAAATACTCCATCTTTGGGTGGCTTTTTACAGTCTTCTGGTGCCACCTTTAACACCTCGTTACTTAGACTTACCTGATCAAGGGCCCAGCCTTTATGCGCCCGAGTAACTTCCTGTTTCATGGCTGTTATAAATCCTTGTGGATTAAAGAATCCCGACATCCAAAATGTCAAGGGACGCCCCGTAAATACCCATGTCGATAGCTGTTGATTACGATCGATAAATTCAGAGAACCAAAAACCCAAAGACGAGGACATCCAACTGCGTTTTCTCCATAATGCGGGTATGCGAGCGTCATATATACTATCAAGCGCATCTCGTAACTGTTCATTCATTATAATTGTGCCCTCAATTGCAAGCAATAAATCTTTGAGTGTGGTCCGAACTAAAAATATAATTTTTTGCATGCGATCAATTTCTTGCCGCAAAAATATATTCATCGGACTAAATTGCCCCATTTCACGCAAACGTTCCATAACTTCAAATGGATCATACTCTTGCGGTACTTTTTCCAACATTTCATTTGTAAACCTGGTCACAACAGCTTCACGTGTTTCACCACCGCCAATTGAGGATTGTCGCGGCTGAATCGATAAAATTGTATCGAGCATCGATTGAGTCGTATTACTTTGGTATGTTATGTCTGCGTTCGAATGCAATCCGTATACCTGCGGTGGATCGATACTGTTCATCTGTTCAATCGTATCCAAATATTCGTTTATAGTTTTAAATCGGTAAATTTTATAACCCCAAAAGAATTCAAATGTGTCAGTAAACATACGGTCCGAAAAATATTGACGAGCAAATGTATTCAATAAAACCTTATCGAAATCATCGGTTACACGACCGCCATATTGAACCTCACCAATCATATAGCGGACTGTAGACCAACTAATGCCATGCTTTAGGTCCATTTCATCTAAATGATTTTGTATAAACATGCAACTTGCCAGCCAATCGGCGGAATTATATTCGTACGGTATATTCCAACCGAGCGGACCAAATTTTCGTCTTTCCTGAACGATTGTGTGCAAAAATGAAATGGCATAGATGAGGGGTAGGTAAAATGGGCTTTCGCTATAATCGAGCATATCTTGCGACATATTGCCATAGGTGCGTTTTAATCCAGCTCGAACTCCAGCCGGCGGTTCATTCGTATATTTGATGGAAACTTGTAACAGCGTAATTGGGAATTTCAGATGCTCCTCAGTTGTTATCCATATGCGGAATGTTTCAATGATTGGTTTTTCGGATGCTTCTAATGTCTGGATTAGAGTTACCAATTCCAGCATATAATCTAAGCCCAAATGGCAATTTTGTAATAGAACCCAATTACCTTCCTCCAATGATTGCGCAATCAATATTCGACTATGAACTTCTTGTCCTTGGCCCATAGATATGGCGCGAACTTTTACCTCATTCTTTTTTGCCAACATTTCCACGTTTACTGTGGGGTCACTACCCATTGACAAGAAACATACGAGTGGTGTTAAGCAATGACTTTCTTCGAGCATTGTGTCATAATTCAGTATAACCGGAACCGCAAAGCGTTCCCCAAGGGAATTGGCAATATATTTTCTCGATTGCGATATCGTACGATCGGCACAAATTGATCGAATCAAAAGCAATTTTCTAAATACATCCAGCGTATTGTATCCATCTGGAATTGTTTCCTCTTCAGGCCGATCCTTTTCGAACCACACCTTCCATTGTCGCTCATTATTCGAAATTTGCGTCAATATATGTGAAAATGTCCTCATCGTTGCCAACTGAACCAGATTCAACCACATTACGTCTGTTATCCATTTGAATGGTTTTGGGACGCATTCATTAATATTAAGGGCGGCGCCACCTTTAATGAAATTCTGAAACTCTTCAAACGTAATATTATGCCGCTGCAAATCAATGTTAAGCGCCATTAACAGTGCGAATAAATATTTGTGGCTTTCGAAGAGCCCACGGGAAATATATTTAAATATTTCAAAGGTTAAATATTCGATAATGAAGTTCAACCGCTTCGAAACAATGTGGCTTTTCTCGGAGCGAAGCAATGATAAATCAAAACGTTCCAAGAATTGGGCCAATGATGTTTGATACATATTATTAACCATGGCCATCGACGATACGAGAAAGTATAATACACTGCCACGTGTGGCCACCGGTCGAAATTCTTCGCGGGCCAAATTTATTTTTATTTCTGTGTCGCGGGCAATTATCAATTTTTCACTTACTTCGGTCGACGTGGTTTTTGATGTGTTCAATACGATTATGACTGATACATCGTCAAGAAGGCTACCTTGGGTTGTAGATAGTTTTTGTAGTAAATTGGCCTCCAACTCTTTCATTTTTTTGCGATTCGATGTAATATCTTTAAGTAGGTTTGTTCTCTCCTCTTCCAATTCTTTCTTCTCCATTAAAATGACGCGGCCCAGCAATTGATCTTCTAAACCCTGCATTGTTACGGTGAAATCTATAATAGATGTTCGTGCCGATATTTCAGGCGTGTATAGGGGGTTCGGTAATTTTGTCGTTATGTAGAGACGGAAATCACTGTTCCAGTCGACTTCTTTATCGCCAATTTTTATTTTGTAAGTAGATCCGCTTTTAATAAGATTTTTCTCCAATAAATTGTCCAGAGCTGGATCCAATTCTTCGCCTACATCCTCGATTAGAATCGCATAGCCCGCGGATACGGAATCTTCAATATGATTTCGGAAATAACGATGAGTCAATTGGGTCACAATGAAATTATTTTCTTTCTCTTTTGTTTTTATCCAGGCTTTTCCCTGTGTCTGGGGGTCTATAAGTAGCGGAAATCTTGAAGATTTTGTCACAATTATACCATTTTGAATGGACAATTCGTCAGTTGGGAGACCTTGTAAATTCCATTCCCCAATCTGAGCTGCATCCGTTAGACTTTCGATAAAGTTAATATTTGTGGATACCGGTATCCGACGATCGATGATCTCTTGCTGCCATGTTTTCTGGAACTGTAATCGAAATTCTTGATTGAAAGGACCGACGTATGATAAGAAGGCTGTTAGAAAGAGGACATCTCCCACAAGACGTTCCGTTTCGCTTTTAAATTGAGCGAGTTGTTCAGTCCACCGCACGCGTTCACCAGCTAATCCATTAATAAGGGCCGCAGCCGCATCCATTTTATCTTGACATTTTTGGGCTTCGTTCAAGACAATTTGTTTCTTATCATCGGCCGTTTTTAGTGTTGCTTCTGCTTCGGCTAATTCCTTCTCCTTGGCTTCGAGCAAATCAGAGGCGGCTTTTAGCTGTGTTGCTGCTTTCCCAAATTTTTGCTCTTGTTTTGCCAAATTAGCCTTTAATGGCAATACATCTTTATTTACTAAATAAAATTTCGCCATAGCCTTCGTCCATAAAAGTAAACCAGCTACGCTACCACTAGCAAGTTTGGCCGCATCATATGTAAATTGGGGATAGTCAAAATAAGCCTGCAATAAATCTAACATTTCAGCGTTGATAAAATCCTTAGGAAAATCGATAATTTTTGGCAAAAATCGAATATCCGACATCATTTTAAGGGATTCACCCCACGAAGTAACCAAAAATTTCTTTTCAACATCTGCTTTAACTGGTTCCAATTTCCGTTTGAACAAAATTAACACAGCATCCATAATAACCGTAATCAAATGTGGGGGCTTTCCCAGTTTTCGCACCGTTGCAATATCAGCACCTTTTACGGTCCTTAAAGCAGCTTCAGCCTCCTCTAAAGCCGGTTTTGCATTTTCTAGCTTTTCTTCTGCTTGTGCTTTAAATATCGATATTTGCTCGACCAAGCTTTCGGCTTTACCTTTGACATCGGCAACACTTAATTTAACTATTTCGGCCGCTGCTGCCACTTCGGATACCTCCTTCAAAACAACATCGGCTTCTTCGGTTGCAACCACAATCTTTTTATTGGTTTCTTCCAATTCGACTTTCAATATTTCCACCGATTCAGCCGCTTCAATTAGCTTATGCAAACCGGTTGACATACGTTTCGCCATTTCTTGAATTTTCGCTTTAATATCAACATACACCAACTTGTAGGTCTCTAAAAATGATAAAAGCGACTTTGGCGTTACGAAAATCTGCCGCCGGAATTTTTCATAGTACACATCACAATTTTCGGATACGTCATTGTGAATATAACTTATCATTTGAATAACGTTATCTTTTACTGTGTCTGAGCACACAATTTCAAACGGTATTAGGATGTGGCGCGAAACCGCAATTCGGGCATCTTGTGGCCATGGTTGGAACCAGTCCACAGTGCATCCGGAAATAAGGCCAGGAAACTTAAGGGCACGCGTCCGGAATTTTTCTCCTATCTGAAAATGGAAAATATATTTTAATTAACACTGATAAGTAAGTGCGGGACTATTTCCTTACCGGTGAGAAACACAGAACAACATGTAAATTGTTGCGGGCTCTCGATATGAAATAATCATATAAGTTGTCCAATGTTGGAATCCTTTTTGGTGATTCTTTCTTCATGACGGGTAT
Organism: Nephrotoma flavescens; assembly: GCA_932526605.1. NCBI lineage: Eukaryota > Metazoa > Arthropoda > Insecta > Diptera > Tipulidae > Nephrotoma > Nephrotoma flavescens. Next base: position 212,055,264 of record OW052220.1, read on the forward strand.
CAACTCGTTTAACATGTCGTCTGTGAACAAACAGACCGAAGTCAATCAAACACATATACGTTTCGCATTTAAACAATAAACTTACCCATTTCATCTTTGGCAAATAAATTGGCCACCTCACCTGAACTCAATACGTTGTTTAGGAATTCTAAAAATGCTTCGTCCTTAATATCATTATCCGTGAATATAAACGAAATCCCTTTTCCGTGAAATCCGGCTGTCACATACAAAAATTTCAAATCGTCCATTAAGTTCGACACATTGTACGATCGGGTTAACGTGATCATATGATACTTATAATTCGCTATAAACGAAGCCAATTTCGTTAAACTTCGTTTGCCTGAACCACCAACCCCGACCAGTAAAGCATTGCCTCTTGGTGTGCGCACAATTCTTGATATAATCATTAGATGGACAAGCGCATCGTGAAAGAACACCAGGTCTAGATTAGCACCTCGAATTTGATCATTCAATTGGCCCATAAACGTAATAACCTTGTTTTTCACCAAATCTTCACTGGGATACTCTTCATAAATTTTTGGTGCGTCTAATGATATTTCTTCACCCTCTTCTCCTGTCGGGTCGAGTGGTTCTCGTAAGAAATCCACAAAATACGTTTCGTCGTTATTGTAATAGTCGTAGTATTTGCCCAATTCAAATTCAGCAATCTTATCAATCCTATCCAAGAACCAAGTTTTGTCGTCAACATTCGTGAATCTATCAGCTATTACGCGTATGCATTCGTGCCGCCATAATTTAAGAATATCTACGATTGATTTACACTCCGCCCTTTGTATCGTTAGAATACCTTGCCAAATTCGAGATAAATCTCGTAAATTGAAAATGTAATGGAACTTGGCCGGTGTAGGTAACATTTTAGTCTTGGTTTGTTGCCATAATATCCGTGTCAACGGAATTAAATATGGGACAAATTCAACAATATCAGCGCCAAATCGTTCGGTACAAAAGTAACCTTCGCCAATAACACGGAATATCTTATCCATCGATGTGCTCGATGGGAGGGTACAGTTAAATACACAAAATTGCCGTTTCAAACGGTGTGGTATATCATTACGTCCACCGCCCGGATGAATCATTGCAGCAATTAGTTGCAGATCTACGATTGTCATAAAATCACCAGGCCGTTCCAATGAATAGAAGCCAACCATTTCCATTAGTTGTCGAACAATTTCGTTCGTGATCTGATCACCCCATTCATTTATGACTGGCATATTTATATCGTCTATAAAAACGGTCATGGATCTTTGATTTGGTGGCCCAAATGTTAAGCCGACACGTTTTTCAATATAGCCCTCGATAATCCGTTGGAACATGTTCGGTGTAGTCGCCGACGAGAAATTCAAACATTTCCACAAACGGACCTCAGGATCATACGTTGACATGTAGCCTTTTATCATCACAGTTTTGGCTGTCCCCTGCTCCCCAATTAAGAGAACAGCTTTGTTTTGTTTCGAAATATTTTCGATTAAGAATGCTGTCCGAACGTTATCGACATTAGGAACCAAAATGCTTGAATATTCGGGAACTGAAGTTGTTGGGTATATAAACTCTTCGATACGTGTGCTCCAATGCTGCCAATCGCCAGTATGTGGATTAACAGCGTATTCAAAAATTGATTCTTCCGGCGAAGCTAGTTTGGGCCATCTCATTTTTGATGGATGCTTCATCATAAAATCTTCCATTTTTAAACGTTCCTCCTGTTCTAATACGCAACCCAACGACCACATAAGACAAAAAAGAAATATTCGTTCCAACATTCGGGTGCTGGGCGCTTTATCGGTAGGTATCATTCCCTCAAGCATATCCAAACATTGCCTAATATATAACGCTTCCAAAATATTCATTTTTACAATCAGCTTCGATTGCACAAAAATATGGACATCATCGTATATTTTATTGAAAAAGTCTGTTAATTTCGCTGCTTCATCTGGTTGCCGTGTTTTCATCCAAGCCATCATAATTGGGGTCCATTTCAAAGCACTAGAACTCATAAAAACCATTCCAACACGGCTTACAGTGGCCGGTGATGCATTATCGACGTTATCCGGCTCAAATACTAGTTTACAATTCTGTGCCATTACAATACGATCACCATTAGCCAGTGTTAACGTTTTATTGTCATCTAGTACCGAATTTAAATTCTCAATCCATACCGCATCAACGGGACCATCCAAAACCAACCAAACGAAATCGCTTGCTTTGACGGCCCGCGTTCTCCGCCACAGTGTCGAAAATATACCATCGGTCCAATCGTTCGTGGATACATCCAACCGGCCAAACATTTGAGGTGCCGTAATTGCCTTTGGATTCATACGCACCTCACGATGTGTATGCCCCATATCCGTAAAACTTTTTAACAGCGTGTGAATACATTTTGTTTTACCTGCGCCCGTTGGTCCCATCGTCATCAAACCGTGTCGAACCAATGACGTTTCGTACAACTGAATACATTTTAAATTCCAATCCGGATGATTAATCAATCCCAATTCATTGCAACTATTTTGAATGGCTTTCTGCAGTTCCTTATACGAGGATGTTTTCAATTTAAGGCCTGGGAATAAATCTTCGATAAGCGACAAAAATAGGGGTTCATCTTCATCAATCAATTTTGAAACATTCATGTCACGCAATACTCTCATGACAATTGTCTCTTCGGTATCATTGGGATTCGCACGTTTTTGAGCACCAAGCGTTCGAAGTACCGACAAAATGTTTCGTAATCCAAAATCGTAATGCACCTGTTTCGAGAGTTGCTCTTCGCACAATTTGTATAGAGTAAAGAATTTTCGTGCCAATATGATATTATCCTTAAAACCGCAGCTGGCCAATTTGACCCGCATAATAATTTGTCGATCGGGTACCATCATTGATACGGTACGGAATTGAATTTTTAAATTCTCGGGTAATTCTTGACGGCCAGCATATCCAGGATTCATTGTAATGAACAAACCAAATTCAGGATTTAGAGAAACGTTATCACCATCGCTGAATATGAAAAAGGCTTGCTTCTGTTTTCGGGCCGTTAGGACAATACTGTAAAGCATATAAATGGTGCCATATGTTAAATGTATTATTCTTTGTTATTATATATACTTACGAAATTTGCTGAGCTGCAACTGAGAGAACGGGAAGTTCAATTCGATTAAATTCGTCAAAACAGCCCCATGAACCGGATTGCGCCAAACCCTTGTAAATACGACCCAAACCACGAAAGTCCATTTGATCTGAACAATTGAACACCACCACCAACTTGCCCAACGCTCTTCCCATATCCTTAGTCGTCTCCGTTTTACCGGTACCAGCAGGACCAGCGGGCGCCCCACCCATTGACATCCCTATGCACTGCGCCAACGTAATGTAACATCGATCGGTTAATGGTGTTATGGCTAAACGTTCTGTGACACCCAAATATTCATCTTGATATTCAAAATCAACGTCCGTTATTTTAACGGTAATTATATCAGTCTCCTCGTCAAAATAGAAGCGGGCCTGTTTCTGCCACTCAAAATCGCTCGCGACTCGTATACGATTTTTCACTAAATCATCAAATATATCCCGCTGATGGACATGTATCGTAACAATGGTTTCGAACCTGATTCGCTCCAGTTTCGTTAATTCCTTAATAGTTAATTCAATGAACCCGTTTAGGAGATCAAGGAAACGATCGTTGGTAGTCTTCATTATAGCTCTATTCGTTTTAAACTTTCGTAATGCGTATTCGGCCTCTCCGGTCCACAAAATTTGACATCCGATTAATCCCGATTGGCCGCAGTGATGTTGAAATTCGACAATAAAATTAAAATCGGGCTCATTCAAACTGAGTGCGAGTGCTGCGCATACTCCTCTTACTGTCTCCTTCATAGCGACTAGTAATTTTCCAAGCCAAAGTTCGACACCACCGTGACACCGTACTGGGACTTCCATTTTAATTTGCTCACCATTCGCTGAGTTCATCGCAATAATCTTATCGGTTGAATTCTCCTCGAATTCAACAGTGGCGATTGCATCAAAAATGCTCAGCAAATGGGGTTGAATCGTTGTGGGGTCGGATGCTTGACCCAAAATTTCAAGTAAAACTGGATCTGATACAAAAAAGAATCGCGGGAATATCAACCGTTTTGTTTCTAAATAACCAGTCAACGACTTCTGACATCCCTCAAGTTGTTCGATTAGATATGGTAGCATATTACCCATTGTTTCATCAGCGGTGCAGCATTCAATCACATTTGGATTTTCTCGTGCTCGATACATTATTCGGACATAAGCCTTATCTATATTGGCGAATTTCTTAGTTTCCTGTGGTAACTGGCGTGCTATATCGCCACCGCCAAACACGGCCTCCAAATATACCCACAAATTTTGTACCACAATCCATCGCTCGAGAATTTCCGAAATCTTCGATAATTTATGCAACCACACCATAATCTCCTTTTTAAACGGCGTATTATATCGATTCGATGCCAGGGAATTCATAACCATTAAGCTGTCTTCGGTGGCAGAAATGATTTCAAGGGTTTCAGCTACCTTCAGCAACATTTCGCCACGCAACTTAAATTGGGCAAATTGCAAATTGACAGATTTCCAATCGGCAATAGTTTGCCGCAATTTTGATTCGATGTCACGTTCTTTAACCGCACCAATGCATACGTCTTCGACATCGTCCTTAAACTTTAGCAATGGGGCAGCCATTACTGTGCCCAGAGTGCAATGAGACGTATTCACCTCTAACTTAACGCCCAAAATTTGCTGTAATTTTTCCCAGTGTCGATCTTTTACCGCAGGATTTGTCATGATTTCGAGCAATGGGCACGTCTCATTGAAATCATCGATTTTTTTCTTTAGATCGATAAACGCCGGCCATTCCCTTATACCTTTAGGCAATTTTTTACATCTGATTTGGAAATCTTGTATTTCTTCGGTGATTGCCGCAATATCAATTTCGGTCCATGGCTTCTCATAGTATCCATCAACGGTTCGCAACACTACCGTATAAAGCGAGTACAATTTCGTCAATAAATTAAATTCTTTCTTGCGTTGCGTTAATACGGGATATTCGGTTACCGGTAGCCCAAATAATCGTTCACCACTCGCATATATCTCATATTTGCGCATCAAATCATCAAACATATTCTGATATAAAAATGTACGATCGCTGGCCTCTTTCGCCGGTATACCTTCGATCATCGGTCCCTTTGTAATAAATTCTTCATCAAATTGTTGTATTTCTTCTTTAAATGCTTTTACACCTTCAACGAGTTCGGTTAACAGAGGTTGCTCCATTTCGGCGACCATTCGAGACATTTCTTTTGATTTGTTGTACATCCGTTTATAGTTGTAGACCAATGAATCGACTCGATCGTAATCTTCCTTCGGTATATAAATATTAAATTTCTGAAACATTTGATAGACTTCAATCATCAACACCAGATCTTGATCAATTTCGATAAAATTTTCGCGAACCGCTTGCAAACAATTCATAGCCAATCGAACATCATCGAGATCGCGGAGCGAACGATTTAAAACTTTTTCTTGATCGTTGATGAAGTCACAAATCTCAACCAATCGTTTTTTTGATTTGGCACTTAAATGTACGCCCAACGTTTGCTTCCAAACTCGTGATTCGCTGACCAGCACATCAATCGTTTTTTCCATTAATATAAGTATGGGTCCTATTTGAATCGTTTTATCGAGATTTATTAGATTCTCCGTAATCGTATCATATTCAATAAGTTTATCTCGAATGTCCACCGTCAATGGATTGGATTGTACAAAAGCGACAATTTGATCGTCACGTGTTTCAGCCCACAAATAGCTATACCGGTCATAAAATTCTGTTAGTATCGCATTAATGTCCCCATGCAATAAGCTCAATCCGCCAGTGAATCCAAGTACTGCTCGTACAGTTTCCTTGTGCTCGGCAATGGTGCGGTACATATTTTTCTCCATCGCCAACTCCTTGACCGGTTTTCGTTTCATTCGTTCGGCTGTTTTAGCCTGTTTGCCCCAAGTCGCCACACCATAACTAGTTTCCACCACATTCTGAATTATCGCTTGGAAGGCTTTTTGGATTTCCTCCAGCGTAGGCTTTAAGCGACAACCGACACCGATATCAATTTCCATGGTCGTTCTGTACAACGGCATTTGTTGTGATTCATCGTGTTTCGTGAAATGAATCCTGAGGATTAAGAGTATTTATAAAATTGCGAATATAGATATTGTAGAAATATAATATTAAACTTACGTTGTTAAATTAACTCGCTTGCGTAGCTTCTCCAACGATTCTTTGGTGCATTCGCACAGCACCGAAATTAGTACGCTATTAAAATACGTAAATAAATCCATACAATCGTTATGCAAATGATTCAAGTTGTACGCCAAATTTTCATAGTCACGGAAACAATATTTTGCCAGTTGCTTTTCTTGCGGTGGAAAAGCAATCGGTCGAATAATTTTTTCAAAATTAATCCAATCAAATTTATCGATCGGCTTTAACTCCTCCGTACGCCAATTAGATTCATTTTGTGACTCCAGTGGTAATTGATAAACGAATCGTCCTTGATTATCGTAATCGGGTACCTGAATAACACTCACAAAATTATTGATCAAATCCACTACACCTTTTTCGATGGCCTGTGATTTTATATTGATTTTCTCGCCAGCGAGCCGTCTCTTATCATAGTTCATATCGAGCAGTTCTTCCGGATCAACTGCCGTCGGTGGAAGCGTTATTAAATTTGATGCGCCGATCTCTTCAAATCCATCCTCAATTTGACGCTTTAGAATGTCGCGAGTTTTCTTCAAAAATATTTCCAAATTATTGAGCGATTGCTCAATGTCATCAAAGAAATCATTAATATTTTGTGAGGTCCATGTAATGGTGGACAAGGCAGGCTTGAATGAAATTGATAATTTCTGTAGAATTGGTTTCATTATATTGATCAGCACATTATCGATTGAAGTCCGAACGGTATCGTTTTGATTTATTAATGTTTGGAGTTTTTCATAAGCATCGAAAACTTTCGCCTTGCAGTACGTTAGTATTTGAGAAAAGTTAGAAACGGCTAAAAATAAAAATGCTTCAACGTTTTTTTTATTATAATTTTCATTATTTGAAACTTACGCAATCCCAATTTCCACATCGCTTCCGTCTCTCGCACCATTAAATGAATTGATTTATGCAGACTAGCCGTATACCTACTCGTTTCTGGATCTTTCGTCATTATAGGTAAGCGCAATTTTTTGCTAACCTCTTCCGAATAATCATACCAAGCCTTGTGGTGCATCAATTCGTAATGTAAAAACACTGGCGAAATATAATTGTAATATTTGACGCATAATTGGCAATTTCGGTGCTCGATAACATTCTTCTTTGTTTTAAGGGCCTGTAAATGAAGAGAAAGACTTAAAAAATCAACATTTACTTTTAGACTATATTCTCGGATATTATTAATTTTCAACATAAGCCCAAGAAATCCCAAAAAGGTACAAGTAAAAACAATTTCCGAATGCAAGTTTGGCGCACAACTGCTTTACAAGGATGTTTGCATTACTGACAAATAAATTATATGCTAGACCCACAAATTAACATATTTCGTGTTGGTTGAAGTTTGACTGAGACTAAGTATCGGAAGATAGTATTGCCAATTCAGCTGGTAAGGAAACTTCATTAATGAATACATCCTAATGGATCGCATGGTGTAAATGAACCAACTTAATGTAGAAACTATTTTCTAATCAAAGATGTTCAATATGAACAGGATCATTTAAGGCTGGCTGTATGATACTGAAAAAACAATTCGATTCAATTCAAAATATCAATATTTAAATGTAACTAAACTGGTTCGTTTCTTTAATAAATAATAAATATGATTAGGATTCGTTTATTAAACTTTACTTATATTGTTTATATGTGTAAAATTAATTAGTAAATTTACTATTTTTCATTATTTCTGTTCTAAACATTGCATATTATAACAAATTAAAATTAATAACCACTTATCTTGGACACAATGTTTATTTCCTGATTTGCCATCTAGCGACAGTAAAATTTGGCAAAATAGTCGGCATTGCGGCGTAAAAACAAATAATTTTATCGTTTGACGTATTTTTCGATCGGTAAAAAATCGAAATTTTTAACATTTTTAACCCACATGTGAGTGAAGAAAAAATGTCTTAATTTGAGTGATTAACTTATTTTTTCCACGTCCGTCCAAGTTGTAACATTTCTCATTTTTAAGTATGATCGTAATCTATACCAATTGAACTAGAAGTTCTTATAAAATTTAAAGTTTTATTGGAAGTAAAACATACAAAACTAAACGTCTAAAAGTGCAAATGGTACCCGGGTACCACGTCACTCACATTAAGGTTAAACTATTTTTTCATTTTCTACGTCATTTCAAGACTAATTTTGATAATCAAGTATTAATACCTCGATTTTATGTTTCTTAACACCTTGATGTTTAGAAGTAAAATATTGAAAAAATTGATTTGTGCGTTTCAAAAAAACGATTAACTTTGAAACCCAACCGTAGACAAACTAAACATTTTATTGGAATAATCATGTATTACGAGGGTTGCCTTTTATATTTCGGGATTGGACAACCCTAGTGTTGCAATCTGACAACTGACAGCTCTATCGTAAAGTTTGACATTTTTGAGATTATACGTACTCAGAACGTTTTGGCATTCGCGCGCTATTTGTGTTGTTTACAGTACTCATTAACTCAACATCTCGGCGAAAAAATGGAATTAAATCGTGAACATTTTCGTGCGATTATTTTTTACAACTTTCGACGTGGATTAAGGCAGCAAGAGTGCATGGATAAACTTAATTTTTGGCGATGAAGCTCCGTCAAGGACTAGTGCTCATCGATGGTATGGTGAATTCAATCGAGGTCGTAGTTCACTCCAAGACGAATTTCGTGAAGGTCGTCCAGAATCAGTTGTTGTTCCGGAAGCCATTGATGCTGTGCGCGAACTGATATTGCAAGATCGTCATGTGATCTATCGTGAGATTGAGACAACCTTAGGCATTAGTGAAACCAGCAAACATTCAATATTGCATAAACATTTGAATGTCAAAAAAATTTGTTCACGTTGGATCCCACACAATTTGTCAATCGCTCAAAAAAGGCTCGAAATAAAAGCTCAAAAAATACGATCGCGGTGCTTCAAAACACGTCTATGACATAGTGACAGGTGATGAATCGTGAATTTACGCGTATGAGTCCGAAAGTAAACAGCAGTCGACTGTATGTGTTTCAAGATGAGCCGAATCCAACAAAAGTTGTTTTTTCGGAAAAAATGGACATGTCGCAACCGTACCACTAGAACAACGCAGAACAGTCAATTCTGAGTGGTACACAACCATTTGTTTGCCAGTTGCCTTCCAAGAAATCAGGAAAACCAACTGCCGAAGACGGATCACTCTTCACCAAGACAATGCGAGCTCTCACACATCGGCTCAAACAATTGCATTTTTGAGCACTCAAAACATCGATTTGATGAGTCATTCGCCGTACAGTCCTGACTTGTCACCAAATGACTTGTTTTGATTCCCGTACGTAAAACACAAACTGAGAGGTCAACGTTTTTCGACACCTGAAGAAGCGGTTGCTGCATTCAGAATGCATGTTTTGGAGATACCTCAATCAGAGTGGAAAAAGTGCTTCGACAATTGGTTCAAACGCATGCAAAAGTGTATAGACCTTCATGTGGAATATTTTGAAAAACAATAAAGCGATTTTCGATGATTAATATTTGTTTTTGTTCTCTAATCCCGAAATATAAAAGGCAGCCCTCGTAATCGCTCAATTATACGTCTAAGTTCATACTAAAGAAAGAATTAGGTCAGGTCAATTGGTAATATTTTATGGTCAAAAACTGATTTTTAGTAAACATCGTTTTTGACAAGTTGAGTATCATCATACAGCCTTAATGTTAATTGAATGTTAATTTTAATGTAGCTATAAATAAAATAATTAATTCTTTACATGCAATTCTGCACTTTTGGATTTTATAAAATATTGAAATTGGTTTATGATCATATATGATTAATGTAAAAAACAACAACAAGAAATTATCAAATTTGTATATAAACGACAAATAAAAATAAATGGACAATTCAATTCTAATCAAACTCTAATCCATGTTTTTATTTCAATACTCCGGTATTAGCCCCCACCAGAGGAAAGCTCGGAATTATAAGTATTAAATTAGTTCAAGCTGAGGCTGAATTAAACAGTGGTCCTTCGAGCCGGATGCGGCTTGGTAATTTTCTTCTGTTGGTTGGAGGTGGTTGAAATCCAGTCCACTACTGGTAATCCCAAGCAAATATTGGGATTTGAATTCGTGGTAGCCGAATGTCCGTTGTTTGGTTTGTTGGTATAATTTTTTCGGTTTCTTCTATGCTCGTTAGGTTAGGTTTCAGTGGTTGACACTTAGGCCATTTTTGGCCCATTGTGATACCACGCATTCACGCCACATCACCAACCCATTCACCTATTCACCTACTCACACAAATACAGTATACCACCTGCACATTGCAAGCTCCATGCCAACCTGTACATTGACATGGGCGGTGGGTCGGCGCGGGCGCTGAATTCTGCATTCCATCAGAGGGTCTTATTCTATGCTCGTTGTTATTCTATGCTCGTTGTTATTTGAAGGATTACTGCTTAACACTTGTTATCAATGTTCTCGAAGTACTGTTCTGTGAAGTACTTTATACGTTATTCTTCCTCATCAGTAATGAGCATGCAAATTTCCTCATGACTATTTGCTCCATGAGTTTTTGCATCACCCCTGGTGACAGTTTCATTGCTGGTTTTCGCCCAGTCACGACAAGGTCTTCGGCCTTATCAATCTTCCTGTAGAGTAGACTCCTCATCCAAATGGTCTGTCGTTTTATTAATTGCTCCAACTGTGGATTCAATATGTTTCCAAACCTGCATCTTTGTTGTTAGAACTGGTGTTCGACTCTGGTTGGTTTATACTGTGATAATCTGGGACCGGTGTGGTGGGCCGTTATTTAATTGTGCACGCATTATAGCCATAAATTCACTACCGTTCACTACACGTGTTACCATTTTAAAGTTGACAGTTCTCTCGTTCGCCGGTTGATTAATTTTCGAGTATTACGTAAAAAACAAACATAAAAAATATTCTTTTTTTAAATTTATAGCACAAACAAAAGATTCAATCAGACCCGAAAACCAATAGAAAATTTATGTGTAAACAAAATTCTCGATGTCGTTACAAATGGAAAAATATTTCTAGCGGCTGTTAGAGAAATGATTAGCTAAAACTCAACCCGCTTTCACGCTTAGGGTTAGCAGTTTAAAAATGGAATTGCATGGATATTGTGTATACTCATAATTCTATATACCATAACCGGCATCGAAATATTATTGTTTTTGCAAATTTGGTTAAAATCAATAATTAGCTTTTATTTTCAACGTCTTATAATATTTTTCCTTTCGTTCATAAATTTTTGATCTTTCGTGTCATTTCCTCCAAATATTTATTTTGTTTTCATGCAGCACACCAAACCATAATCGATGTAGCTACATACATACATCTAAAATAGATCTTCCTTTTTATGGTCACTTGTTTAAATTTTATTTTAAACGACAGAAATTATCGATCGTGCGCACATGTTATTTTAAATAGTACATATGTATATACGAGTATGTATATACATAATACGTGCGTTTTAGTTTTCATTTCATTCTGTTTTATTAAATATAAGAGGACAAGCCGTAAATACTATGGCTGTAAAATCTGAAAATTGACGAACATATATAAATAACATATGACACGTTAAAAACACCCAGTCGCAACTTCTTTACTGGTCACCACCAGGAATCGAACCCGGGACTCCCAAATAACAGAGCAAGCACTCTACTTACTAAGCTAACGAGGGCGACAACTAAAAAAAAATAAATAAAAATATATGTATATACAATACGAGAAAGGATACTTTCAAACGAAAATAAAAAATACGTTGAATTTGTATTTTTCCGTTTGTTTCTTTTATACTGTTCACACAAATATAATTTTTTTTATTTTTAATGCCCGGTTTACAAACGACCAACATTTGCTTCTGCAAAATGAATAAGATACAACATTGACTTTTTGCACATGAGAGACAAGAAAAGCAATATATCCCAACAAAATTTTGCAGAAGAATTTTTGAGCAAAAATCACCATAAAAATGAAAATGTTGCCATAAAATATATTCGATCCGAGTATTTTTATGGCAACATTTTTAAAATTAACAAGAAAAAAAATTATTTCGTATTTATAAATGTTGAGGATTCATTATAAAAACAGACGCCATAGATAAAAATGTAAATTTCGTTTTTTAATTCATTAAAAATAAATTAATAATGATCCTATAAAAAAAATTACGCCATTACTATATATGTTTATTTCTTTCTGGCGTATTGAATATTTTTATATAGTGGATTCTTTCTTATTTACCTGCAAAAATTTGTAGAAGAAAACAATTTTCTCATGTAAACCGGGCATTACGTGCGCGTATTGAAAAAATATATTGAGCGAGAAATATGAATATATTGAGCAAGATAGACGAAAATAGGGTTGAGTTTTAGCTAATCATTTCTCTAACAGCCGCTAGAAATATTTTTCCATTTGTAACGACATCGAGAATTTTATTTACACATAAATTTTCTATTGGTTTTCGGGTTTGATTGAATCTTTTGTTTGTGTTTATAGTTTAAATAACTAAAACTGTTATAGTTTTTCACAGCCTATTTTTTTTAAATTAACAAAATTATTTAATAATAAAATATAAAATAATAAAAGACATAACACAATTTCTGTCTTTGTTGCATTTTTCACACATTATAAAAGTACTAACTTACACGGCTGTCTTTTCAATGCTCAGTTGAGAAAATGCGATACATTGGCGGACGTCTATTGAAGCTATGTTACTTGCTTTCGGCTTTTTTCGTTTAACGTTTTTCTCAAGACTAATACTATTGGTTGATGGTCGGCCAGCCTCGTTTTAAATAGTTGTAATTATCATTGACTCTGCACAGGCTTTCACCGAGTTGAATTCTAAAATTCATTATATTATTAGAGCGAGATGTTCCTATCTTAAATCACCAGCATTCCTTTAGAAAGTAACCATGAATTTACCACCGTGATATCTAAAAACTGGTAAAATATTCGTATCTACCATTTCTTGGAGCGTAATTTTATTTTGTACCGACCTATATATCCTTTAGAGCACGTTCGGTTGGTAACTTGCTTGAAGGTAGTCTGCCACGACGTGCTGTGCAAATTGATTGAATACCAACTTTATTTAGTTCGATAACCAATGGTAAGCTCGTGTAATAATAATCATGGTGGTTCACATTTCTTGGTACATTTCGTATAGTAGTCGAATAACCACATTTGATGAGCTTCCCAATTTTTTTTTCAGATAAAATACGTTTATCATTTTCTTGCCCCGATAATTGTTCAAAATTGTACGTAAATCCTGGATTTTCACTGAGAACAAAAATTATTTAGCTCTATTTATGCGGCTTCGTTGGCTGCTTTAAGTAACTTCTACCTTACAAAGCACATCTGTTCATCAACAGATATATTTTACTCGATTGGAATCTTTTGGAAGTTTTTAATGAGAGCATCTATTACGGGTCGTATTTTGAACAGGTGATCGTGATTTGGAATTGTGTGCGGCACATTGTTCTCATTGCGATTGAAATGAAGAAACTGGGACCAGTGTCGACGGAAGCGTGTTAGTTGGTGCACGGAGTTAAAATACACACCCCGAGGATTTTTTTCAAATCCTTGCCGTTTATTGAAAACGTATTTTTGATAGTAGTTTCCATTGCGTAGTAATTTGATTCTCGAACGCTATCGCCATTTTAATTAGAATTGAAAAAATAATTGAAAATTTCAAGAGGCGTTTGTAGTTCGAGAACTTGTGGTAGAGATTCATCACCGCTAAATTTATATTTTTTCGATGAAACATTCAAATATTTTACTTTCCAAATAGTATTACTATACAATTTGTTTAATTCCTTGACCTCGCTTGTTTCACGTGTCACCTCAATTGCGTTGCCAATATCAGGATCTTGTAATTCGATCACATTATTATCACTATGTAGAAGTATCACAGGTATATTTTGAATGTCGAATGGTTGAATCAATTTCAGATGGTGGTTCGATGCGGAAGTCACTGTCTTGTTCGTCATCATTGTCAATAAAATTACATATTAATAAACTCCTCGATTTCCTTAGCATTTAAAAACTAGCGTTGATCAGTCATTTTTAACTACCAAAAATGTTAAATAAAATTTATTATTAAAGAACAGTTCCAGCTAATCTTCGATTTATACGGTTGTATCATATATGATACAACCAAGAATTGTGCCGTAATTGCATGACGTATCATATATGATACAACCCATGTTTTTCATTATTTACAATGATAATATAGACATATATGTATATGTTAAAAAGGTTGAAACACATGATATAATTACAAATATTTAATAAAAAATTTTTATTATGTGAAAAAATAGTTTATAAATACCCTCGTAAAACACGACCAAAAAACTACGTTGGTTGCGACAAACTAATTACCACAGCAAGCGACACTGAACCGGCATTATTCTATAAAATTACGCGGGAAACTAAATTTTGTGTTGGATAGGTTTTCAAAATGTGTATAAGAAGATTCTTATATGAAGCAAATAGGAAATTTATGCGTATACATGTATTTTTTGTAATATGAAATGGTTGTTTCATATATGATACAATATGCATTGAAGGGTTAACAACACAATTGTATTAAGAACAGCTCTAATTGCATAAACAACAAGCGAGGGAAAATACATACTCTTCAGAGCACTAATTGACCATGCTCTCAGGCGTTATTCATCTCCACAAACACAGCAAATCTTCTTAAGGCGAGGCAGAAACAAGTCAACACTTTCAGGAATGGGAGAGAAGGAAGCCGGAGTGTGCAGTCACAAGGTCGAACTAACTTTATCTTTAAGGCTTCAGGGTTCCTTTGGAATTAAGTTTGAAGCAATGTTGTTTAAAAAATTAACTGATAATATTCCAGACATCGACTTTGATACCAACAAATGGGCACATTTGTAGCATTTATAACTTGCAGATTCACAATACAACAAGTCAAATAGCATTTGACGTCATAATCGGGGTTGACTACTATCCTCTAATTGTAAACAGTAACATCATTAGAGGACGCTCACAAGATCCAATTGCCCAAGAAACCGAACTTGGCAGTATAGGCTATAACCATGAAGATAAATGGTCACAACCAAAACAATTAAGCAACAACTAGAGAAAATGTAGCCATTCCGGACGAAAAAATACATACCCAGGAGGAAGCACTATAGCTGAAAAACTATATGCACAAAGGGCAACGCTAAACTATATGCACAAAGGGCAACGCGACTACCAGATGGGAAATATACGGTACATTTACCGTTCAAAGTAGAACCATCTATGCTAGGAGAATCCAGAAAAAGGCAGTAGCACGATTACTGCAAATTAAAAGAAAATTTCTGAAAGATAAACGATTAGCTAAATTATATCACGAATTTATGGAAGAGTATCAATGCGCAGGGACATATGCAATTGGTGAAAGATGGTGAAGGTGACAATCCAGTTTACTATATACCACATCATGGAGTGATCAACCACGAAAGTACTACCACAAAGCTCAGAGTAGTATTCGATGCATCGAGCAAAACCACTTCAGGATTATCATTAAATGACATAATGATGAATGACCCTATAATTCAAAGTGACCTAATTGACATCATCTTGAGGTGGCGAACGCACAAATTCGTGCTAACAGCAGATGCGGAAAAGATGTTCCGGCAAATCTGGTTGCATCATGATTACCAGAGAAACCAAAAACGGTTACCTATGGAACAACGGCAGCGACGTTTCTTGCTGTAAGAACATTAATGCAATTGGCAGAATATGAAAGGAACAACTATCCGACAGCTGTAAAGATCATGGACAGAGATTTTTACGTGGATGATTTACTGACTAGGGGTGACAGCGTTGAGGAGGTCGTAACCATTCAACAGATGGCAAGACTTGCACAGAACGGAGAATTTCCATTGCACAAATGGGCGTCGAATTCAGCTGAAGTCATGACTAACGTTCCTGAGCGCCTACGAGCAAAAGGAATGATTAATTTAAAAATCAACTACATAATAAAAACACTAGGGATTCTCTATAGTCCTGAGGTTGGCACATTTGCATTTGACCTGACCAGGCTAAATCTTTCAAAAGAAGAACCGACAACACGTCTACTGTTGTCCGACTCTTCAAAATTATTTGATCCTGTCGGCTGGAGAGCAGATACACAGTAGGATGACAAGCTATACCAGACGCAATTGAAGAAAAATGGAAAAAGTATAAGATCGCAATAGATGAGTTAAGCAAAATAAAGGTACCAAGATGGGTTAAAACAACGTCAACGCAAAACTCGGATTTAAATGGATTTGCAGATGCTGGTAACAAAAACCAGAGTTGCTCCAATCAAAACAAAACTGACAGTTCCGAAGCTGGAACTAAACGCTGCGCATCTAAGCGAATTAACAACAGATGCATTTATAGCAGCTTACCGCAGGTTCACATTTCACAAGGGGTTGTGAAGAGAAATCTATTCGGATAATGATACCAACTTTGTTGGTGTGGAACAAGTACTGAAACAACAACGCAAGAAGGTTGCACTCTAGAACCCCAGAAATTGCAAGGTTATTTCAACAAGATGAAACAATCTGACACTTTATACCACCTGTTGCACCACACTTTAATGGGATATGGGAGGCAGGGGGCAGCAACAATAATGGCTCAAATAGAGGCTTAAACTCTACCATTGACTACCTTGTACGACCATCCGGAAAACGCATTTTCTAATAGGGGGACCAAAAAAGGTAGTTTCAGAAAGTAGTGATGATACTTGCACGCTAGGAAGAAGCACTGCCGTCGCCGCATTGGAAAATGCGGAAAGTACAGGAGGTGCATACTGGCTCAGATGGCTTGGTTCGTATTGCGTCCATAAATTGCAACCAGAATATCTATAAACGACTTATCACTAAATGGTGCAAGCTACTAAGCAAAGAAGACAATTCATGGTCACAACAAATAATCAACGCAAATGAAACTAAAGGTGCAAAACTAACAACCCAGTTAGACGCCAACCAGGAAGACAGGCGAAAGGGGGAATGAAATGAGTAGAATAGATGAAGGCAATCAATTACTGATGTCATCCAATAACGAAATAGCCAGAACGAAGCGGGGAATTGGTGACACTACAGGACTAGTCTTAGGTGACTGGTTTGGAATATTAACACAGAGAGAAGAACATTTTCAAACTATAGAAACCAATGGAGATCTAGCTAATAAACAATCTAACCTTAATGATTGATAACTCTGTAAAACTATTCAAGCACAACCAAAATGCCACAGTACGCAGACAATTCGAAATATGTAACCACAAATGTGTAAAATGTTTAGATGTGCATTGTGGTTATCCACAATGCACATCTAAACATTTTACACCCACCCCCATCACTACTTGAAGAACAGATTGCATCTATTAGAGAACAAATACCAGTCTCCATTACAATTCCGGGTCACGGATTGCGCAAGTTAGACCACTTTTTTAAAAGTATGACAACCAAGACTAGAGTGACAAGTTCATATATGTGATAATCGAAATTTCAATTCCCTTGTCAATATGTCTGCTCCTATAACATTTATCCAGTAGTAGCTGTGCCTAATATATTAGTAAATGAAAGGCATGCACATATAGTGCCAACAGCTGAATTTATCGTCGTTGATCTTCAAAATGAACATTTTATGCAACTAACAGCCAGAGATATATCTAAATGCAACATTTTCAATGATGATCATCTATTATTCGAGATACCAACAATACTGTACTCCGATATACGCACCAAATCAATGGGTATTCGTAATGACAAGGGAAACAACTGTGACGGTTGTATGTGGATCAGTTACAAACCAAAAGCAATTATCAGGTTCGGGAATAATAAAGCTAGATTTGGGATGCGCCTTAAGAGACAATCGCTTAAGCGTACTGGCTCTGATAGATTTGAAACCACCATAGCCAATTTCCGAATTGCACCATACTTAAAGGGGATGTACTTAAAAGATTTAACATTAGAGATAACTAAACAAAACTATAAGGAGATACAAGGAGCTTATAAGAACAAATCTCCATTATGAAAGAGGTAGAAGTGAACACAACCAACGAGCACTTTCTTCATATTGATCATTATACAGCAATACAACTAATCCTCTAAATTGCAGTTGCGGTGGGGATAACTGTCATAATTCGTCACATACGAAGAAACCGACGGAACCAATGATCCGTCCTTCAAATTGTCTGTATGGCACCTTCTCCAATCGCAAACACATCAGGTAACCAACCAACATCAGCAGACAATTTGAACGGGGTCATTTAACTACAACATTATGTAGTTTCGCAGAATGTTAATATTGAAGTTGATTTATGATCATATATAATGTAAAAAACAACACCAAGAAATTATCAAATTTGTATATTGGGTGTATAACTTAGTTTTTTGGATTTTCTAAGAGATGGCGTAACTTTAGTACTAAATTTTCTTTTGCAATGACACCTACGGCGTTTTAAAGTGTTGACATTCATTTCCACATTAAAATTTAGGTTGTCATTATTCGTGAAAGCGTAAACAACATATTTTTTAATCCCGTTTAAACATGTCGAATTTCGTACCAACAACACAGCATTTGCGGGAAGCATTACTGTTTTGCTTTAATCAAAAGAAAAAAGCTGCTGAAAGTTTTCGTTTGCTTCAAGAAACTTGTGGTCAACATGAACCAACGCAACAAACTTGCGAAAACTGGGGCGGTATGTTTTACCATCACTTCGAATCGAAAAAAGTCGAAATTCGATAAAAGTCGAATCGAAAAAGTGAAAGTTGTATCATTTTTGCTTTTCGAAAATGATACAACATACCGCCATTCGACTTTTTCAAAGTTCGATTCGAAGTGATGGTATACAACATACCGCCCCTTGTTTAAACGATTCAAAAGTGGTGATTTTGATGTCAGTGACAAGGAACGTTCTGATCAACGAAAAAAATTCGAAGATGAAGTATTGGAAGCATTATTGAAGGAAAACTCAGCTCAAACAGAAAAAGAACTTGCAGAACAGTTAAATGTTACTCAAGCGGTCATAAGCAAACGTTTACATGCCATACAAATGGTTCAAAAAGGAGGAAAATGGGTACCACATGAACTGACTAAGCCAACATTGAAAATCGTATCGTTTAATGGTTTGCAATTCTTTGCTTACAATTGATGTCTTGTGGGCATTTTTTTGTCTCAAATTGTGACTGGCGATGAAAAGTGGATTTACTACCATAACCCTAAACGCAAAAAATCAGTGGGTTCATTCAGGCGAACCATCCACATTAACAGCAAAACGAAACATTCATGGAAGTAAGGTTATGTTGTGCATTTGGTGGGACCAGAAAGGAGTGGTGTTCTATGAGCTGCTATAACCGAACGAAACTATTACTGATGAACGCTACCAACAACAATTGATAGATTTGAACCATGCATTGAACGAAAATCGTCCAATTCCAGCCAATAAACAACGTAAAGTGATTTAGCTGCACGTCAATGCTCAGCCACATGTTGCAAAACAAGTAAAAAATACGCTGGAAGTACTTAAATGGGAAATTCTACCGCATATTCCCTATTCACCAGATTGTCCGCAATCAGATTACTATTTGTTCCGAACAATACAAAGCGATCTTCAAGACCAGCACTTCAGAACCCACGAAGAAATCATAAAGCGGCTCGACGAATGGATCGCATCAAAAGACAAACAATTTGCGATGGAATCCATAAATTGCCAGAAAGATGGTCGAAAGTCATAGATAACGTAGGAAATTATTTTGATTAAAATATAATTTACCATTTCTTAGAAATAAACGTGTTTTTTCTGCAAAAAAAAACCCAAAAAGCTAAGTTATACTCCCAATATAAACGACAAAAAATAAATTGACCATTTAGTTCTAATCAAACTCTAATCCAAGCTTTTATTTCAATATTTCGATTTTAGCCCCCACCAGTGAAAAGCGCGGAATTAAAAGTATATTAAAAGTATTAAATTAGTTCAAGCTGAGGCTGAATTAAACAAAAGACAATAATAGCTCAAAATGATAGCTCATCAAAACCAAATTGAGAGTAGTCCTTGACGCTTTAGCGAAAACTTCAAACGGCTATCATTAATCGACTTACTCCATACTTGCCCTACAGTACACCAACCCCTCGTAGAGATATTGCTACGCTGGAGGAAGCATAAGTACATGTTTAAAGATGACGTCAAATGTTTAGGCAAACAAAAAGAAACGACAAATGAATAATCAGCATGAACAGGCTGAAAATGGTTACGTACGGAACAGCCTCGGCTACATATCTACTCGTAAGAGTTCTACGCCAATTGCGACGACACATACGCAGCAACCAAAAAAAGGGCAACTACTGAAGATTTTTATGTGGACGACATAATATCAAGAGCGGACACGATTAAACAAAATATTGCAATGCAAAACCAATTAGGCAAACTCTTAAAACAAGGAGGTAACAACCTATGAAAATGGAGCAGTGACAACCAGAAAATATTAGAATATACACAGATATTGAGCATCGAAAGAAGAGAAACTGTCAAAACCCTACAGAAAATATTTTCTAACTTAAAATCAATCTGCTAGATATCCAAGCACCTATAACCAAGAGAAAGGTGGTGTCCGAAGATTCAAAATTATTTGATCCTTTAGGATGGCTGGCACCGGTTATAATAAAAGCAAAAATAGTTATGCAATAACTATAGACGTTAGATCTAGATTCGGCCATACGCCTATACAACTACGCACTGAAAACAAAATGGATTTGATTTGCTACCTAATTGTAGACATTAGAAAAAGTAAAGTCACAAACGTCAGGTTTTGGGATTCATCGGAAGAGACATATGCTGCAGTAATGTACTACAAATCTAAGATTAGAACAATAGGTAACAAAAGCTATAAACGATATTTAGTTCGTTTGTTTCTCAGTAAACGCCGCTCACTTAGACGTAATAAACAAATTTTTATCCTAGGCTTTTCTAGCAGCGTTTAACCGCTTCCTAGCAGGTCGAAGTCATTTGCAAACCTCTACCGCAACTGCGGATCCAACTTTAAAGTGATTTCAAATCTTTTGAGAACGAGCTGGTCGCCGCATTGACACAACGACCCGAAAAGCTTGCGGAACAGATACTGCCAAAAGCACCACAGATCTGACGAGAGAACAACATCAAACATTTGAAAAGATAACAACAATAGTTTGCCAAGTAGAACCATGTTCATATTCACTATGTGTTCATTCATGAACATTGGCAGATTTACCAAGTGATAGACAATTCAGTGGAAAAAGATATTTAAAATAAAAACCAATGAAAATGGTGGTGTCCGCAGAAAATAGGATTCGACTACGATAACACTTAACCCCAGTTATCAAGTTGATTACATTATTAAGTATTTTACATGCAATTGCTAATCATTAAGAATTGTTGATTCATCAAATAGATGTAGAAACTTCCTTTTTGAATGAAATTTTATTTATTTGGATCCCAGTTACTCGGATCCCAGCTTACGGCCGATGTGTGTGAAAAACCCAACTTAAACAAAGTTACATAATTTTGACATACTCTTGGAATGGTAACCAACCACAGACACAAATTAACCTCCAGCAATGAACTCATCAAACGCCTCGTTTACTCTTTAAGCGATTATCAATAACATAACTAACATAGCCGATTACAACTACCCCGAATTAGCGCAACAATGTTTGGGTTTATCCCCAATGAACAACATTCCTAGCTTATAAAGAATTATTCTATGGGAAAGGTAATAATATTCCATTACAAAACGTGTTTTTGATTAAAAATAAAAAATACTTGCCTGCATGGGTTTATCAATTAGCTTGAATAAATTTCGTACCCACATAATTCGACCGGCTATTGGTGGTGAACACCGTGGAATTGGGGGGTCGCTTCGATACTCGCTATATCTAAATAAAAAACATTAAATTACATTAACATTTAACAACATCAAATTTAATAAAGAACACAAGCCACTTACATGTCCTTTATAACTTCAATTTCCTTTTCCAGCATCATGGCGACGTCCAAATATCGTCTATCGATACAGAAACAATCCAAGTTAAGTTTTTCGAATCGATTCAGAACCAATAATATGCTATGCGATTTTGGTATATCCTTAATATAGTCCTTTAAAAATTTTTGCATTTTTAATTCAACCGCCTCGATCTCATCCAAAAACGTAGTATAATCCTCGTCAAATTGTGCGTTGCGATGCGCCAGTGGATCATAAGTCTTGGATGAGATTTTCTCAAATGATTTTTTAATATCGGCATCATACGTTTCCAAACCGCTTATTTTTATTGTTTCTAGTACGCGGTACGTTATCTCAATCTGGAGTATTTCACTGATTTTATCGATGCGACGATTGAATCCGTCCATATTACCAAATATCAGCATCGGTGAACAATTCCATGGCACCTCCTTTGGATTTTCCGTTTGTTCCGCGACAATTTTGTAATACAAACTGCTATACACTTGAAACATTTCGCGACATATTTTCACCTTGGCGATTATACGTTCCAGTGTCTGAGACCATATAGAGTACACACCCTTTCGGGTTAAATAATTTCGGCATGCGATTACCAATTGATTTGTAACTTTTGATAATAAGGCTGTGATACATTCAGACGTATTAAAGAACAGAGACGTGTTGTATACATTACGAATTGTGGTCATTAGTGAGGATAAATTTCGTTGTATATCAGGTGGGTCGCACTTGTACAACGAATCCCAAAACTTTTCCATGAACGTCATGTAACGTACATTATCTTTGGACTCACATAAGGCAACCGTAAGCTCATTATCGATTGCCTTCCATTTTTTAACTAATTTCGATCTTGAGTAGACGAGACACTGATAATGATTAATGAACGGTTTAGTTTGAATGAAATCGACAATTGATGTGTACCGCGTTAGCAGACTTCTCCAGTATTCCAATTCGTGCAGGGGCCCGACATCAGTAGAATCACGACGTATTTGGTTCCCTTGTATCAATGCCGTTTGAACTAACCGTATCCATCTAGAGAAAACCACTTCAATCTCATGAACTTTATCCATCTTTCGAGATGTTTCGACTACCTGCCAAGGCGCTAACAGAAAACCTTTGTACAGATTATGAACGATTTCGAATTCTAACCGATTATTGATGTCGAAAGTGGTCGCTTTCAAAAATTTTAGAAAACAGTGAAATCCATGGACAAACGATATTTTTGGCGCGAGCTTACACAATCCAAATTCTTTATAAACAACCAACGAGCGATTTATAACTTGGCCTAAAACATGTTCAAGCCCGGATAGTGGTGATTCGTTTGGCGCTACATCCATCGAGATAAAATTTAAATCTTCCCCCGTTGATTTGATTGTAATCACTTTTGTGTTATGCGTACGAAACACGACCACACACATACCAGATAGTTCGGTATCTCGACCGTCCGTGCAAATGGCTCTCAACACCGGTGCATATCGATTTTTCAAATCGAGTCGTCCCGAGCTAAGCGGCGGTGGTGGAAACATTTGATAATAAAACATTAACGCAAATGATCCGTGCGGTTCAAATAAATTGTGAAGCAATTGAATATATTTGTCGTCATCGGCAATTCCATCTTGTATCACGTCGCCGCTTACTTCAAAGAAATGGCCAACAACGTCCATTACGAATTTCTCCTGTTGCGTTATCGACGATATACGCTTCGTACGCTCATCTTTTGCGGTCATAAGCGTTTTCTTTTCCAACTCCCCTTTGTTGACTTTCGTCGGACTGCGTCGTCTTCGAGTTGCATAATTTTGAATAAGAATTGCAGTACCGGTCGATTTGAAGAGACGCTTTAATATGGCATCAGGATCAACTTCTACAGCCATTTTCGTTCGTGTAAAATTTTTTCAAATCAAAAATAAATCTATATTGTAACGAAAATCTGATGTTGGCGATCAGTTTTCGAATGATTTGTTTTCAATTGTGGCTTTGCTACTAGGTTTGGTCCGGTTAACAGCCTTCTCTGATTATTATAGCTTTGGTTGGAGGAAGTATGTATTGTTGTACCTGTATAAAACGGAACATGGTTGTAACCCCCACTAAATTTGAAAATAGCTAGAGCCATCTCTATTGAAACACTCGAACTTGAAAACATCGAAAAACTTAGTTTATTTTCGAATTTGATGACGACGTCTGTCAACTCAAATTATAGTTCGTGGATTTTATTTCTTTCTCAAAAAAAGATATTTGTTTTTTCTATAATTTTTCAAACACAATAAAATCTAAACTTATAATTATCTAATATAATAATTTTGGTATTACACGAGAATCCCAAATAAATATATACTAATGAAATAGTTTTTGAATTATTTGGTTATTAGTGTATCGGAATAAAAAACAAAAAAAATATAAATACGAGAGCCATTATCGTACTACACAAGGTGTACGTACATAGAAAATGGTAACAATGTCGTCGAATACGTCGGTCTCTTATTCATCATTTATCCAAAATACCAAAAAACAAATTAGTTTTTACAGCAATAATTCAACAAATATGTGCCGAAAATTTCTAGTAATTTATTTATTTATTATATTCATAAATTTAACCAATGGATTTTATTTGCCTGGCTTGGCCCCGGTTACTTATTGTAAATCATCGGAAGCAGCGGATAATTGCAAGGTAAGCGAAAATTTTGTAATTTTCTCGAAATATCGTAAATTTTTTTTATGTGATTTGTAGACTGATGTGATTTTATATGTAAATCGTTTAAATACCGAGGAATCTGTAATTCCGTACGAATATCATCATTTTGATTTTTGCACGGTCGACGAGAGTAATTCACCGGCAGAAAATTTGGGCCAAGTTGTATTTGGCGAACGAATTCGTCCTGGGCCATACAAAATTAAATTTGGCGAAGATATTAAGTGTAGTAAGGTACGTGGTATTCATAATATATATTACGCTATAATTTATTTTGCAATCCTAACATTTCATTTTTATCGCAAGGTATGCACTAAAACATATACGGGAGGCGTTGCGGAAAGTGAAAGACGATTATCGGTGTTAAAGAAGGGTATGAGCCTCAATTATCAACATCACTGGATTGTTGATAATATGCCCGTCACATGGTGTTATAATTTTGAAAATGATCGGCAATTTTGTAGTACCGGCTTTCCAATGGGTTGCTTAGCTAGGCGACATTCAGACGGGGTAAGTGTATTTTTATCGTTACAGTATATTTTATATATATAAAAAAAATATGATAAGCTCAACCGGAAATAAAATACACGTTTTTACTTTTTAGGATGAAAGCTGCGCAATTATGTCAAATTATAGACAACCCGATTCTTACTATCCATTCAATCACGTCGATTTGTTCATAACGTACCATCAATTAGCAAACGGTGATCAAGGCACATTTAAAGATGCAGGTGGACGTATCATATCTGTTAAAGTTGTACCAAAATCAGTAAATCATCGTGATAGTGAGAAATTGAATTGTGATTCGCCCGAACCAATGATTATATCCCCAAAAGCTTTATTGCCGAAGGAAGTTATTAATATTACGTATACGTACAGTGTCCAATTCTCGAAGAATGATACCATAAAATGGTCTTCACGATGGGATTATATTTTGGAATCGATGCCTCACACAAATATTCAATGGTTTAGTATACTAAATTCGCTCGTCATTGTGCTCTTCTTGAGCGGTATGGTTGCTATGATTATGCTACGAACGCTTCACAAGGATATTGCGCGATACAATCAAATGGAATCGGGTGAAGATGCACAAGAAGAATTCGGATGGAAATTAGTGCACGGGGACGTATTTCGACCACCACGTAAAGGAATGCTTTTATCAGTGTTGCTCGGATCGGGCGTTCAAGTTTTCTGCATGACATTGATTACTCTAGCTTTTGCGTGCCTAGGATTTTTATCGCCCGCAAATCGCGGTGCCCTAATGACATGTGCCATGGTATTATTCGTGTTATTAGGAACACCTGCTGGATATGTCTCGGCCCGTATATATAAAAGTTTTGGAGGCGTTAAATGGAAGAGTAACGTACTTTTGACATCTATGCTATGTCCCGGTATCGTATTCGGGTTATTCTTTGTTATGAACATTGTATTGTGGACGAAAGGCAGTTCTGGTGCTGTACCATTTTCAACCTTAATCGCATTGCTAGCCATGTGGTTTTTAGTTTCGGTGCCATTATCGTTTGTAGGCGCATTTTTTGGATTTACAAAACGCCCATTAGAGCATCCCGTGCGAACGAATCAAATTCCGCGACAAATTCCCGATCAATCAATTTATACGCAACCAATACCTGGAATTATAATGGGTGGTGTCCTACCATTCGGTTGCATATTCATTCAATTATTTTTCATTTTAAATTCGATTTGGTCTAGTCAAATGTACTACATGTTTGGTTTCCTATTTTTGGTATTTTTAATTTTGGTGATAACATGCTCCGAAACCACAATTTTACTCTGTTATTTCCATCTGTGTGCCGAGGACTATCATTGGTGGTGGCGTTCATTTTTAACATCCGGTTTTACAGCCGTCTATCTATTCATTTATTGTTGCCATTATTTTGCCACTAAATTATCGATTGAGGATACGGCTTCAAAATTTTTGTATTTCGGCTACACAGCAATTATGGTATTCTTATTTTTCCTGTTAACCGGATCAATAGGGTTCTTCGCCTGTTTCTGGTTTATTCGTAAAATTTATAGTGTTGTTAAGGTAGATTAAACGAATGGACCACCTGAATAATCAGTCTGTGAAATTTACTAAGTAGAATTTACACAAGTTTTCTTTCTTTTAAATTTTATTAACTACTAAGGTGCAATTTTATTTTATATTTTTCATTTAATCGATCGTTTATTTGCACTTAACTGCATTGCATTAAAAAATACATTAAACAAACATATCCACAATATTTATGTTGTATATAACAAAAAACATGTATACCAAACGGTATCCATTCTTACCTCTCATTTGACGGCTCCGGAAAAAATCTGCATAATTCATGGTTCGATGAGTACGACGATAAAAAATAATAAATAGAAATTCTTTTGTAATTTTGTGTATTATTATTATTATAAATTAATTGTATAACTCTTAAATTAATGCAAACAAAGTGAAAGCTAAATTATATACATAATTATTATATAAAATGAATTATAACTATTATTATTTACCTAAACATTATGTTAATGAATAACATTCATATAATTTTATGTTGACAATAAACTTAAAAAAAATATTTGTAAAATGCCGTAGAAACTTTACAAACACAAAACACACAAGCTATAAAACAAAATATTATTATTTTCCAATTATGTAATTATAATTCATTAATTATTATAAACATAAAATGAAGAAATTTTATTTTTTTAGTTTTAAAAACATGATAAATAATTAGTATTAATTATTAAATTAAACAACAACAACAACAAAGCAAAATGATTTAAAAAAATGTGTTATTTTTTAAAAGTTTAAGTTAAAATAATATGTACCTAGTTAGATATGAAAAATTATGTTTCATTTTGCCGATGATGGAAATTTTGCTGTAAAACTAAAAACCGATCGTTATTTTATAGAGCCTCTGGTTAACTTTTCGAGAGCGGTCAGACATCACAGATCCAGACAGTCTTCTGTGAATTCGTATTTTCGTAATCGATTATGTTATTTGAATGTTGTATATTGCGAACAGTAAAATAGAGAAAAATGACAAGGCGGCGAACTCTTAAAAACTACCGATATGTTTCCTAGGTTCTAACTAGTTCATACTAAGTAAGTGGAGATACAAGACAGATCTAATCTGTTCACAAAATTGCAACAACTATAATGTATTAAATAGCTTACATATAGGATACGTGTGGTCCTTGTTTCTCTTTAAAAAGTTCACAATATTTGGTTGTCAAAGTGTGTCAACTGCCAACTTCCAAGTAAGTACATAATATGGATGCGGAAAAGGGCAAAACTCTAAATGCAAATATTCAAGAATAGGCTAATCGAAAATACAAGCCAGCTCCAATCTACTTGCGTGAAACCAATGCACACAAGGTGATGCATGAAAAATCGAGCGTCGTAACGAATGGAAAAATATTACACGTAACAAATTTACTACGCTGCAAAATACACGAATTAAAAATACAAATACATGAGGTCAATGACTATAGAGAAGTCATTAAATATTACGATACTCATAATAGAAACTATTATACATAACAATAATAGAAACTATAATAGAAACTATTATACATAACAATTGAAGTTTTCAAAGGGTCTATCATTATTAAAGACATCGATGTCCATGTTGAAACATAGACACAGGTTGTATATAGGATCATGAACCGCTTGAAGCAACCAATGATCAAAGTTGAATTGGATCCATCCAAAAGCATTTTGAAAAAAAAGAGAAGTTTATAATCCCATATATAAACTAAAGTACCTCATACACTACACAGCCGAATAACTGTTGAAGAACCAAAGAAAGAGTCCGGACCAATACAGTGTTTAAACTGTCAAAAATATGGTCGCTCAAGGACTTATTGCAAGTTGATATCAGTGTGCGTCATATGCAAACTGCGCACTGTCGCGTTCCAGGCAGCAATATAAAACTAAACCAGATGCGCAGTATAATATACCTTACGCCAAATGAGTCTTGTTCGCCCAGAACATCAACCAGCAAACCAACATACGCAAGCCTTCTCCAAGGTGAATCCGCCAATGCTGAACCTACTCTGAATTCGTCGTGATTCCATCACTTCAAAAAATCAATCGACGTTCACATTTGATTTCTTTGGTTATGTATGTAAAATTATGTTTTGGAATGGAAATTCAAGCAACCTCTGTATGTGTTAGCCTTGATAAAGAAAGCTTAGTCATCACCCCCTCCAAATAATAACATATCGGCAGATATCTACAAAAAAAAAAATTGCAACTCTGGGTCAACGTTTATGGACACCGGCGACTTTAATGCCAAACATGCCTACTGGAGTTAAAGATTGACTACTCCAAGGGGAGGTCCATTAATAAATGTTTTAAGAAAACCACTATCATGTCACGTGTGGTCATTCAACTTTGTGGCCGACTGGAAATTTCCACACGTGGAATATAATTTGCTTTAAAATTCTTTATATTATTCGAATTTTTTGCCGGCTACGATTAACGATTTTTCAAATTTGTATGCAAGTTTTCTATTGTTTATTTCTCTACTAAGGGAATAATTCCACATCAAATGGTCAACGCAGCTATTTAAGCCTCGCCTAAACCAACACCACATAATATCCGCTCAAATAGAAAAAAATGTTGAACAGAGAAACGCCGCTTAAGACGCCTATCTGGCAAATTAATCGATCGCCAGATGCAAAACAACTTTAGTCAGGAGAAAAGAAAACCGCAAAGTCTACTACAAAAAAACAAGATGAATTATATGCAAAACTGCCTTGATGAATTATCTCCACGTCCCTATTCGGACACAAACTATTAATCATGGAAGGCCACTAAATACCTTAAACGGCCTCAGTAACCAAAAACCAGCCAATTCGTTTTTCTAACGGTAAATGGGTTACACGAAATGACAAGGAAAATAAAGCCTTCGCACTGATCATCTTGAAAGCGCATTAACTCCAAACCTTGGATTATCGGTGATTCAAACAAAAAATGTAGCAATCAGACCTGAGAGGAAATTCAAGAACCACTAAGGCCATGGGTATGATGTAATTACAGGTGAAACCAAACTATAAAAATGATCCCGAAGCATAATATCAGAGAAGCTTGTGTCGCTCTGTAAGCTAACAATATCTGGCCAGCTGTGTAGAATTGTAGTGGAAGGGACTGTGGATGATCAACACCAAGGAGCACGGTTCATACAGTAAATCTCAGACCAGCACGGTCCATACAGTAAATCTCATCGTCCTATGTGGGTGATTTTAAATC
The DNA here is from genome assembly GCA_932526605.1 of Nephrotoma flavescens. NCBI lineage: Eukaryota > Metazoa > Arthropoda > Insecta > Diptera > Tipulidae > Nephrotoma > Nephrotoma flavescens. Next base: position 212,085,457 of record OW052220.1, read on the forward strand.
TTTCGGATCAGTAATAACATCCTCAAATGATGTCCAGGCAAATAAAGGCCGCATAGCAGCCGCACGTCGAGTCTTGTGCCGCCAAGATTTTTGTGATCAAAATATATTTCGCAGTAATGTACTTTCGTGATTGAAACACGAAATTAAACATCTTCTTGGAGACTATGGCATTATCGGATTCATTACATCCAACCAAATTAGATGGCTATTCCATGTTGAAAGATCCCCGTTACAACGAATGTTAAGAAGACCTAGCGGGTCCAATGTGCAAGAGGAAAAATTCCTTCATAGGATGTGACATCTAAAGAGAGAGAGAGAGGTAAATTGAGAAGAACGTAAAGGAATTTCTTGTCACACTAACAACACAAATCCATGGAGATTTATTAATTTTTTGGTATTTTAATTTTTTTTTTTGAAAAAATATGTTTGTATTATGTTGTACGCTTGTGCTTTTAAAAATATATGTACAATTTTGAATGGTGAGATCCTGAGCGATATAATTCCTTCCTCAGCTTTGGCTTTAGAAATGGCGGATGAACGATTATAGGTAATGTTAGCCTCAGCGTTATTAACATTTTAAATTTAGTAATACGGCGCATCGTTGCATGCCTTGGCAGATTTTTCGATCAATTCAAATGAAGAAATTCTATTAGATAGCAGCGCATCATACGTGGTATAACAACGCGTTATCCGAAGTTACCCTGTTTTCGATGAATATGATGGATCTACGGGAGATAACGACGCATTCCCCATATTTTTCCTTATGACTTTTTCCTTATAGAAAAGTATGAAAAAAACTTTAGGAAAAAAAACTTGAGAAAAAAAAAATCTCAAGTTATTTTTTCATACTTTTCTGTAAGGAAAAAGTCATCTATTCTATTGGGGATGCGTCGTAACTCGGAGAAAATCATGAACTGGATCAAGGTGTAAGGCGACCTGAGCCACCGCTCTACCAAGCCGCATGTTGGTGCCAAGGGTGTGTTAAGCTGGCTGAATGCACTCGGACCAAAGTTCATCGGATCTCTACAAGAAGCAGTAGCTGGAGTTGATGAGTTATGATAAAGCGTGAAGTTCGCGGTAACTGGCAAAGATCCCTCGGTATCAAGGTAAGTAGAGTGCATTCTCCGATATTCCAGGGCCTCGGGTTCGATTTCCGATGGTAACCAGACAAAAAGTTACGACTGGGTGTTTTAATGTACAACATATGTTATATGTGTTTCTAAATATATCAAGCTAAGGTTGATAGTTGTAGGCGTTTCTCCATAAATTGAGAAGATTTAGAGCAGACTAAGATATGCGTTTGACTTTCTATCGAGCCAAATTTGGATGAAATTCTAAGTTGGGAGCATTAAGATACCAAATCTAATCTTTCGGCCGATATTTGGAAGATCATACCTCTGAAGCCTAAAGAGGACTCTAGTTGTTTGAATATTTTGATAAATAAAGGAATCCCTATGCAAATACAAGCTGCATTATTAACTTCGGATTTGCGTTAATAACTCTTAGAGTTTGTGGGAAGGATGACCGGCGAGGATACAGAAGGTTAATCCGGAAAGTGGGAAGCCTGTCCAATTCATGAGAAGTTATGCCTGAAATTGATGACGATAAAGATACCCTCAGAACTAATCTAGAGGATGGACCATCTTTCCCAGTTTTCTTAGAATAACCTGCAATAGTGGGCTATATGCGGAGTTGGAGATTGAACGGTTCAAGATGCTTTGAACAATTTAGATTAACCTGTACCACGCTAGAACTGCTTCGACTCAACACTTTTTCTTAGACTGGCAGTTACGGGAGAAGTATTCAAGAATCGTGGATAAATAATAACTGAAACTAGGGTCTTAGAACGGAAGAGTATAGAATCATATATTCTAATACGCCGAGAGCATTTCAACTATTTTAGAGGAAGACAGGAGGAAAATCGGAGCTCTAATAGGTTGTAAGGCGAATGCTCATCACACAATGTGACTGGAGGTAATTTTAATAGTTGGTTATAGCTGAAATATATTCCTAGGAGGTAGATTGTCTATCCAAAGGACCTAAAACCCATAACTCTATCATCATGGCCACCACCTCGGCCCAGTCTGACATGCGTACTGTAAAGGGATGCCCGATATACAACTGTACATTCCATGGTAGGCCCGAAAATGAAAACCACTAGGCTCGCCTCGACACTATCTTGGACAGTAAGCTGAATAGAGTTTGAAACCAATACACTGGATCTAAGAAATAAGTCCTGTACAGAGCGGCCTGTATGCATATGAACGAGGTGTTGACTGTTGAATTTTTTGGCGACGGTGTATTTTATTAGGTTACAGGATATGAGACTGAACTGTAGTTATTTCGAGTTAAACGAGCGCATACATTTTGTATTGTCAAACTTGTACATTTTCGTTGTCCTCATCATCAGTGTGTCCGTTTTTCAGTTAACCTCGTGTAAAAATAGTTTGATGTAAAAGAAGGAAGAAACTATACATGTTTGTAAATTATAAAATAATAATTAAAATAATGCATATTCTTTTAAATCGTTTTATAACGTAAATGTTGGGTTGCAGAAGTGAAGGAAAGCGGCGCACTTGGTTAATTAATAATAATTTTAAAATAACAATAAAAAAATAAAAAAACAAAATTTAATTTAATTTTAAGAATTAATAAAAAATTTTATTTAAGAAAATAATTATCAGCGGCTGCTGCTGCTCCAATATTCCAAAACTGAATAAGAAAGTTTTCAAAATTTTGTATAACTTTTATACAAAATTTTTAAGATCATCTGGATGCAATAAAAATTGGTTTGATCCAGAGCTTTCGCTTTTTGGTAAACAAGGTAATAAAAATCTAAACCAAATCTGGTTTCAGCTGGTTACCAATTTTTTTTGTATTATAGACATACGTACGCCTATGAACGGTATTGCAATGTTAAATTTGCTTTTGTTCTAACTGCCCGCCATCATGCTAAGTAGTATTAAATAATTGTGTCTTCGGTTATCACAATCATTTAATGATGATGGGAGGCATCTATAATAAGATTTTAATAACTACCGAACCATCGTTTAATTTAAATATTCTGTGTCTTGGTTATCACACAAATGATGGTGGCATCTATGCGACAATTGCAATATCGTTCGTTTCAATGATAATTGAATATTGGTAACGATTTTGATTGATGTGCAAATCGGTATGATAATAAAATTTGTTAATTTTGTAATGTGTACAAAATTGTTTTCATGCATGTACCGATTTTGCATGGGAAGACTGTTGTTGCATATTCTTATGGAATATGCTTATTTATACGGAGAATTGTCCGTTGATAAATAATTCAGTCTACGGAGAATTGTCCGTTTGTGATTAAGTATATTGTGCGGTGTTTCTTGTAATTGAAGAAACAGGCCGCTACAGTTTCACACCAAATACCCACAAGTTTAACTATTAGGGAGGTATTTCCGAAATCCTATATTGAAATATTAATATTAATTATTTCCTAAATGAAATAGCGTTAGAACTATCGAGGTGGAGATTTTCGTGTAAAACAATATAGTTTAAGAACGTACTTCGCCAAATCCGGAGTTCAAAAATGAGTTGAATGTTTGGATGTGGGCCAACGAACGGTAAAAATATCAATCAAAGGAATAGAATTGCAACAATAAAAGAGGTAGAAACCGTCAATAGAGAAAGCATCACGCACGAAAACTAAAATTGCTCATACACACAAACTTTGCTCTACGACGATCGTCAAATTAAAGACATCATAGCGGAAAATGGTAAAATTCTGAATGAAAACCCACTTAAAAATCAAAAACAATTTATCAAAATTAAAGGTAAATAAACATAGCTCACGCTCAGGAGAATGGAAATTTATTTAATCTTAACAAAAAAAAATTATTTCCATAGTATTTGTATGAATTTTTGTATTTCGTGTTTATGTTTTATGAGCCTGCGTACATACAAACCGTATCTATTTTTATTTGTCTTCAACTTGGCCGTGTAACGCAGTGTTAGCATACACTATATACGCTTCCAAACGTGGAATGTTTTCATGCATAGAATGATACTTACCATGGTTTTTTACCTATTCTTCAAACTGAATAAAACATGACAGTTAGGAATTTGTCACTGAATACTTTTTTGAATGGACATAGTTTCATTTCTGATTGTTATGATTTCGCTTATTGGCGAATTGATCACTTGGTTTAGCAAAAGTTTGATTTATCGCAAGTTTGAAACAGAACCATCGCGAACATTCTGACAACAACGAAAACAAATATAACTTTCGGGACCGCGGTAAAATTGGATGTGTCTTTTATTTGAGTACTGCACTACCTACCGAGACTTTTCAAATCAAAACCTAAATTAAATATGCATATTGATGTTTATGCATATTGAATTTTATAAAACATTTTGTTATTATTCCAAATAAATAAAAAATCCACAAAAAAGGAATGAAAATTCGGAATATTCCGAATGAATAAAAAAAATCGCCAATATGTTTAAAAAACGAATAGATTATTTTACCTGAGCTATTTTTTTTAAGATGGCAGTAATTTTAAGCTCAAAAGTAAATCAAACAAGGTCGTGGATTATATACCTACCTAACCTACACCTACCTAGCTGCTAAATTTTGTGCTCAATTAATATAAGTTTAAAATTAAATATACATATTTAAATATTAAGCATAAGTCTATAAAAATATACTTTTTCAAAATTAAAAATAAAAAAAATTCAGCACTTAACGAAACTTCATTCATGAATTTGTTAAATGTCAAAATTTAACTAAAAATTTGAATTATCATTTTTCCCGAAATATACAATAAAATAATCAGAAATTAATAACCTAACAAATTTAAGCATTACTATGCAACTCAAATGTTGAATTTATTTGTAATCGAAAACATTTGCATGTAATAATTCTTTATGTAATCTCCCTCCAAAAATAATTGTGTAGTACTAAAATGTAAAAAGCTCAAAAAAATTACTACGCTTTTTAGCACAAGTTCATTGTATTCGAATAATAAAAAAAAGGCGAAAAGAGAAAGAGCTAAAACTTAACGAAAGAAAAAAATTGGTATGAAGTATTTTCTCTTTTGAATTCATTCCATAGAATATAACCAAATTCTATGTTTGGTTTTGTTCGTACGTCGCCATTTAATAATTCATTTTTTCTCAATCAAAATAAAAAAAAAATATTTTAAAGAGCTGTAGAAAAATAGCATAAAATAAAAGTGTACGGAATTAAAACTAATTGTATATTATTTATTTAATTTAAATTAAGATGTAATGTGTGATGTTAAATTTATCCTAATTGTATTTTAATTATTTTGGTGTGTGTTATGTTGAAAAATGAAATTTTTTTTTGTTTTACTTTAAAAATGTGTACTTTGTGAGAGTGTGTTAATTTTTTCTCATTCTATCTTGATTGTTATCAAATGTGTGCAAAAGAGAAAAAAGACAAGCAATATTGAAAAATAGACAGAATTTTTTCAACATTTTACAAATTATTTTTTTTTTTTTAATTTCCAACCATAAAAAATAATTTCAAACCGAAATTATTTTTGATTTTGCAATTAAATGGATGTAATATGATTGGATTAAGGTAAAACAAATATATAGTTTTAAGTAATTTATCTTTATACAGCAAAAACTAACATAATTTCTTCGTTGTGTGGAAGAAGTAAAGTAGCGCACATACAGAACACAAGACGAGAGAGCTTTTCTATTTTGACAAAAATAAAAAATAAAAATGTCTGTCAACCTTTTTTATTTTATTGTATCGAAATTCTTCCCGAAGGCATATATTGTTTATTTTGGATAGAAATTCGTTGCATTTCAATTAATACGATATAATTAATCACCTAAACTCATTTTTAGATTATTTTAGGAGATCTTAATTGGAAATATCACCATCTCGCTTGGTCGGTAACGTCTACAAATCCCAGTGCCGATGATGGCTGATTGAAGTGTAGCATGAAATTTATTCAGATTACAATGGCATTTAGAATGTGGATATTATACCTAAGTATTTTATTACTGACGTGATGATCATCCTCGCTTATTGGGGTATGTGAACGAAGTGAGCTTTGTCAACCAGGGAGATAAAATTGGATTTGCAGAGTAAGCTAGGTATACCAAATTACAGTTATGGCAAACTGGATGGGATCCAACTTGATTTGCTAGTAATTGAATAGTAAAAACAATTTACTAATTCTATTGTATTTTAGGATTCTTCAATCTAGCCCAAGTTTAATGATTGCGACACTGTCTAAACTGCTAGCCAACCAAATTCCACTAGTTTCATACAATTACAAAGTTATTAAAAGACCCGCCAGCTAATATTCTGATTGTTTGAATACAGCTCATTTCTTGTTCTGTGCAGTAGGCAACTTCATTTTTATACGATAGTGCAGCTTGAATAAACGCCTACGCAAGTTTAAGTAAAGGTCAAATTACAGTTTTATAGTTTGATTCCATACACTATAAACCTTTGGCTTATAATCCAGATTATCATAGCACTCTTCCTTTCTGGTTTTATAAAAAAAAAAAAATAGAACACGACTGTAATCTATATATAAAATCCCAGACAAGCAAACAACAGATACAAGTACATACTTAGGGGATTCAAGTTGATTTCTAAAGGTTTCAGTAGTGTTCATGTCTTATTTTAAGTAAATTTTTTTAAATATCTTCATGAACGGTGGCTTATTTTTGACTGGTAAGATAAGCAACAGGTAACATGCTAATTATTTATACACCAGCATTTTAAGGACCGAACATATTTCCTTACTAAGTCCCTACCTAATAAAAAAAAAATTAAATAATTTACTTAAAATTCTAATGTACGGTTCATTGAACTTTCTATTTAAAGACATATTCTCTTTGAAATAGCTGAATTTTAAGTACTTAATATGTGCGTTTTAATCAGGTCAACATTAATGGAATGTTTTTGTGAAAATATGTTCATTTTTGTTTGTTTGATATCAAAATTATAAATACTATTGGTAGATGCAAAACGCACATATCATTTTGTGGGTTCTTGTTTTAAAAAAATTCTGGTTTCTAACCGAAATTTTCAAATCTGTATTTTTTTCGAGTGCTTGTGATTTGGGAGTTTTACTATTATTTTATATATTACTTACATGAATTTGTCTAATTCTCCCGGTTGTGCATTTTAAAATAACCCTCGAAAAATTGTGGACCTTCGAATATCGTAAATCGTAATCGTAATACTTGCACAACATCCCCATATAAGCCTGACCGAAGTTTGGCAGTCTTAATTTTTAGATTGAAAGATTTCAATTCGATGTAGTCGCTACCTTTCTTCATATGTCCTGTAATAGTACTTTTTAATCAATTAGATTTAATAGGGAGCGAACGGATCTGTTACGAATTAACTTATAGATTTAGCCCGCACAAATTGTTGCTCTTTTATTTCCGGTTTTTCGAATTCTAAATTCCTATAATTTGAAAATCATTTGCTTTTACAAACGAAGGCAAAATCGTGTAGTGATCGTTTTATAAATTTTCGCCTCTAAATCCCCGCGACTACGGTGTTATACATTCGGAGTTGGAATTGGCAATCGGACCATAACGGTTTCTGTATGGTTTAGATGTTTCGAACTATATTGATATAAATAATTTAAATTTAGAATTTTGAATTATTTTACATTTTTTAGAATATGAATTTTACAAAATTATGATGGAACGCGGACATGAAAAAGATGTTAACAAGTACGCCTTTTTTGGTAAATTCTAGCTCCTTTTGAATTATAAAATTGCGAGTTCGAAAAATTTCTTGGTGTCGGAAGTTTCAAAAGAACGAATGTCCTATAATAATAATATGATACGATTAGATGCTGTAATCAAAAATTGTACCTTTTTAAAATGCCTGACATTTTACGGGTTCCAAACGGTAGACTGAAATAAAGTTGATTTTTTAGGATCCCGTCATATTGTTCTTCCAAGCGGCTTTTAAATCTATCTTATAAACGATGTTAACAAATTTTCAATTGCGAATTTTAGATCTTCATAATGTATGGATTTTCAACGGTGTCATCCAAAGAGGATTTCGTATAAGTCGGTCGCTAATTAGTAATAATAATTCGTACCGTTTCCATGAAACCAAGTTAAGTTGTCAGCTATGTTAATATTTATTTCGTTTACTAAAATGAGTAATTAATTTTATCATATTTTTATTCAAAATCTGTATTTTAATAGTTTACAATGAGCGTCCCTTTAAAATACACGTAACAAACGTTGACAGGTAGAACCTAACCCAACCGTACTAGTTTCGTTGAGTTAAAACGAAATTTTAACTTAATTTAACGAAACTCAACCTTAATCTACGTTTCCAGTTACGTAAATCTGCTGGCTGCTGCCCTATTCCTGAATACGATTCGAAAACGAAAATACACGAAAATACAAGGTTCCTATTCAATTTTAAATAAGAATTGTACGAATCAGATTCAATTCAAATATGAATCTTGTATTTTCGTTTTCGTATCGTATTCAGGAATAGGGCGGCTGAGTTAACCTAGGTTAACTCTGTCATGGAAACATGGTATATGTGTGATTGAATTGAACTTAGTATGAGTGGATTGAAGGGAGACCGCTAGTTATCGTCTCTAGCTCAACAAATCGACATCCTGAAAACCAATAGTAAACGGTGGGCCAATAAGAGTTTCACTGTGTGAATAGTAAATACAAATTTATTGCGTTGGAATTCACCATTAGTTTGGCGGCACATATCAATTCATTTGTCCAAATATAAATAGCATGATACCTTGGCATAATTGTCCCTTATACCACCAACATGCCTTATTATCTGGTCAAAGAAAGAATTTCAAGAGTACCTAAATCGCACGATCTCGGTGGCTAAATGATCTCGCAAGTGCACGAGATGTCCCGGCAACTTTCCGTGCAATAAAACCATTGTTGCATTGCCTGTGGCATTTGACACCGCCTTGTAGAATTCACATGTCGCCCACATCCATGTCTTCTAATTCGGGTAAATAAAAAATAACGCGTTGGCGTCTATGAGTTCTAGGTCGCACGTTCACGTACGGCGAAAAATGTTTTTGGCTGAACGGCATGTACGAATACTTACTGATGATTTCGGAGCTGCTCCCGATCTAGTTTTGAAATTTGTGAGCGATATTCAAAATTGTACGCTCATTTGGTTGATTATTAACACCAAAAAATCATATAAAGTGCGATTATGTGCATTTATTTTTGGACGCCCATTTTCATAATATGAGGCTTCAATAATTTGGTGGACTCACTATCTCGGTGAAACCCTTGTTTGCTCACTCGTTATAATATGGGGTTTCATTTTCGCTACTGCGTTCGCTTAACAGAAATTATTCAAATCGTTTATCAGACCCGATATTGTGTATCGATGATGATTGATGATTCAATTAGGTACAAATAATGACCTTTAACACTGTGTTATAAATTTAATTCTATCTTATTTTTTCTATTAACCGTTTTAATTAATAAATTATTTCGCGCATTCGGCAAGCAGCCGAATAGCAAAGCTAAACCACTGCAAATATGTATTTTCTCATCTGGTATGAAACGCATTCTCATATATTTCGAATTTACAAGCAAATTTTATTTCAATATTAATAAATTTTCATTTGAATTTAGTTGCGGGAGTGGACAACATACCCCCATTAGCCTTAAACCTTATTAAGTCTACTCAGTCTAAATACATTACTATTAACTTCACCGCCTAGGATGCCGCTAAAGTTAGGGATGTGGTGTCTAACCTATCAGTATGAAAATTTCGTCATTTATTTAGATTTCGTTTTTTTGTCGTTATCTTTTGCGTTATCCGGATACAGTACACAAAACACCGTTACCCGTAAAAATACGTCTTTAACGTTATTTTACTCGGAATGTAATTTTATGGCGCCAGTGGTAAAAGCTAATCACAGAATACTATTTGTGTTGGTGTGGTTTGAGCGATTTTTCCACTACTGTATAACTTTTGTCACTTTTGAAATTTAATAATTAAAACACTTTTGTAATTATTTCTACCTTATAGTGACAGTATAAGATCTTAAAGAGATACTATATTTTTACTCCCTTATATGGCTGCACATATACTTTTGATGTGCCCAGGTGTACTTTTCGAAGAAACCTTTTTATTTGGCAATTTAAACGATATCAATTAAATTTGATTCGTTTTAACGTGACATCTCTGACTCGCCCAACACGCGAATCAGTTCCTCTTTAAACACCGAGTAAGGAAGTGTACCCTTATCGCGGAGAATTAAATCCGCGAAACGATCATGCAGTCTCGCGTCCAACGCCCCCACTGCATGAGAGAACCTGGTGGTCTCCGACCTGATGTTCGCGACAGCGAACTGCGATTCAATCGTAAACCAAACGGCCGGATTTTGACCATACAACGGTTGTGGAGGTCGGAATCGGACCGCTCCAATCTCCAAATTTGGATTTTGGACCCCAGTCCAACCAGGTCCTGAACCAGACTGCCCAGACGACTGAGCAACTCCTGGATCCCGGAATAAATTTTGCGCTTGCGGAAACAATTGAAATTGTTCTGTGAATAAATTTTGTAGTTGCGATGCAGAATTAATTGGATCTGCAGAACTTGCATCTCCATAATCCTCGTCATTTACCGGAGAGTTGGATGGAGTATCAGACGACATTTATAAACCCAAATAGATAAGCGAAACAAAAATGCGAAATCGAGTAGAGGAAAAAAAATGAAATAAATAAAATGCCGGAGTTAATTTTAATTTTTAAATAAAATTTTATTATTAAATTTGAGGCAATGAACTCGATAAAATTAATGAAGAAAAACTTACCCCCGATCTACTCACGTTTACAAATTTGTTGTGAATTTGTTTTCCTGATGTCCAGATGATTTGATGTCCAGATGATTTAACCACTGAATCGCCAACTGCTGTTGACACCTCTGCTGTGCTCTGCTCGTAGTACTCCAAAGAGAAAACGCCTGTGATGTGCTGCCGTATCCTTGCGCAGTCGTAATCACGTCGGGGTCACCAATTTAAAGAGATACTATATTTTTACTCCCTTATATGGCTGCACATATACTTTTGATGTGCCCAGGTGTACTTTTCGAAGAAACCTTTTTATTTGGCAATTTAAACGATATCAATTAAATTTGATTCGTTTTAGGTTAATTCCTCTACGAGATTATACGCACAAACTACAATTCACTGCACAATACAAATATGCAAACACTTGCGTTGAAATTCTTATATTTTTTTTATTCTTAAAAATCAAAACTTCACACTACGGATTTTCTTCTTGTGTGTGAAAAATAAACGAACATTTTTTTTATTTTTATTTTTCACAACCTACGTTGGTAGACCGGGTTTTTTTATCTCTTCCATAATTTTAGCGAGTTCATTTCTACTTTATAAATTTGACATTTAAGTTTATAAACATCGCCACAATCTTATATTGATACTATAAGGTAGAAATAATTACAAAATACTTTTAATTATTAAAAAACAGAATAATAATTCAATGGTTATTTCCAGTAATGTAGTTTTTACATTACTAAACATTGAGATTATCTACTATGTTTAGTGAAACTAAAAGATGTGTAAGTTCTACTATTTTTTAGTGAGGTCCACATGGGCTAAATACCCAATGGTTGCTAGTAGTAGAATATTTATAAAGGATAGTTTTTTTAGAAACTACACACCTTTTAGTTTCGTATTTTTGTAATTTTCTAGTATATTTGTGCTATTAATAGGAAGTGTTTGTTTGTAGCAAACATTTTAAATAATGTACGTGTTAAACGTGTTTTTATTTTGTGCGTGATTCCCCAAACATCTCTTCTCACAAAATAAAAACTTATTCTGTCTTAACTTTTGTAACATTGTGAATGCGAGTAATTTTATTCGTGAGAATGGGAATCAACGAGAACACAAGTATATATTTAACATTCAGCCAAAACCGTTTCCGTGTCGTAATGAGTCGAAACTAAATTAGATATACTATTCTATCTAATTTAGTTTCGACTCATTACGGTTAGTATGGAATTGGAACAGCATATTGAACTGATTATTCTTTAGGCCTTGTTAGATAAATTGCATTACTATATGCGATTGCTGGCTGTATCCACCACGCGTTTATTATGAATCTCATCTAAGTGTCATCGGACGAAGTAAAGTCACCGAATATTTTGGTATTACGATTTTCGCCTTTGTTTAATAAGTATGTTTAGTGAAATATTTTGGAACAGTTGATTTTTCTGGTTGGATTTCATGATTAAGCCCCTGAACTTTCTGAGAAAGCATGAAGCCCGTTGCACACTTGAGATATGTTTTCTTAAATCAGTGCGTACGAGTGGCTTAAGCTAAGCTTTATGAATTCAGTTTCACTTATTTAGGCTTTGAAAAGTAAACCAAGAAGCTGTGATCTCAAAACATAGCTCACTTCGCTTAAAAAACATAGCTCAAGTGTGCAACGGGCCTAAAACAAGTAGGAAACTATGCAAACTATGGGCGCATTACCGTCCGTGTTTTCTTTTATTCATTCCGAAGATTCCGAAATTGACATAAATCGTTGTTTTATTCATTCTTAATTTAAAGATTTTCGGTTTTTTTATAGACAAATATTATTTACTATGACATTCACAATGTTTGTGACCTTTCGAGCCAGCAAAAAAAGAGGCCATTTACTCATAATATACTACCGCAGAAAGTAGAAAATTGACTCCCCCTCCCCCCAGGGGGAGTTAATTTTTGTGTTCCCCTCACCGGGGGTTAAAAATCCCCCAGCGTCATTGTGTAAAGTACACACAACCCTTACAAAAAATTGAGAACCTCAAGTTCTTGGCAGCTTGGTTTCGTACTGATAGAATGTTGGTCTACTCATCATCGGTAGTATATTATGCGGTAGTATATTATGAGTAAATGGCCTTTTTTTGGTGGCTCGAATAGTAGCAAACATTGTGAATATCATAGTAAATAATATTTGTCTATAAAAAAAGCCGAAAATCTTTAAATTAATAATACAGACGAATTTAAACTTCTTAATTTTTATTCATTCTTTATATTCTACTCCTTCTGTTTTACTTTCTTTTATTTTTATAGAACAATCTGAATACATTCCGTTTGTGCTATACCAAAAGGTAGAATAAATAGAATATTGAAACATCATCATTCTTCATTGTTTCAAACGTCAAACTCATTTTTGTGTTTTGATGGCTATCTTTTCATAAAAAGCGCAACGACACGTTTATTATTTAGCCTATTTGTCAAAACTCAAAAAATCTAAGTACCTTCAAAAAAGTATTCCATGTTTATATTCTTTTGTGTTCTTTTATTACATTTCCCGCAGAATATTCTAAAGTCACGTGACCGCTATTTTCTATTCCTTCTATTTTTTTTCTGAAAAATGAATAAAAGAAAATAATGACTATCATGATTAGTTAATCATCGCCAATTTGATTTGAAAATTGTGTGCTAAACATTTTCATAACGTTGAAATTTTGCGTTTGCGATTTTGCTCAACATGCTCCCAGCTTTTGAGTGTCCTGAAAGCGCCCAATGGCATTAAATCTGCTGTCAAGAAATTATTCTTTGATAAAGGATTGTTTGTTTGCGTAGTTGTTTTTTTTCATTGGCGCTTCATTCCATGGGGGGATTTGTCCACCTCATTGAGTTTTTAGTAAAAACCTGTGATTGTTCGGATTAACGATTGATTGTTGAATCCCAGGTCCCAGGGCAGCTAGATTTTCGTTTGTTTTGTCTGTTCAATTTCCAAGCAGCCATCTAACTTTGTATTAACCTTAACAATGGTTATTTTACGTTGATGATGAAATTTTTGATGCATTATTTCTAGGTGATCATTAATGGTTTAATAGCTGTTAGCTTTTTATGTAATATAAGTACCTAAGTAGAAGCTGTGCTGGGATGTTCTAACATCACATTTTGCGATATTTTATCGAAGTCTACGTCTCTTTCAGCTAAAATTAATTTGACTTCCGTTTAATTATCAATTATTTCTTTATTGCTATCACAGCCTACTAGAATATATTTGAACAATATCTATTTCACTTATTTTCGTTCTACAATTGAAAAAACATTATTTGGTGATATAAACACAGTAGAAACATCACAATGTTGCAATCTAGCAGGCTGGTAAATGATATAAAAATTGAAACATAGATAAATTTTATTCTACAGAAACGAGAAATAAGTTTCGATAAATTATCGAAACATGGTGATGTTAGAACATACCAGCCCTGATTTTTTCAAGAGAGTGCTTGATTCACGTGAAATTGTCTCCTGTTTTCTGTTTATGTTTTGTCTACAATATTTTTTGTACTTCCAAACCAAAGTCTGCAATAATTAATTTTTATTAAACAATATTCTAAAGTTATGTTTGATTCTCTTTGTTATTTATCAATTTGAGACTCGTTTCAAAATAAAATATGTATGCCTGAAGTCGATTTTTTCGGCTAAATTATGAACTAAACTTTTTGAGGTGACCTTACGCTATTCGCCGCCAGGTTACAAGCGAAAAGTCTCCTCGCACGGTAACTTTTCAATTTAGTTGTCAAATGTCATTATTTGGCATTTCATGCAAATGTGTTATTGTGTACAAATTTTTACGTTACACTTTTTTATTTTTAAACATTTCTTAGTTTTTAATAACATTTGCAAATAATACAACTTCCATATAATCTTCCATTATTTTAATTTAATTTAATATTTCCTTTATCCACGAAAAGTCGAGTATTTCGAATAGTCAGGCACAGCTTGTTTTGTTGGTGTTAATGCCACCTATGAATGTTTATTGTGAACTACTGAGCAATTTAGTTTAGTTCATAATTTAGTTGAAAAAATCGACCTGAGGCACACAGCATAAGGTACACATCATTAGCACTACTTAGATTCATTAGTTGCTTTCGATTCGAATCGAACTTGTTTTCATAGAATAACTACTATTCTGTATTCATACAAACCGTGAGCACAGAATCAACTATTTGTTTTGTAATTAACTTCAGATTTATCAATCGCCAATTAGAAATATAATTTGAAGATTGATAAATGTTAATTTCTACGGCAAATTTTAGTTTAACATCACTCGCGATTGGTTTTGTCCCATCTATGAACGACTGGTTGAATCTGCCGTTAATTTAGTTAGTCGGAAATTTAAACAAGAAAATGACATGAGGCTTGTGCACAGTATTAATTAGTCAATCAACTTTAACAGGAAATACATTTTTGGTTTCTTCAATATTTTTTGAAGGTGATCAGTAATTTTTTTTTGAAACAAAGATAAATGGGAAATTATTTTTCCCTATAAAAAATTTATGAAACACATGTTTCCCAATTAATGGGCTAGCTATATAGACGAAAACGAAACGGACTGAAATGAAACGAAACGAAAGACGAAATAAATATGGTTATATAGACGAATTGGTGAAACGGTTTGACATTTTCATATTTGTTTTTAATTTTGTATTATTTGAAGTTTACTTCTCTTGTGTATTAAAACTAACTTGGAAAATCCATTTTATATATGGCGAACTAAATAGAAATATACAAAATATATAAATTTATACAAAATATAAAATATTTTGCCACTTACGTCAAAGTGCTAGTAAGGATAACAAAAAAATCATAACCGATAGTGTATAACCGCAAAGACGAAACGAAAGCAAATTGAATTGAATCAATTTCTCCGTCCGTTTTACATACATATATCGGAATAAAATAAAACTGTAAGCATACTACAAATAACCGCCAGCGCCTAAAATACGAATAAAAAATGATACAGCAGAAAAATTTTGATGCTTATGAGCAAACAAAATTTGTCTAAGATTACGGCTCCAATCGTCAATGAATATGTTTCTATTTATGAAAAAGTATGCTATAAAGTTCCTTTATACAGCTAAAATTGTTTTTGATCAATAATTATAATTCATCTTAGCAGAAGCTTGGGATGCACTGGTCACTCATAGTAAACTGTCTTAGATCATTTTCCATTCTAACTGGACACTGGCTCAAGGAACTTGGCCGTAACTTCAAATTGAGGTCACTGGAGAATGTTCTAAAAGGGGCTTATAAATATCTCGCGATTTGCTTAAAGGCAGTGCAGTTAACGTGGAATATTAAGGTACTATAGAGCAAGGAATTACATATATCAATGCCAGTTCTACTGTAGATTTTACTTTAGAAGACATAAGGTAGCAAATGAATTATTTTCTCATGAAATGAATAAAATTCAGGTTCCTTCCAGTGTCCATTTTCTGGATGTCCCTAGAAATATGGAATTGATAAAAAAGTTTTCGTAGCTTTTTTAACTGATCGTATTTTTCTGAAACAAAAGTAAATGGGAACCTAGATTCTTACTAAAATGCTTCCTAATAAAAATTTTATGGAATAAAAGTTTCCCATTCAACTTTGTTTCTAAAGGCTGAGACTGTCTTCACGGAACAGAGACGAAGCTATGTCCAAAAACTTGAAATATCATAATATAGAATACGTATAACAAATTGTCAAGCGTAACACTATTTCGAAGAAAATGGGAAATAAATAAATTGCGATGAGGGTAGAGACAATTTTGATAATGGGAATGGAATGAAGTATTCTGTGTTAATTAGTGTAATACAAGTTATCATTAGAATCAACACGCCACCCTTATAGAAGAGGCCTAATAAATTGAACTTTTCAGTAGTCATCCAGAAACGATTATTGTGCATAAAAAAAAGCAAAATAGAAATTTATGATCATTGAAACTTTTAGAACTCCAGTTAGCCATATAAATCTTATTATCAACAAGAACACACCCGGATGTGTATGGCCCCATTTCCCGCTAAAAAATAAAGTTACCGTTATGTTGCCATTAGTTGCTTTCCAATCGACCAGCGCAAGTACTTGTAAGTGCAAAAAATGTGTATTGGCTAAAGTGTCGATTTGAAAGCACAAAAAATTACAAAAGCAAAACATAACCTACAAATGTGTAGTTTATTTGTGATAACTTTTTAATAAAAAAATATCTACTGAAATATTATTAGCGCTTCACATACGACATTAATTATATTTTTGACAGAAAAATACTACACAAAATCACCTAGCGGACAAATTTATCGTAACTGCTATCAACTACTCATATTAAAATGGTAGAGCAGTTGTGAGTTGTGAGTAGTTAATTTAGCAAAGACAAAAACCATAAGTGCTTATAAGTACTTGCGGTGGTCGATTGGGAAGCAACTAATATTTGTAGATATAAATTGTTTTTGAGCGTGAGTTTACACATTTTTACCGCTGTAAATTTTTTTAAGACCTGCTTCGATTGGGCATTTAGGAGTCCTGCGGCACTATTCTGGGTTTCGCTGGGAATAGAGAATTGGGAAAAATATTTTCATAGTATTTTTGACTAAAGCTATAACCAACGAGTCAGTAACGATTTAACGAAACCTTACAGAATTTAACGAGAACGTTTTATTACAGAATATTTGACAGTTTGACCAGCGAATTTGTAACACGATTATAATTGTCAATTGAATTTTTAAATGTCAATCTGCAAAATTATAAATTAACCACACCACGCTTTTCGTCAAAAATGAATCTATTTGAGAAAATTGAACAGCTTCTTACCCTATTTAAGGGACGAAAGGGCAAAAATAAAAAAACCGGTCTTGTGTGGTATGAAAAATAAATCGCACAAGAGACAGATTCGGACATTACAAGGTATATACATAAAACTAAATACATACAATAAATGTACTACGAGTATTTAGAGGTACATGTACATGTAGATAAGGAGGTAGATAAGGAGGTACATGTACATAATTTATTTAAGGTAACGATTTTAGAAATTAATAGTTGTAACAGCAATTTTTGATCCACACTCGCATGACATGCGAGGTTTTCAACATGCTGATGGACCTTGTGCGGCCACAAATGTTGGTGAACAATCTGAATCTATTGAGCTGAAAAGAGCTAATGAAAAATGTACATAAAATATTATTTAAATTGTTAAAATATAAATAAATATTTGTACACATAAGTTATAAAAATGTAACACATATCAACATACCGCAATTTCAAATATACAATTTTGACGTTTCCTTCAGTTTGGGCGATAATTTTCGCTCTTGTTGCAGATTGCTAAATGACAATTCAAATTTAACGAAACTGAACGAAAAGTACTTTGAGTTTCGGTGATCAACAATGTCAATACACATACAATTTTCAGATGTCGCTTTGTTACTTAAATTTCTTACAGACTCGCTGGTTATAGCTTTACAAAAAGTTTGAAAAACAAGAAAGCTTAAGTGAGTTGAAATTTATAACTTATAAAATAGTTTTTAAATGGAAGATAACATAAATATTATATGTATTTTGCTATTTAATCAAATTCTAATAAACAGTATTTAATCTAATTACCGCAACAAAAATTGATTACTCCTGAATATGCCATAAATGAGGAAATAAGTTGGGTGTAAATAATTTCAAAATAAAGTTAATTGGGAAACTTTTGTTCCACAAAATTTGTATAGGGAAAATTATTTTCCCATTTAACTTTGTTTCGAAAATATTTACATCAAACTTATTTCCTCAGTAGGCCAGAAAAATACAATTTAAGCTATAACCAGCGAGTCTGTAAGAGTCAGTAACGAAACAGAATTTAACGAGAACGTTTTATTACAGAAATTTTGATAGTTTAGCCAGCGAATCTGTAACACGATTATTATTGTCAATTGAATTTTTAAATGTCAATCTGCAAAATTACTAATTAACCACACCACGAAGCATACAGTAGTACGAATTTATTAGTTGTTCTGGTCAATGGGACATCCTTTATAAAGAAAATTTTAATACCCCCGGTGTGTTCATGTTGACTGACAGAAGGATAAAAATCTCGTATTGACACGAGCGGCAAAGCAACTTCATTCCAATCCTATTATCAGTATTTTAACTGCATATTGATTCGTCAATCTTTTCATTATTAAGTGTTCCATTTCCCATACCTTTCAAGAGGAAGAGTGCTTCGTTTGTTTTATAAAGTGGTATTCCCAGTAACATGGACTCTCCACCTGCTATTGCTATCTAGTTATGCTACAAAATTTCGATCAAATGGCAAGTGGAGACTCGCAATAACATTTATATGCTATCTGTATGCTATGAATGCATGCTATGTCGGCAGAACTAGATAGCATGTACATATATAGCATGCATATTTTGACGTTTTTTCTATTTTAATATGGTGTCTACTGACATTTTAGGTATTTATTCAAATGACTAGTAGTCTTGACTATAGACAAAAGAATGATTTGAGAACGTCAAATTATAGCAAATTTACCACACCAGACTCCATCTTGGCAAATTTTGATAGAAAGAGAAAGTAGATTGCAATAATATTCAGATGGCATGTGGCCATCAAAAAGAGTAAAACTAACCAACCGAAACATTTTATTTGGTAAAGAAACTTCTTCTTTATAGTTTGTTAGTTCACCTTTGAATTAAAATATTTTTATCTCGAGTCAAATTTTGATCGAATTCACAAAACAAAAATGCTTTGTTATTGTTAGGAGAAATGTCATTTAACTTCACTTCAAAGTGCGGGTAATTTTTCCGAACAATGTGGGGCCAAAGCTTGAAAAAGCACAATAACAAATGAAAGATTCTCAATTGTTTAAGTATAGTAGCCACCACTATTAGATTTCTGTACGATTAGCTATGATGGAGCCCTTTCAATGGATGTATTTATCACAAAACCTTTCCAAACAAAGAGCTTTAATCAATCCATAACACAATTATCACATACAAACCAATAATACGTTTTATTAATTAATTTAATTATTTTACAAAATTACCTCTTTTTCAGATCTTTATGAAATCATAAAAAAATATGACAGATCGTGACATACCCAGCGTGCCAGTGACTACATTGGCCGGTTTAACAAGTCTGTCAGATTTGTTAAGTGAATTGCCAATATCTGACCCTCTATCAATACAGGCCTCGCTCAACAAAACACTTTTGTTCCATCCACGCGTGGCTGAAGAAGCTCACAATATATTGGCGGAGGGTGATCCATTGTTGATTCAGCAACTAGTCCAAGCAATCGAACAAACTAATTCGCATGAAATGTAAGTCGTTTATAATTCTTACCGTGACTTATTTTATTAAATTTACTGTAATTGATCTTAGTGAATTGAAAGATGAATATCCTGAGTCAAAAGAGGAATACAAGGAAGTATTAGGTGCACCTCAACTGTTGCAGGCGATATATACTTACAAGCCAAATGTATTTAGTAATCCTTCAAAACGGGTGCACGAGGCCCCAGCAAGTGAGTAAACGTGTTGAATGCTCTGAACAACATTTTTATTTCAGTACAAAAGAATCGCAATTTTCCAGTTCTCCTATATTCAATTCATATCAGTTCATCCTTTTTTAAGTTTAAGATTTAATTTGATTTTGTTTGTTCTTTTTTCTTTTTGTTTTGTTTATCACTTATTATTTTAGTTCGGCCACCATGCCTTCGCCAAGAATTTCCTTCACAATCTCAACAACAAACAATAATAATTCAACAAAACCAATCATCCCATACACAACAAAATATCCAATCTACTATAATTCAACCAAATTTGCAATATCATCACCACAACGACACAGTTTTGCAGCAGCAATTTATAACTCAAACACCTTTATTTCACAATAATGACTTAAATAATTTGAATATTTCTAATCAACTAGGAATTGGAAATAATCAAACAAATGCGAACTGGAATAATCAAATGGTGGTCGTAAATCAGGGGATAACATCAACACCTGGCCCTCCAAGTGTTATTCAACATCATCATCAACCGGCTCCAAATACACGACAACAAAATGTAATAAATTCGACGACGAATTATATGATTCAGCAAAACGTTGTACAACAAAATTGTCAAAATTCGCCAGGACTTGTGCACCAAAAGCCAAATATTCAAATATTGCATGATCAGGTAATTCGCCAGGCATCAACAATTCCTCCCCAAGAATTGCAGCAAGAAATTGTGAATTCAACATTAATCCAAAATACCCCAGTAAATCATCAAAATCAACAGCAATCATCATTAGTTTTAACGCAGTCGCAGCCTCATCTTGTTAATTCTTCTCAATATATTCCGCCACAACCGCCTCCAACTGTGGTTGCTGCTAATATAAATAATAATTTGGTGAACAATAGTAACGCTGTCGGTAACGGTGGAAGTGCGACGGCAGATTCTCAACAAAATGCGAATTTGGCACAAAAAGTAGCACCTCGTAATATTGAATATTTGGAGAAACAACAACAAAACAAAAATTTCGATATTAGAGGTTACATTTTTTTATTTTTATTGGCTTGCAATATTAATATTTAAATATGTTTTTCCCGTTTATTTCCAGGGCCTAGTCCAGCGCAAGCTAACGACGGTGTAGATAACGCTCAGACGGCATTAGTAAATTCTAATAGTAATAATACAACAGAAACTTCAACACAAAAGGAACTGAGGCATAGTGTACGAAATTGTGTACAAAATAATGAGCAGAAATCAAAAGAAATGCCACCCAGTAACGAGCCAGAAATTACAAATCCGATTACATCAATAGAACCCGTAGTAAATGAACCAAATGCGAATAATGCAGCGACATGTAGCATCGATTCTGCTTCAAAAATAAAAGTGCTTAAGGTGGCTGTAGCTAAATTAAAGGAGGGTGACATAGAATTGTTGAAAGAAAGTGTTGATACGTTCAAAGAGAAACGACCGACTTTAGCAAAGAAATTAGGTTTAGTCGAAGATGAATCGACTATATTTGAGAAAATGAAGGCAGAGGAATCAAATTCGTCCTCGTTGCTAGGTAAACGAAAAGTGCAGGAAGAAATACCTTTCGAACAAATGTTCTCGAAACCAAAATTAAGAAAAATTGACCGGAAGATTTTAAAGCCGCCCACCAAGCTGTCTAAAGATGACATTATTAAATCCAATACGTATCAACGGTTCATGTCGACAATGGAACAAATTTTGGAACTATTAGAGGACACGGAAACGTTAAATTTAAACGAAGAAAACTACGAAAATGTCGATTGTATTCCAAATAATATGTTGATGAGCATAAGCGCGGAGGCGGCTAAATTAAAGGCGAAAGGGAACGCCATTGAAATACTACCGCAAAATAAACTAACCCTACTAGTGAGCTACGCTATGCGAAGTATACATATAGCCAAGAATATATCTGCTGGTCCTGATATGGGTGAAGATTTAGTGGCCGAGGATGCTTTTGAAAAAATCCTTAACGCTGTGGAGGCAGCGCTACTCATTTGCAATATTTATTCGTGTCGTAACACATCATCTTTGCAGGAGGATAATGTAGATACAATTATTAAATTTATTCAGTTTCAGTTACGCGAGACAATATTTCCTTCTTACGATTCCGTGTATACGGTCGAAACGAAAAAGAAAAACAAGGCGAAAAATAGTAAAATGCCACAGCAGCGGGAAATTACAAAATTTTATTCAAAGTTATTAGAATTGACTAAAATACTTGTGGTGCTTTTGCAAAAATTTCAGTTCGAGGACACGATTATTATTCATGCGTCTGCGCTAGGGATTGAACCTTTCTTCGTTGATAATATTGAAACGTTACAATTCGTGTGTTTGGATTTGGTTATTTCCATATTTCAAAATGACAAGTATCGCAAGCATCGGCATAATATTTTGACTGAAATTTTGTCGTCGATAGATCGGTTATCTTCGTCGAAACGGAATTTACGGCCTTACAAGTTAACCAATAATGCCGGAAACATCCAAATGATTACGGCTCTAGTTTTACAATTGGTTCAATGTTCCGTACTCTTGCCGGACACGTTGTACGAGGATCCAAGTAAAAATAAAAGTAAAAAATCAGCACAAAATAATGATAAAAATGCGGCAGCGAATAAAGTCGATACCGATCTCTATATCCGGGAGAAGTATCAACAAGCAATTAATATTGGTGGTAATTTTTTAAGTTCATTTCTACAAAAATGTCGATCGCGATCAGGTGAAAATGATTTCCGTCCAATATTTGAGAATTTTATTGATGATTTATTGACAACGGTTAATAAGCCGGAATGGCCGGGAGCTGAATTACTATTAAGTTTGTTGGGCACGTTACTTGTTAACTCGATGTCCGACAAGACGAAAGATCAAACAGTGCGGGTTACTTCGCTAGAATATTTGGGCCTGGTTGCATCAAGACTGAGAAAAGATACGGTTGTATCACGATGCAAGGTGAATACAATGGATCAATTGATAAAGCTAATTAAAATCGAACAGGAAAAGGAGGGTGATACTGGTGAAAATACAGCGATTGAAATTGATCCTGAGGAGGAACGGTTAGAATTTTTACAGAGAATCCTGTTAGATTTTCTGGCTGTGAATGCACAAGAGGAAAATATTATATGGAGCCATTCTAGGCATTTTTATTTGACGCAATGGTACGCTGATATTTTATTGAGGAAAAAGAAAATTGCTGAGGGTGAAAAAGGCTATGCATCACGAAAGAAGCAACCGAAAAAGAAACGGCGTCATAAAAATGATTCAGGGTCTGAGACCTCTGAGGAAGACAATAATAGCGCGGACGAAGAAGATGGTAAAACAAAAGTCGTCGATCAAGAATTGAATCTCGAAATATATCGAATCCTTGACAAGCGTAAGACATATTTACTAAGTAAAATTTCCCCATACTCGGATAATTCTAAAGTCCAAGATATAAAAACCTATATCGATTACGGGAATGCTCAACTAATAGCCCAATATTTAGCCAGTAAACGGCCATTTTCGCAAAGTTTCGATAAATATTTACAAAAAATTATCCTCGTTGTTAAGTACGTGTTTAACCGTAGATTGTTATTAGGCGATAATCTAATCATTCTTTAATATTTTCAGGGAGCAATCGATTGCCATTCGAACAAAAGCTATGAAATGTTTAGCTTCGATAGTTGAAGTTGACCCATCAATATTATCCCGGAAAGATATGCAAATGGGTGTCAACCAAAAGTTCTTAGATACATCGATATCGGTGCGGGAAGCGGCCGTTGATTTAGTAGGAAAATATGTATTATCTAGCCCTGATCTGATAAAACAGTATTACGATATGTTATCAAAAAGAATATTGGATACTGGCGTGTCCGTTCGAAAACGTGTTATTAAAATATTACGGGATATATGCTTAGGCTTTCCGGATTTCGATAAAATTCCTGAAATTTGTGTGAAAATGATAAGACGGGTTAATGACGAGGAAGGAATTCAAAAGCTAGTCACTGATGTATTTTTAAATATGTGGTTTTCACCTTGTAAAGAAAACGACAAGGTTTGTTATATATAATAAGCATTATGTAGTTATTTATTTTTGATTACAATTACTTCTTTCTATTTACAATATAGATTGCAATAAAGCGGAAAATTTTTCAAATAATTGACGTAGTTAATTCATCGCATGATACCGGAATGCAATGGTTAGATGGTTTACTTAAAACTATTTTTCAATCGAAGGAATCAAAAGATGATGCCACTGTTCGCAAAGAACCGTCAAAGCAACTGATTCAAGCATGCCAACAAATAGTTGATGGTCTAGTGAATGCACTCATGGAGCTCGAGGAAGATAATGATTCGAAGAAATTGCTAGGATGCGTAACAACATTGAATTTGTTTGCCAAAATTCGACCCCAGCTACTTGTCCAGCATGCCATTACTTTGGAGCCTTATCTAAATATTAAATGTAGTTCCAATGATATAACTCGTTTTATTAGTATAGTCGCAGAAATTTTAGAAGAGGTTTGTCGGCTGACATAGAATATTGGAATCACGTAATTTTGCGAAATTCCCATTTGTATTATTTACAGGTGGTACCACTAATGGAGCATCCAGGTGAAACATTTCTCTCCGATTTAGAATCACATTTAATGATGTTGATTGTTGTACACAATCAAACCGTACTACTTACATGTATAGCATGTCTGGCAGCCGTCGTTAATAAAATAACGAAAAACTATAAATTAATCCGGGATTGTTTTTCGAAGTATGAATCAATCCAAATTTTTCAAAACTCAATCTAATTGTAATTTATTTTCAGATACTATAAAACTTTAGTCTGCGGTAAACAGAAATTAGTTAACGATTCTAATTATATTCAGTCGAAACAAGCAATGATTCGTCGTAGCATGTACATAATCGGGCTATTTATGAGATATTTTAATTTCAATGATCCCGAAGTTTACGGCGAAGGAATTTCAAGTGGTATGTATTAGGTTTAGAATGTAACTCATATGAATTATATGAATAGTTATTAAATTAAGGATTTTATTTCGCAGGAGTTGTATTTTCCGCAAATATCTGTGATGAAGTATTTCAAACGTTAATGACTTATTTAACTTGCACTAATTTAGATGTTAGAAAGGAAACATTAAAATCGCTCGGTTTCTTTTGTATAACGAATTACGAATATTTAACAAAACCGGAGCTCCGCGATTTCTATCAAGATCTGCTAGCTTTGGACACGGTCGGTGGAGATATGAAAACTATTGTACTTCGAAATATTTCAACGTATTTACTGGAAGAAGATCAAAAACATTTGCGCAATGAAAAAGAATGGGTAAAGAAATCGGCGAGCGACGATTTGAAAGAAATGGGTGACGTGTCTTCTGGCATGTCGAGTAGAATAATTCAATTGTATCTAAAAGATATTCTAAATTGTTTTTTAAAACGAGAGTATAACGTACGTTTATGGGCAATGAAAGTGGCCGATGTTGTATTAAAACAAGGCTTAGTACATCCTGTTCAAATAGTGCCATATCTGATATGCTTGAGCACAGATTCAAGCAAAGAAATTGCTCATTACGCCGATTTTCATTTACAAGATATCGATCGTAATCACTCTGGCTTTATTAATATGAAAACTTATGCCGGAATTCATTTATCGTTTGAACTACAAAGTACTTTACAATTAGCTACCAATAATACAAAAATTGTTCGGGGTTATCGAATAAGCAGCAAGGAAGAACCACCGTCTTCATTAAACGGATTTTTATATTCGTTGCTACGAAATACCAAGCCGCAACGGCGGGCACTTATTCAGTCTATAACAAAACAATTCGATGATCAACGAACGTCATTGCGCCAAATGTTATATTTGGCCGATAATTTAGCATATTTTCCTTACTTAGTTCAAGATGAACCATTATACATTATACATCAAATTGATGTACTTATATCAGTTACCGGTACTAATTTATTGTCAAATTTTCGAGAAGGTTTAAAAGCGGCGGTGAATCCACCTGGTGAAAATCAAATTGAAACAAATCCTCTCGATGAAGACGATGATGACGATCCTGATGGTTTGTATGCTCGTTTACCAGAGGATACAACAGAATTAGAAAATTGTATAAGAGCAGCACAAGGTTGCATGTTGCTACTTATACTTAAGCAGCATTTAAAAGATTGTTATGGATTAACGGATGGGTACAACAATGGTGATTATCGATTTTTCATTGTTTAGTTACATATTGTTTTTTATTTCTAGCAAAATATCCCAGTATTCACCGTCAGAAGCTGGAAAAACCTACGAAAAACAAATGCAACGTAGATCCGTGCCTATTTTTAAACCTCAAGCTACTATTCTCGTAATTGAAGAGGAGGAGAAGAATGCCGAGACAAGTATAAACGAGGATAAAAAACGGGAATTAATTACTCGATATCTAGATGTAGGTTCAGAATGTTTATAAATTATAGTGTTCGTAGGTAACCTATGTTAATGTATTAATTTTTTTTAGTTCAAACAATTAATGTTGAAATTAGATCCCGAAGATCCTGATCTGGAAGAAGATGACAGTCCGAAAAAACAAAATCCAGCGGATAATTCAACCGCTAATGCCGCAAATGAAACGAATACGAATAATAAATCATCGGCGGCAGCACAAATAACTGGGAATAGCGACTTGCAACATATTAATAATGTGAATAGTACACCAACGTCTGTGCCCCAACAACCACAAACTCCGGTACAACAAAATACAAATAAGAAGGTAAATAAATAAAGAATGTAAAGCTTTTTATCGTAAATTCCACTATAAGAACTAGCCAATTTTATAAAATCTATCTCTTGTGGGGATTGATTATCTCTTGTTTTAAAAATATTAATAGCAATTTCTTTCAAAAAAAAATTGATTTATAAATCAAAAAAGTTGATTTGAGATCAAAAAATTTTGATCGAAATACCGTGGCACGTTCTTTCCAAGTAAAAAAATTGGTTTTTTTTCTTGATCGCAATCAATTTTGAAAAATCTCAACATTTCACTAGATTTTTTTTTGACGTTTACAAACACATAAATATGTTTACGTCAAAAATATAAACATAACTATTTCAAAAAGTATAAACAGAAACACTATAACTTTTTGACTAGTCGGCCGTGATAATTTGACATACGAAATAATTTTATATCTCATTAACCCATTTCCAGCCGGTACCTCATTCCATTAAAATTTTCGATGATCTTTAATATGATGGTGCAATTAGAACATACTTATTGAGAATTCATCAACAAAAATAAAATCCGACTTACCGTTTTCGAGAAAATGGGGGGTCGAAAAATCGACCAATGGCCGAATGTGATATACAAAATTATGTATATAAAAACACAATCTATTGGAAAATTAATGTTTTATTCAAATAATATAGGGCAACAAAATAACAGTAATAAATATTTATTTTTCATGATAGTCCTGAAAGTACTTAGCATGCAAATGCACGTTGCACTTTTGGCAAATAAATATTGTATGCTTATGACATTTGCCGTGTTTCTTGACGCTCATTGATCCGGATCAGTTCAAATTTTATATGGAAAAAATGATCCAAATTTTGTTTTAGTTCACAAATTTTGATTTTAAATCTAGCAAGCGCCTTTGTGTTGTTTCATGAAACATGAACTGAACTGGATCAGATCAAGCGTCAAGAAACACAGCTATTGTTGACATCGTCGTGGTTTGCCATGATCCGTTTTAGCAATGACATGGTCTCCGGAGATTCGCGGCATGTTGCTAAGGTGCTTTGCATTTCTGGAATGTTTATCAGTCTCAGCTGAATCTGGCACTGAATCAGTCGTAAGTAGCAATCCTTCATTAAGTTCAATTTTGAAACATTTTTGAGACATTGGCTTACGTTTGAGCTCCTTTGCGATAATTGTTTCGGTTTCACTGTGGTAAAATAATTGTGTTGACAAAAAAATGTGTTGATAGTTTGTTGACAATAAACTGGCAATATAAAATTTTTGAAAATCTAATGTCAATTTTTCACAAATATACTAGCAAAAAAAATCAATCGCGCATCGTGTTCTTTGACACACAAAAAAATCAATTTATTTTTGATTTTTGGAAAGAACTTGCTATAAATAAAATAAGGTTAACGCTCAAAGTATCTTCGTTTCGTTAAAACATCCAATAGCAAACCTCTTCAAATTAATTTTTATTTTTTAATGTGTAGCGTTAAACTCGAGTGGTATATCAAAAGGATCAAGATTTTAAAAATAGTAACGTTTCTTAATCCATTGAATGCCTTTCTTAACTTACATTTTTTTAATTCCATTCTCTTTTTTAGTTAAATTTTTTGAGATTGTAATTTTATTAGCCGGATTACATTGACGTTAGTAAAGTACTTGTAGATGTTCAAACTCCAATATGTTAGTTAGAAGTAAAAAAAAAAACAAATTTGAATGAGTGATTATGAGTGTGTTTGTGAGTGAGATTTATTTATTAAGGCCAATAGCATATCCTACTAATCTAATAAACTGGATGATTATCGAACCAAGCAATTATGCAGAGGTATAAATTCGAGAGAATATTTTTTGAAAAAAAGCGTTGTGCTGGGACAGTTGTGCCTGTGTTGTTTGAAATAATTTGAATAATGTGAATCGGTTGTGTGCCTCAGGTCGATTTTTTCGGCTAAATTTTGAACTAAACTAAATCGCTCAGTGGTTCACAATAAACATTCAGAGATGGCAGTAACATCAACGAAACAAGCTGTGCCTGAATATTCGAAATACAAAATTGTCGACTTTCCGTGGATAATAGGAAATATTAAATTAAATTGAAATAATGAAAGATGATATGGAAGTTGCATTATTTGCAAATGTTATTATAAACTACGAAATGTTTAAAAATAAAAAAAGTGTCACGTAAAATTTTTTACACAATGACACATTTGCATTAAATACTGAATAATGACATTTGATAACTAAATTCGACCTCGGGAGCTAAAATGTGCCTCGGGGGCTATATGAAATTTTTTTTCGATTTCGTAAAATACGAAATCGTAATTTCGATCCACCGCGAATATTCTTATTATGAAACTTTTAAGACGTAAAACTTAAGAATGCTATTTTGTGTTGGTTTTAGTTAAAAAATAAGTTTCAAATTAATTGTAATAAATTAAACTATGTAGTCAATTTTTATAAAATAATTGAGTAACTTACATTTTAAAAAGTAATTAAAGTATTTTGTTTTAATAAAAACATAATAAAGTATACATTGTTGTTTTCGTAAATACGATATTCGTCACCTATAGAGCTGTCGAATTTTGACATTTGATTTTCGTAAAATTCGATTTCGATTTTTTTTTGGTTCATAATAGGGCGAATTTTACGATTTTCGAATTTTACGAAAGCAAAAAAATTTCATAATACGAAAATTCGCGGCGGTTAGTTAGTTATTTCTGACATTTTTATGAGTTGTTTTTAATATTTTTATTTTAGAAATTATGGGTAGTCTGTGTTTATTTAAATTTTTTCTATAATATAAAATTAAAATTGTTAAAAATAAACAAAACTAGGCACGAGATTATAGTTTTAGCTTTCTTATTGCTAGATAAATTTGAGTCTATGTGGTTGTATATTCCTATCGAGCTTGCATAACTTCTCTAAGTTTGAGAGCTAAAAACAAAATATTAAAATAAAATTTCGGGTAAAGGGAAAAAAACTAAGCACTAGTTTTCCATAATAGCTATTGAATATCAAAAAACTAGAAGAAAATGTTGCAGATGCTTATCGAACAACTTACACTTGCTTTAGTAAAGTACATTCTTAAATTGTAAGTTTTAAGCCAATATTGAACAGTAACACAATATAGAAATATTTCTATGAATTATAAAAATAATAAATTAATTGATTTAATTATATTTAACAATTACTTCAACAAACGGGAATTTTAAAAATAATTTAAAATATATTTTTAAATTTATATTTTATTTTATTTTATATATTTTTAGATTTATTAATTAAAACCGAATTTTAAACGAATACGAGTCTTATATAAAATTCGACAAGGAAATAACTTGAATTTTGTCATATGCGATCGAAAATTCCACTTCATGTTGTTCGCAAAAATTCGCCCTTTTATGAAACTAAAATCATAAAAGGGCGAATTTTTGCGATACGTACGTTTAGCCTTAGCCCTGGTTGCCTATTATGAAATTTTTCGTTTTCAAATTTTCTATTATCAAGCTAAAAAATAAAATTCCACTTGAATTTTCTTGAATCAATTTCCTTTTTTTATGCTTCGAAGTAATACAACTAAGTTTTTCATATTAATGTTATGAAAAATGGACCATGTTGGTTTTATTGAAATTTTTTTATGTTTAAATTATTTAGAAAATCAAATAATCTCAATTATTTTCATTCAATTGGGTTAAAGTCGTGCCGAATCGATTTTCATAATATTTCATATTCATGCTCTACCCATGTTTATTACTACCGTTACACTTCTTCAAGTCCCATCGTAGTTAAGTTTGTATGGATTAAAAAATCGTAGTAAGTTGAAGGTTGTGTTAATCTGTCTCATATCGAATATCTAGGTATGTAGTACGAGTATTCGTAATTTTCGCATTCAACCCTTTTGTTTTAGCAGTTGTTTATTGAACGTTCTGGGGGCCTACTATGGAAATCGACCGCCGTCGATTTTTGTTCGTTGTTTATATTCAGCAATAGTAATTAGTATTGCTGAATATAAACAACGAACGAAAATCGACGGCGTTCGATTTCAATAGTAGGCCCCCTGTTTTTTATTTGAAATTTGAGATTTTTTAACTACTGGAATCATATTTATAACCCATATTAGCCCAAATTAATTTTATTCTATACAATATAAACTGCTTAATAAATATTTCGAATGATGAATTTGGAAAACAAAAATTGTTGGAAAAATAAAAAACAACCATTAGGTAACTGGTACGAAAAATGCAAAAAAATACCAACTTAACCTACAAAGTCCTTGAAATTAGGTAAAAAAATATAATTGTAAATCTGTTCTGTAAAATTATGATAATTTGAATAATTCACCTATGCACCGCTGCGATTGCAAAACCATACTAAATATTTTTTCGAAAGGATTTTTATTTAAACAGAACATTGCGATAAAAATGTTTCGTAACTTATAGTTCTCCAATTTTCTTTTATAGAGATTTTTTGTATTGATCTATAAATATGTAGATCGCTGAGCTAATATGGGTTAATGCACCATCTCAGTGTATCGCCCTTATGGTTCAATTCAAATTATAAATGAGGATTTTTCATATGAATTCTTTGTTAGGCATTGGGACATTTTTAAAAATTTATATTTTTCTTTTAAACAATTTTACTAAACTATAATTCTTTGTTCTTCTCATGTGCAAATGTTAGAATTCTCTTAGTACAAAGATAAGCTTTCGGCTTGTAAAAGTTAATTAATTCATTTATTGAACAAAATTTCCATAAAAAAATTATTTTGCGTTTTAATTAAAAAATAAAGATAAATGTTGTTAATTAGATTTTCAACTAACAATTTACTAACTATTAACTACTTAGGTGTATGAAACGGGGTCAATTCTCTAAAAATTAACATGCCTCCTATCCCTCCATCTTGTTATATGTAAAAATGTGTGCGAATGGGCCAGGCATCAATCAGGAATCTTACTTAGTTTTGGTCACACACTTCAATCAACCAATTATAATCAATCAAATGAAAAATCAAAACTATGGAATTCTTAGTAATGTGTTCATTTACAACACAGTAACGTTCGTCGTTTTGTTGATAGGATGCTCGAACAAAATGAGCGTTTTCTTTATCAAAAAACCATTTTTCAGATTAAACTCATTTTCACCTCAACGGATCCAAAAATAAAAAAAAATCGCATTTGGGGGAATGAAAATCGTTATGTAATTCATGAATAACCTATTCATCTAAAAAAAAATTACTATTAGGTGTGGATTGTGGCATCATTGGACCTAATTTTTTTGAAAATGAACGTGAAGATTTGAATAGTGAGCGCTATCGTCGATGCTACATGCCACACAAATCGTGAAACACTCGATTGTCAACCAAGTTCGATGATTGCATAATTTCAAGAAATTCTGATTGCCACCAAGATCATGCGGTTTGACATCGTTAGATTATTTTCTTTGGAGGTTTGTTTTGAAAAATAAAGTGTATAGCAATGAAAATGTCATCAACAATTTTTATGTTCGAATGCAGGCCTGTAACAAGAGCCGTTGTGGTAAATGGCATAGAACCAACTTTCATTTTCAATAAAAAAATTTTGAATTTGCAACGTACATTATATTT
This sequence comes from Nephrotoma flavescens, assembly GCA_932526605.1. Taxonomy (NCBI): domain Eukaryota; kingdom Metazoa; phylum Arthropoda; class Insecta; order Diptera; family Tipulidae; genus Nephrotoma; species Nephrotoma flavescens. Next base: position 212,118,061 of record OW052220.1, read on the forward strand.
TTTTTTAATATAAAAAAAATTAACAGATGGGACACGCTTTACGCCTGTTCGGCTTGAACTTTTAAGTGAGAGTATTTTCTGTTATTTTTTATGTAACAAATGTGTTTCCAATGTAGATTTTCAATAGTAAAGTAAGCGAGGTTCATCGAAGAAAATTTGGCTTATAAGATCTATATTTCATGTCTCATATTTTTTAAGCTTAACAAATTTTAGTCATGTGTTCGTTTACAACACAACAACTTGACTTATTACGAAAATGGTCGTTCTGTAAAAAATCCATTTCGGAAATTACGTGATGAGTTTGGTCACGCCCTACAGAGGCTGGAATTCGCTGAACGTTTTGAGCAACTGGATCAGTTGCAGGTCGTAGAGGATACGAACACCATCGTCCTGTTCGTACTCATAAAACAGACATTACTTTTTCGAAAATGAACCTGAAGATGCAGTAATAGTGTTGCCAGGTTTTGAAAAACAAAAATTCCCCCAAGTATAGTAAATTATCCATTTTCTCCCCTCGAGATCCACTCAAAATTTCCCATATTTTCCCCACAAGTAAATTTAAAATTTTCACTAATTTTACCCAATGTGAAAATGCCAAAACAAATACCAAACAACACGCCAAAACAAATAGGGCAAATTTCTAACTATAAGTTTTCTAAACTATAGTTTTTCAGGGCATACCTCTATTGTAGAATAAATATACACAAATAAGGCTAAATAAATAAAAAATTATTGCACTGTAGACTCGTTGTGGTTTCCATTTATACGGTTGTTGAACACTGCACTCGCAAACTCCTTATTAAAACCACTAAACTAGTTTAGTGGTTTCAATAAGGAGTTTGCGACTGCAAAGTGTTCAACAACCACCTAAATAGATTAATTTAAAAAAACTGGCTGGTGTAAAATTATTTAATAAAATAATATAATATCACATTTAATGATAATTACACAAAAAATATTCTTTTAATTTCAATAAAAATTAACAAGTACATAGTGTAAATAATAAGTTGGAAATAATAATTCTCAACAAACATTCGTTTGTACATTTTTGAATGATGAAAATATTATTATTTGATTTTTGTGACCAAATATAGAGAAAAAATCAAATAAGCTACGCTTGAGATGGGAAAAATCCCGGATTTTTATCCGATGTATGAATACCACTTGAAAGCGTATAGAAGAGTTTATGGAAATTATTTTAAGCGAATTATTCGAATCGAAAATTGTATTACATATTTTGGAAAAATAATTTTTTATAAAACCAACATTAAGGTTCAATTTGATCCAATTTCCTTTATTTTCCCCTCATCCCTTTTAATCCCACACGAAAGACGAATTTCCTGCAAAAGGGAAAATTTCCCTCGACCTGGCAACACTGTCAGAAATTGATTTAGATGTTTAGATTGATTATGATGTTTCAATAAGCCCAACACACAACATGCCACACAAATCGTAAAACACTTGACTTATTGGCAACTAAGTTCGATGATCGCATAATTTCAAGAAATTTTGATTGCCAATTGGCTGGGTTTAGACGAAAAAAAATATCGATTTACAAAAACGTCGAACTTTTATTTTATATTTAAATAATTTATTTATTATATATATTTAAATAATTTTAATGTTAAATATTGAATAATAAGTTTAATATTAATAATCTTTTGAAAATTCACGCCATATCCAAAGAAACGGCCGTTTCCTTTAAAAATTCAATATGGTCCAAGTTCAACCTTGTTAACATTGTATCCCTTTACCGACTTTCCTTATTAACTTCAGATCGTTTTCTGTTTCTAGTATGACCGGGCAAAATCTTCTCAACACACGTTACACTCATGATATATTCTTCGATATATTCAATATGACTTTTCCCAATAATTATTTGTAAACGTCTATGCCAAGCTTCAACATGATTGGTCGTTCGTGGAAAATTTTCACTGAATAGATCATGGATCGTCCATAGAGCTGCTTTAACTTCTGGTTTGGCGTCCTTTACCTTATTTCTTGTATTTCTATTTCCATATACTTAATTTTTCTCGAACCAACTACAAATGTTTTGCTTTTTTTGCAAAGTTGTTTCTTTGAGGATTCATAATATGCTGTTACTTCATTTTCTGGAATAAAAGCGAGACATTCCGTCAAACTCATATTTAGAGAGAATGTTTCATCCGTTCCATATTCCTTCTTCAACTTCTCCAACTGTATTCTTCGCTAAATTATTTGTGAAAAATGGAAAAAGCAACCCTTATTTGAAGATGATGGAAAAATGCTTTTGGCAGCACTAATGCTTGCCATTTCAAAATCTGATAATATATAAGTAGGGTTTAAATAAATCTCATGCCGACAACTGGCTTTGTAGTAACTGAAGAAATACTTCGGTATATATTTTTTAGATTTTGCAGTCATTTTGCAAAAAATAACTGGTATTACTTGGCCTTTTATTAAGGCTTGTATAGTAAACATTTGTGTCATTATGGATGGAACAACATCAAATGTTCCATCCATTAGCCAAAGTTTGGCTTTTCCTAGCAACTTAAGGCTCTTAAGTGTGCCTAATATATTAATTTTATTTTGTTCAACGCTGGATTCTGCTAATATAAATGATTCTCCTTTTATAAAGAAATAATGAAGCACTGAAATAATTAGAAATGTAAAATATACAAAAAAAAAAAAAAAATACACAAATTATTACCATCTATATATCGTAGATGCCAGATTTTAAAATTGTGCAAAGACGACCTCTACAGGATTGTTTTAATTTTAAATCACATGATCAACGATAGACACCCTTACTTTTTTTCTAGGTTATAAGTAGCCAACTACAATTTTCAATTTGTGTTTATTCGTTTTCGTGGCTAGTATTTCTATTTTCTGTAAGTTTTAATAATTAAATATTGTAAAACTTTGTATGTGTTTTGTTTAGTTAATCTATAAAGGTACTTAAACTCTTGAGAAAAATAATAATGGAAAATAGAAAAGGTCCGCCCTTAATAACAAATCATCAAATAGATGATTGGTATCACAGATTCATTTTAATACTTACTTGCTTAGAATCCGGTCCTTGATTGCCGATTTCCATTCTATTTTAATTTGAGCTTTTCGAGCAAAAGTCACTGCGATTATAAATTTTGATCTTGTGGTCATTTTGAATTTATTATCGAATTTCGACTAAGATGTGATATTTTCAAATCGGGCGCCCGATTTGAAAATATCACATCTTAGTCGAAATTCGATAATAAATCCGACCAAAAAAAAAATCGATGTTTTATCTTTCGACAATTTTTCTTTCGATATTTTTATTTTCGATTATTTTTTGTCGATTAAATATTTTTTGACATTTTATCATTCTAATATTTCATTTCGAGGTGTTGGGAATCGGCCATATGGACCCAACCCAATTGGCCACCAAGATCATGCGATTTGACATCGTTAAATTATTTTCTTTGGGGCTTTTAGAGAACTAAAGTGTATAGCAATGATCCACAAACAATTCCATTGAATTGCTTTTATTGGAAAAGTCATCAAAAATTTTGATGTTCAGATGCAGGCCTGTAATAGGAGCCGTGGTGGTCACATGAACCTACTTTCATTTTCATATAAAAAAATTTGAATTTCCAACATGCATTATGTGTTTTTCTTTTAATAGAAAAAAAAACTTATAGATGAAACACTCCATATGAATCCGTCATGCTCATCGCCATCAAATTTATTGAAATAACCAAATACAAATAAAACCATTTTATTTGCCATTGCAATGTTTCTGGTTGTGAAGTAATTTATCCAAACTGGTTACATTAACATAAAATTATATTTGCCAAAGTACGGCAAAAAAAATTGATGCACATCGGATGATGAAAATTTGTTCTATTTGTCAGAAAAAAATATTTTATTTTCATGTATGTATGTACATCAATTTTAAGAAATCTAAACTTTTTCGTAAAGATGGACCAATACCAATACAAAAAGAAATGTGAAGTTTTGTAGAAACGTGAATTGGTGTGTTAAATTATAAATAAATTAAAACATGAGTTTTAAATTTAATTGAAATATATTTTAATCGTTCATTAATAAATATGTAACGATCATTCGTTCGGAAATCTCGTATAGTAGAGTGCACAATTCGTGTCTTGTTTCTGTTTTGTTAATTGTTGGTTCTTCTATTTTCTAGGTGAAACGTAAAGGTGATGTCCCAAAAAGAATATGTAACTACATATATCGCTTTGTTTACTAGTATACTTATAAGTGAAAGTTACTGGCAACAGTAAAAAAGAAGCATTTTTGTAAATTTAGATGAGAAAATGTATATCACGTAGTTGACAATATCTTTAAATTAGGCTTAACGATACATTTCTTCAACATGGTTTAGATATTTGGAATTTAAAAACTTTTTTATTTTTAATTACAGGAATTCACACCTACCGTAGTTCGTGCGACGCGAAATCAAGCAAACAAAACAGTCATCAAATCGGTTCCGGCGAAAAAAACTGATTCATCATCGAAAAAACGTCGAAGAAGGCGACTTTACTCATCGGCATCTGATGAAAGTGATAGTGATCCAGATTATGAGTAAATATATCCCCATTGTTCATCCACTACACTAAACAATTAAGTAGGTATATAAAGAATATTTATTTGTAATAATTGAATTTTTATTTTTTAAAACAGAAGAAAAATTATATAATTATATTTAACATAAAAATAAATAATATGGATTTAAAATAATGTCTAACATAGTTTAAATTAAAAAATAAATAAAATAACTATAATTTTTTTACAAAATTGAAAAAGGAAAAAAAAATATAGAAAAAGTTAAATATTAACAAATTTTTTTAAAATAAAACAACATTTAATTTAACAATTGTAATTTTGCAAAATAAAAATAATAATTTAAGAATTATTAAATACATTATATGTAATTGTAAATTATAATTAATAACTCAAGTATAATTTGTAAAAATTAACTGATCGCAGTGAAGAAATTAAAAGTTAGTTATATGTAAATCGTATTACTAGATTTATTTAAATTTTAGTTACAACGCCCTTTTCATTATCTAGCTAATTTTGTTCAAGCACACATCCAGACAAAAATTTGCTAGGTAATGAACACGCGAATAACATTGATTTCATTACGATATTTATATATAATATATTGGATATTTGGGACTTAAAGAAACTTATTAAATGTTCACAATAAAAGATGAAATATTTATATTAGAGTATATTATATAAAATAAACTTATGTAGCAAACAGGCTGTTGTTTTTATACAAAAAATAAAAAAATAAAAAAAAAATCTAATAAAAATAAAAATTGTCTTTCAGATGAATCTAAAAATTTACATTATTTTAGAATTTTGTACATATACAACTTAAATATCCAAATAGCATTTTTTTTTTTAATTTAGTAAATGAAAAGTAATTTTTGTGATATTTTTATATAAAAAAAATAATTAAAAAATAAAATAAAATAAACAACACAGTAATAAATAAATTCATTTGGCCCTAAAGATATCACTACAGTACTGTATTGTAATAAATTAACAAATAATTGTTTGTTATAGGGGAAAATTCATTTACTAAAAGGACAAATAATCTAATAAACAAAATCTAACTTCCTAAGACCCAATTGAGTATAAAAAAAACAAAAACAATTTTTAATTTTTTTTTTGCTTATTTTAATTTTGCACACAGAATAAAATAATATTATAAATTTTAAATAAATATATATTATTATTATTATTAAAAATTAGCTCATTACTAATATTATTTTAATATTTTTATTTTAGTTTATTCTATTTTATATCCTAGTGTTTTAGTTTTGTTAAAAACTATATAATTTATTATTATTATATTATGCATATTTATACTTATATGAATTTAAATAATTATTATTACCTATTAGTTTTTTTTCAATTTAGTTTAATTTAATCAAAAAACTACATAAAAATACCATTAAGAAAATAAATAAATAAAAAAATGAAAATGAATAAAAAAAATCGTTTATTACTACAATGAAATTATTAATTTAAATAAAAGAAAAAATGAAAAAAAAAAAAATAAATAAACAGAAAATATTTTATTAAGCATAAGCAAATTTAAAATGAAAATAAAATATTTTAATTTAATATAAAATTTTAAGGAGAAAAAAATTGTATATCATCTTCCTCATTTTTAAAAATAATTAAAAATCGATAAAAAAATGTAAAAAAATATTTAAGTGCTTTAGTTTTATTTTATTTGCTGTGTACAGCACTCAGAGGCCACGCCAATAAGTACAACAGTTTGTGAAACTGTAAAATGGTGCACGATGATGAGTACAACTATAATCCTCTGTCCCATCACACTAATTATTATAACTATAGAAATTTTTATGTTTAATACTTGATAAAATAGGCAAGATGGAATCTTAATCCTTTTCAGATTGATCCAGGGGCTTGGATGTATAAGTCATGCAAGTCAATAAATCATATTTCCTACACTATTTCGAGTGTAATGGTTATTTCTTCTATTAAATAATAATTCAACTTGTCCGATCTATGGTTCCCCTATATATTTTTTTGTTTAATCCAATAAATTAATTATTACAATGTATAGATTGCTTAGCAATCAAAATATGCGGTTGTTAGCTTATTCGGTTGACGCGCTATCATTTACCTTGGGCAAGGTAAATGATAATATATCACGTTGTGCGTACAGTGCACATATAGGGTGCAGTGCTTTCCTAAATGCACATTTGTACGATGACACATTGCAACCAATTTGGGTTTAACGTACTTGCATTAAGTTAACGTATTTGCATAAAGTTACCTTACACGAAAACAAGTCATGCTTCTGACTTTTGATTAGGATGCGCGGCTCGCGGCACTTCAGTGTGTTGCGTGGAAAGCTTTTAGTTCCATATCCTTACACAAGAAGGGAAATCCTTTTGTTTTAATGTAAAATATGTTTAATATTTACCACGTGATATCTTGTTCAATTTTAATTTAATCCATATGACTTCAAATCTCACTTAATGTGGTAATTGAACATCTGCTGAGGTTTGCAAAATTGTTACCAATGGGTCATGGGATTTTAATGTTAAAAAGTTATGTTTTTTTTAAGTTCAAGCAGTGATAGTTTCTAACGTAAGACCTCTGATGGGTATAAATATAGATAGGTATTTGTAATTCTGTTAGTTAAGCTTCATAATCTGAGAATGAATAAAAATATCCCTTTTTCAAACAACAAAAAAATGGCTCTGTTTAAGGCCAAACCACACATATTTGAGTAAAAAATCATAGTATGTATGTAATGGCGTTTTTGATAAAATTTTTCGCTTGATTTCAAGTACAACCAACACAATTGTGTTTATAGTTATAATGTTTTTTTCGGACGAAAATAAGTTTTAAAGGAATGCACAAATGTGTAAGTTGGTTGAAAACACATACAAAAATAAATATTTGACATGGTACTTTTGCCGTACCCACACAATTGTGTTACCGGGCAGGACAAGGGCTATAAAAATGTAATTTAAGTTTGCTATTATGTATACAGCCATTTATCACGATATACGAGTTTTGTATGTGTGCAGGCCCCGAAAATGGTAAACACGAAAAAAAACTAGTAGTTTTTTTTTATTTGCCTTCTACCTGGCCGTGTACACATATACGCACTACGCAATATTGATATTTAGTTCATGTTTGACCGTCGCGTCGACGAGAACAGTCGAACAAACAAAATTATTTTGTTTATTTGTTTTATTTTGCGGCGTGATAGTTCAGTGAAAATTTTATTCTTATGTTTGGTGCTTACCATTGGATGTTGTACTAATTACGCGCAAAACTTTCAAAATCAGAGAAGTACATTTTATTTTAAATTTCATTATATTTGCATGCTTTCTAATTATAAATCCATAGTTAAATACTTTACTGTTAGTATCACCGCTTCCCCAAATTTTGTGAAACTGTAATTTGATAACAGAAAGATATTCAGATTATTTTTATCAAGAATGCAGGAATAAATTTTAACTACATGTATCGCGAATAGTAGTTTATATTTAGGAGTTCCTAAGTCCAAGTACCCGGTCACCATTGACCCAAGCTTCTTGCACTAGAATGATGTGTATCTCCTCTGCTCTTAGTTTATGAGTACAGAAAGAACTGCACTAGAGTGATTGAGGTTAATCTGAAGGAACCTCAACATTAAATTTGCTCATTTACTTCAACCTCCACCACAGTTACATCAAAGTCTTCTACTGACTGTGATTCCACCAGGGATCCGCCTTAACTTTTGATTCCGCTTGAATCCAAGGTCTCTCTAGATCTGCAGGGGATAGCCTCTATGTAGTGACTGCTCGGCTCAAGATGTGAACTTCACACTATTTCAGTGCCAAGCCGGAGCGGGCGCAAGATTTTCTCAAAATGTTTTGGAAAGTTGCGGCTAAAACGTCTTCGTGGGCTCTGATAATGATAGCCACTACTAATTGCTCTTTAAACCTCATTGAGCGGCCTATTATAGTTTCCTGCATTCTAGTCCACTTTGCATTTTTTTGTGAATTCTCTGATCTCTGTCTTTTAGGTAGACAGAGCGTTCATTCAGATGAACCCTTCTGCTTTATTTCAATAATCTTTTTAGCCCATGAGAGCTTTTTCATATCCCTGTCCGTTCTCTCCGCCAACGGAATCTTCCTAAGATTTGCTAAAGCTTCCAGGCTCTCTTTATGGTTTTGTAAGTTGATATAAAGGAACCATCCTTGCTTGGTTCAGCCTTGTTCGTGCTTGTCTCCCCTTTTTTCGGTACGTATTGAGAGCCAGACTTAATGACGAAAGTACAACAGTTACCTACGCCTTGGAGACCAGGCCAAAATCCCACTAGCATTGGGTTTTTAAGAGTGCCGGACTCTTCTTTTTTTATGTTGTTAGTTTCACCCATGTCTTGTCCCACGAATAGTGAAGAAAGAATTGTCCATCTATGCAGAGATTAACAGTACGAAAATAAGCAGTTTGACCTAGGTATCTGGATAGACCGTTAGAGACTGAGTTTTATTGGCCGCTTGCTAAAGAAGTCTCACAGATCCCAGTAAGTCTGAATCCCAACTCAAATCAAGAAAACATCAAATTGGAAAGAAGGAGTAATTTAATTGGAAATTCGAAGTTATTCCATACCCTTTTCTGTAAACTAACTAAAATTCTTCTCTATTTTGTAGAATTTTTTTAAAGGGTCTTTCAATAAAGACGCTCAATTTTTAAATGTAAGTAAAACCAGTTGTGTGTGAGATATCCACTGAATTTTTTTTATTTGAACGAATATTTTATGGCATTACAACGTGGCACGTATTCGGGAGGTTCAAGTTTTCGATGATGATTTAAATAAATATTTTGTTACGTTTTCAATAAGTCAGTTGGGTTATGAAATAAGTGGCATCTAGTTTTGAGTATTAATTGTAGTTTTTGAGCAAACAACTCAGATTTAACTGGAAAATCAAATGCTAATACCGATAAGGAGCCGATACCATCACTGGTTCCAGGAATTCTTTGCAATTCGTATTGTACAGGATTCTCTCGGTATAGAAAACCGATATTTTTCTAATTCAGAAACTATACCTTCGTGACGGTGCCTTTTCTGGATTGAATACTGACAATGCGAAAATCGATTGTATAGTGGAGAAATTTGATATCCCTAAGACATTTATTGGTGGAGGTGAATTCTCTTTTGGTTTAGCTGCTTGTTGTTCTAGAGCTAGTTGTTTCTTGATGATTAACTGTTTTCTAGAAACCTCTTTTGGAGTTGATGGTAAAGTTTCTGCCATTTATGGTGAATGTGGAGCTTTCATTTTCTTATTTGGTTTTTACTCCGTTTCAACATCCAATTTGTTTCTCTTTCTTATTCTTCTTCATCCGTATGGAACGGATTAATGTCAACATCGATTGCAGGGCTAGGTGCCGTCCCAAGTTCTGCACGTGTTTCAACTGCTTATGATTTTTAAATAATATTTGGAAGAAGTTCTGCATTATGATCATCTGGGGCGGAACTCGGGCCATTTCAACCGATTATGATAAAATTGCATATCTTGGACTGAAATGGGATTCAAATTGTTATTGGAAGAAGTTTTGGAAAATACCACCCGAACTCGGCCATTCTTTATCCGATTATGTTCGATGAAAATGGGATTCTTAAATGATTTATGAAAGAGATTTTGTAACATGGCCACTTTGGAGGCAGTTTTTAACCGATTACGATGGGATTAGATTTGTTTAATGGAAATAAAATTTATTAATGATTTCTAAAAGAAGTTTTTTAATATGGCCACCTGAAACGAGACACGGCTAATACTTAACCGATAATGATGGAATTCGGTACGTTGGATAAATATGGGATTATAAAATGATAAACTGCTGTACTCGTCAGAGGAGGAGAAACCGAATCCTAATTTTCCTCTTTTCTGATTACTGCTGTATGTAGAGTATAACTATTGGTTGTTTCATGGAATTAGCTCACAGACCATTTATGCTCTTGTATTGCAAGTACAAAAGTGTAAATTTCCGCTTGGTCTGAAAGGTTCTGGAGATCTCAAGGTTTTAGAAAACAACATATTCCATGTTCCCGTGAACAGTCGTAACTAATTACATGAGTGGGTCAGTTACTGGTGATATGCGTTAAGCCATCCAGCCTTACCAGAAATATTTTAACATCACGAGCTGCTTGCTACAAGAAAAACGCCTGCTTATTACCAAGTTTCCGCCATATTCCAGAACTTCTTCGAAAAATTCTCTAAGAACCCATTTCCATCCAACATACCTATTCCCATCGGAACCGGTTAAGCATTGGGAGTACTGAATTTTTGCAAAAAGTTGATTTTGAATTGTAAAAATTTACGAACTTGAATTATTTTTTTCTACTTTTTCGGTACTTCACGAATTAGCTTTGCAAAAAATGAGGTTGATTTAGAAAATTGATACTGAAGTATAAAAAATTGTGATTGACTTGTAAAAAGTTGCGAATGAACTAAAAAAAAATTGAATATCATTTGCAAAATTGTGAATTTGAAGTGCAAAACCTGTCAAGTCGTGTTCCGTGAAATAATGCAAATGAAAGTTTTTTTTCATTAGTAATCTAGTAGTTTAAATTATTCGCACGTAATTTTAAAATCCACTGAGTGAAGCTATTTTGATTTTTTTAGTTTTTAATGCAAATTTAATGGGGGTCGATTCTGGGGTCTAAAATTTTATGTTATGTTATGTTATTTTTGTTTTTTCCGTACGAATTCCAATAGGAAGCGGGGAAATAAAATAACATAACAGCAATTTTATGTCACGAGAATCATGCCCAATATTAAATATCCTATTTCGAATTAATAATTCGTCGTCCGATACTTATTAAATTTGCTTGTTTAAAATTACATTTTATACCTTAATAATTCTTTCTAATAAGTGCGTTATATTTTTAGACGTATTTATGACCCTATTAAAGTTAGCCAACAAATGGTAATGCAGATAGTGTCTTTGCTATCCCAGTCGAAAAAATATTTTATAGCCGAAAGATATATTACTCGATATACCTAGTTCTACTATTACCTCCAAATAATCGGACTAAAACACAAACCTGTCAGGAGTTTTATAATTTTACCAGGTTGGTCCAAATCCTCTCATTAAATGTACATTTCAATAAAAATTTAGAAATTTTTGAAACTAAATTAATAAAAATATTTTGTAACTTTTAAGTTACTCACTTTCCTATCAATAGTACTATGGCCATTAGATAGCTAATATTTCTAGGTAAGCCCAGGCGGGATTTGGGGGAAGTATTTAAGCACTTTTTCTTTTTGGTCGAAAGGTCCCCTATTGTTTGGGTAGGGAATCTAAATTATTAAACTTTTTTTCAGTTTCATATTCGGCGTTTTTCATTTTGATGATTTTTGGAGGTTGATGTTTTATCTTGGCTATTTAATAATAATTTTCATCTTGTGAATATATAAAGACTAATTAATACTGTTAAAGTTAGCCGAAAGATATAATACCTAGGGTCACTTAAAACATCCTTGAATGGTATGCAGGCAGAAATAAAAGCCCGAATCGCTGCTGGACAACGAGTTTTCTATGCCCAATCAAAATTATTGCGATCTAAATTGAAAGTTATTGCGATCTATCGCAGTCCTGGAAGTTCGCGCTTTATAAAGCACTCATAAGACCTGTACTGACTTTCGGAAGCGAGAGCTGGACCATGACCTCTAACGACTGTACGTTATTATCTACCTTCGAAAGGAAGGTTTTTGGGTCCTATTAAAGTTGCGAACAATGAATATCGGATTCGCATGGTTATTATCAAATCTAATCGAGTTAGATGGCTCGGCCACGTTGCAAGGTCTCCACAACAACGAATGATTTACAAAGTGTTCCAACAACACCCAGCCGGAGTGCGTCGTACAGGAAGACCCCGACTGCGCTGGCGTGATGACGTCGAAAAAGACCTACTCGTATTAGGATGTCGAAATTGGAGGAAGAGAGCGATGGAATAGGCCAATAACAGGCATCTATACAGTAGCATACTGTTAAAGTTAGCCGAAAATTTGAAGCCGAAATATGGTAATTTCTCTCTCTCTCTCTGGCACTATATCCTATCAAGGGATTTGCCGCCTCCGGCCTCAAATGAGGTTTCATATTCATATTTTAATTTCGGATAATGAGTGATTAATTCATTGATCCTAAACCAGCCGTGAAATTTTTACACCACCGGGAATCGAACCCGGCCAAGCATGCTGACCACTTTGCCACTGGGGCAAATATGGTAATGCATATATTAATTTTTCTGTCGCAGGAGTACGTTCACGCGAGTTACGTTGTTACAATATTGTCAACAATGACAGCTCAAAATCGTTCATGAAACTAAATTGTAACAATGAAAACGTGCGTTTTTCGTTCACGAACTCGACATTGTTACAAACGTCATACTCTACTCGAGACTGCCTCTACAAATGTCATTTTTAATAGTGTAGGTATCAAAAGCAACATGATCGTACTATCAACAACCATTATATGTAGGATACTGTTAAAGTTAGCCGAAAGTTTCCAGCCGAAAGATAATGCAGATAGTGTCTTGAATACAGCAAAAATCAATCATGAACTCGAATTTAGGAGAATTTAGGATCGGGTTACATCATTCGGGTGAAGGAGAAATTATTTCAGTTTATAGGAGTTTAAAAAACGATAGGAGCGAGAGTATAAAGAGAGTTTAAAAATAGTCAAGACACTATCCTGCATTATCTTTCGGCTGGCAACTTTCGGCTAACTTTAACAAGGTATATGTAGGTTTGAAAAATAATTTAAGGAACAAAATTCAATTTTTAATATATTTATTAAAAAAAAAAATGTGTTTTATGGATACAGTGATTGTTTTGGTGCTCCATAATATGTCACTCTTTATGTTATGCAGAAATTAAGAAATTAATTTTTATTGTTTTTATTTGTGCTGACACTTGAGACAATCTCAATGTTCACTACTACGTCATTTCTACAATGACAGTTGTTACAATATTGTACAATGTAAATCTCTTGAACACAGTCCAGGCGCAAATATTTTAAAATGTCGATAATGCAGCTCATGACAATTGGTTGTATCGACAAAGAAGATTAACTTCAATATTCAACCGAAAAATGCCGGCAGTACAGATTTAAAAGTTACAAATTAATCATCAATTTTCTAAAAGAAAATATTAATAGCACATGACCGTAGGTAGATTTTGATTATCGGTTAGGGGTGAATTTGATGAGGTTATAGAGGTGACATTTTTATGGACGATTAATTAATGATGGACGATTTTATCGTCAGAAGAGGGGAAAAATAAAAATTTCATCCCTATAGCTACATCAGACTCACCCCTAATCTATAACAAAAATCTACCTATATGGTCATGGGCTATCGAATCGGAGTAGTCAGATTGGTGTTGTCCATCTGGCAACATCGGCCAACGGTTTTATCGATGAAAAATGGGAAAAATCAAAATTTCACCCATATAACCCCATCAAACTCACCCCTAACTTATAATCAAAATCTACCTATGGTCATGGGCTATCGAATCGGCATAGTCAGGTTGGTGTTGTCCATATGGCAAAATCGCGAATGATGGACGATTTTATCGTCAAAACAAGGGGAAAATCAAAATGTCACCCCTATAACCTCATCAGACCCACCCTAAGCCTATAATTAAGCTTGATAATTTTTAAACTTCTTTATCGGAAATTTTCGGCTATATGAAACAAATATTGTCGCTTACAAACCTCTCTTCCAAACGCTTTTAACGTGTTATGTTTGGAAAGGTTTCATTTGAAGAAGTTTAACCGAGGTTTGTAAGTTTTAATAAATTAAGTATGAATGAGATGAAACAGTAAATTAATAATTGAAAATTTTATTTGTTGTTTGTTATAATACATATATGTTTTTGGCTGATTTTGTAGGTTAGTTACTTTTGGCTATGATATTTCAATTTAATATATAATTTGTTTATGTTTCGGCTGAAGTAGTCAAGGCATTATCTGCATTATCGATTTTATCACTTTCGGTTGGCAACTTCCGGCTAACTTTAACAAGGTGATTATTTAGTATGCTGAACAACTTTAAGCAAGCTGTTTTCAAATTGTTTGTATTAATAATTATCTTGTGCTAACCTATTTATTAGATTTTAACTGATTGTTTACTAACTAATTAAGCCAGGCATCTGTAACCGGGTCAGTTCCTTTGTTATTAATCATCCCATCCTACGCTCCTTGATGTTATGTGTAAGAAAGGGTATATAGATGGCTTCTGTGTCATCCGGAACACTTGTTTGAACGTAGCTATGCATCCCTACTAATACATTTTTTGTTATTTGTTAGAAACTTCATACCCGTGAGATGCTGAGTACTTCGTTTGCAAACCACTTAGGTTTCAGGTTCCAGTGGTTGACACTTAGGCCATTTTTGGCCCATTGTGATAGCACTCATTCACACCACATCATTAACCCATTCACTTGTTCACCTACTCACACAACTACACTGTACCACCTGCACATTGCAAGCTCCATGTCTACCTGTACATTGACATATGGACGGTGGGTTGGCGCTGAATTCTGACTCCATCAGAGGGTCTTAGTTGTGTTATTAACATCACCGATTGTAATCGATGATGAAAATTCGATTTGCATCTAGCTCTGAAAATTCGATTTGCATCTAGCTTTGCATGTTATATGCTCTAATCTCTTACAAATTTAAATGTAGACGAAAGAATATTACAAAATATGTCTAAATAATTTACAATTAAATGGATTATGATCCCAAATGGATTCTCAAACCAGATCTCTTTTGTTATTTTTTTTAAAGCTGGCATAAAATTAGCATAACTAAAACTTTGCCATTATAAATTAAAATAAAATTAAACAACACTAAAAAAAAACTTATTGAACTAACTATTGTTAAGCCACCAAAATTTGGATTTTTCTCGTAAGAAACAGTCATTTTCTACTCGCTTAAATGCAGTACTGTATCGTATACATTTATTGTTCTGGATTGCTGAACCTTTTCGTTATCGAATCCTTTCTCACATGTTTTTCTTGATACATGGTAAATTATTGGCCTCTGCTCTGTATCTTGTATGAACCCAATTCTATCTAGAAAAGTAAATGCTTCTGGTCCTGGAATATTATTATATTGTAAGCTGTTTTCTAGGGTTTGATTATCAGTATAGTAGGGACCGTGCAACAAGGAATTTGTAAGATTGAATGTCGTTCTAAGAATATGATTTCGGATTGAGAGAATGATGTAAAGGTCAATTCTCTTCGGCTTAAAATTATCGTATTGATTTTGATTCGATATGTAGTGAAGGAAATTTGTTTCAGCTTTACGAATTTTCTCCATATATGATGAACTGATATTGAACCAGATTGGGCATCCATACGTTATGATTGGTCTAATTAGAGCTTGATAACAGATAGTCTTCACGTTACGGAATTAAATTGTTTCACATTTATCCGCGGGGTGCGCTGGTTATACAAGTTCCTCGCGCTGCACCCTGGGTAACGCTAAAAGTATAACCCCGCGAGTACGGGCGCGGCAAAACCCAAGCAACTTGCCTTGAGAAGCAAATACCCATGGCAAATCCTGAAGCGTCTGTTCTCCATGTTAGGGGCGGCTTCTTCCAGTGTCTGTTCCCCATGTTAGGGGAGGCTGTAAAAAAACCTGGGAGTAGGTATAAAATGCTAAGGGATGGAACCCAGAACTATATATTCAATGGAGTCAACCATCCAAAACAAAGATACGGTGCAGGAAATCGGATGCCCAGTACCGGCGGCTCTCGGGAGTGAGCAAGCGGGCTCCCAGTCGACGAAATCTAGCGAACGTAATGATGTAGTGATCCAAAGCTTGGTTACTACACCATATACAGCTACAAGCAATATCACTAAAGTCGTCAGTCTGGTGGGTGGTTCATCCAGTACGGCTGACGGAAGTAAAAACACCTTTACGGAATTGGACAATCTTTTCTTAAAAAGAGGGATGACAAAATCACCTATAAAACCGTATACCGCAAGTTCTATTAAACGATCGTTTTCTACTTCAATGTTGAATATGGAGCCAGAAGTGGTAGACGACCCCATGAATAAACTCCCCGAAATGCTCAATAGCGACACAAGCCGTAAAGAGAGCACTAAACGCAATGTTCAATTGACACAAACTGGCATCGATCGCTATATTACAGTAAAACGGAAAAGGGATAGTCCAAAAAGAGAAAACCAACTGATAAGTAAGAAATCAAACGTCGTAAATTTCAAACTACCGCTAAACAACCGATTTGAAAAGTTCATCGAAAATGATGCGGAAGAGAGCCAAACTGTAAATGCAAATACGCAAGAACAGGCTATTCGAAAATACAAACCACCTCCAATCTACTTACGCGAAATCGATACGCACAAGGTGGTGTAAGAACTCAAATCAAGCGTGCTAACAAATGCAAAAACATTTCACGTAACAAATTTACTTTGAGGCAAAATACACGAAGTAAAAATTCAAACGCATGAGGTCAACGACTATAGAGAAGCACAGCAGAGACTATTATACATACCGATTGAAGACTTCCAAGGGTCTTTCTGTCGTTATTAAAGGCATCGATGTTCATGTTGAGACAACAGAAATCGAGGCTGCGCTTGTTGAAGATGGATTTAAGATACAGAATGTATATAGGATCATGAACCGCTTGAAGCAACCACAACCAATGGTCAAAGTTGAACTGGACCCATCCGAAAGCATTTTGAAAAAGGGAGAAGTTCATCCAATATATAAACTAAAGTACCTCTTACACAGACGCATAACTGTTGAAGAACCAAAGAAAAGGTCCAGACTAATACAGTGTTTAAACTGTCAAGAATATGGTCACTCAAGGACATATTGCAAGTTGATATCAGTGAGCGTCGTATGTGGGGAGTTACACGAAACCAAAAGTTACCCAAAACCGAAGAACTCTTCAACTGAAAAGAAATGCAGCAATTGCGGTGGAAACCACACCGCAAATTACCGAGGATGCCCAGTCTACATAAATATTAGTCAATTGTCACGTCCCAGGAGGCAGAATAAAACAACAGCAGATGCACAGAATAATATACCTCCGCATACGCCAAATGGCTCTCGTTCGCCCAGAACACCAACCAGCAAGCGTTCTCCAAGGCGAATTCTCAAATGTTGAACCTACCCTGAATAACTGCATGCAACTGATGATGCAGTTAATGACAACAATGCAAAACATGCTACAAGCAACGCTGCAAAATCAAACTACTATGATCCAGAAACTAGAATGTCTCCGATAAATTATCTGAAGATATGTCACTGGAACGCAAACGGTATAAGCCAACACAAACTCGAATTAGAACATTTCCTAGCTAAACACGAAATTGATCTTATGTTAGTTTCTGAGACCCACTTAACGTAACACAATTTCAGAATTAATGGTTACGAAGT
Source organism: Nephrotoma flavescens (assembly GCA_932526605.1). NCBI lineage: Eukaryota > Metazoa > Arthropoda > Insecta > Diptera > Tipulidae > Nephrotoma > Nephrotoma flavescens. Next base: position 212,136,010 of record OW052220.1, read on the forward strand.
TTATGATACAAAACATCCCTTGGGCAGAAGTAGAGGAGGAACTGCTATTATTATAAAAAAGCGGATTTGCCATTATGTTCTAAATGAATATAGCACTGAGGAAATTCAAGCAACCTCTGTATGTGTGGACTCGATAAGGAAAGCTTAGAAATCGCTTCAATATATTGCCCTCCAAATAATAACGTTTCGGCAGATATCTACAAAAGATTTTTTGCAACCCTGGGTGAACGTTTTATGGTCGCCGGCGATTTTAATGCCAAACATACCTACTGGGGTTCAAGATTGACTACTCCGAGGGGATGTCAATAATTGAATGTTATTCAAGAAAACCACTACGATGTTGCGTCGTGTGGCCATCCAACTTATTGGCCTACAGATCGTTGAAAAATCCCTGACGTCCTTGATTTTGCAGTCGCGAGTAAAATAAACCGAGAAATAATCCAAGCTAAACCACTTTTAGAATTATCTTCTGACCACTCTCCGGTCTTACTACATTACTGGGCCGACGAAAAGCCATGTTCCACGAATAACTATTTAAGGTGTTCGTTCACTAACTGGTTGAAATTCAAGATGTACATCAGTTCGCATATCGACCAAACGTCTACACTGCAGACGACTAACGATATAAACACATTGCTATGGAAAACATTAATGATGTACTAGTCAACGCAGCTATTGCGGCCTCGCCTAACCCAAAGAGCAAACATACAAGACACGCCATAACATCCGCTGAAATAGAAAAAAATGTTAACAGAGAAACGTCGCTTAAGACGCATCTGGCGAATTAATCGATCGTCATATGCTAAACATAACTTTAACCAGGCAAAAAAAATACTACAAAGCCTACTACAAAAAAAACAAGATGGATTATATGCAAAATTATCTTAAAGAATTATCTCCCCATTTGGACACAAACTATTCATTATGGAAGGCCACTAAATACCTTAAACGGCCTCAGCAACCAAATCGCCTATTCGTCTTTCTAACGGTGAATGGGCTAGAAGTGACGAGGAAAAAGCTAAAGCCTTTACTGATCACCTTGAAAGTGTATTCATTCCAAACCTTGGATTATTTTTAACAGAACATATAGCAATCAGACCTGTGAGGAAATTTAAGATAAAGAAACCACTGGTAAAGTTTATTATAGCACATCAAATTCAATTAAAGAAAGCCCCTGGGTATGATCGAATTACAGGTAAAATGCTTAAACAACTGCCTGAGTCTGCCTTTGGTCGAATGGCTCAAATATTTAATTCAATTTACGAATCAGGATATATCCATGAGTGCTGGAAATTATCAACTATAAAAATGATCCCAAAGCCTGGCAAGGATCCTACCAAAGTCTCGTCATATAGACCAATAAGCCTACTACCAATCGTTTCGAAAGTATTCGAAAAAACTATTATCGAAAATATTAAACCAGAACTACGAAATATCATCCCTAGTCGTCAGTTTGGTTTTAGAGCCGAGCATGGAACCATTGAGCAAGTGCACCGAGTAGCTACATAAATAAGGTCAGCATACGAAGAGAAAAAATACTGCTCCGCCGTATTCTTGGATGTTGCCCAAGCATTCGATAAAGTTTGGCACGAGGGTCTGCTTCATAAAATTAATCTTAAATTGCCAGAAATTTACCAGTTCATGAAGTCGTATTTGTCAAATCGCAGATATTATGTCAAATACAACATCTCTAAATCAAACGAGAAAAACATTCTGGCTGGAGTACCACAAGGTAGTATGCTTGGCCCAACGTTATATTTAATTTTCACTTGAGATCTACCAACGTCTTCGCAAATTCTGACGTCTACTTTCGCAGATGATACGGCAATCGTATGTAGCCATAAGCTATAGGCCATAACCTATAGGTTAATTTAATAAATAAAATTAGAAATAAAATAAAATTAAGTAGTTTGCCACTAATGGAATAAGTTCATAAGAACTTCAAACATTTATATTAAATAAATAAAAAACCACAAACGGCGTCCGAAATTCTGCAACAACATATTTATGACATCGAAATATGGCTAAAGAAATGGAAGATAAAGGTCAATGAAGAGAAATCGACCCACGTAACATTCACTTTAAATAAGCTTACTTGTCCGCCTGTCACAATGAACGGAATACAAATCCCCCAATCAAATGGAGCAAAATATTTAGGCGTCCATCTAGATCGACGGTTAACTTGGCGAAAACATATTGAAATGAAAAGAGGTCATATCAAATTAAAAACTGATAAGATGCACTGGTTGATGGGGAAATATTCAAGTATTGACCTAGAATACAAATTTCTCCTGTATAACACAATGATTAAACCAATTTGGTCGTACGGGTGTCAATTATGGCAATCAACCTCAAATTCGAATATCGACATTATCCAACGAACACAGTCAAAAATTCTCAGAATGATTACAGGAGCATCCTGGTTCGTAAAAAACAAAAATATACATAAGGACCTTAGCATCCTAACTGTCAAAGACGAATTACAAAAGATGCGGATCAGCTATGCAGGGAAACTGGAATCTCATCCGAATTTGCTGGCGCGAAACCTAAAAGATATACCTACGTCTTCACGATCAAAGAAGAGAACGATGGCTGTTGTAATAACATAAATTATAAAATTATTAATTTACTTATTGATAAGAAGTAAATTCTGGTCCCGCAGATTTACATAATTAGCTTAGTTATTAAGATTTGAAAACTTCAAAAGATTCAATAAATAAAGAAAATTGTATGCCAAATCCAAGGCATGGATCCAATAAATCCAAGTATGCAAATAGTCTTTGATAAAATTTAGTGCTGTTTGAAGCTTCTGTTGAATTGATATTATTTTAGGCAAGGAACAATAGATTACGATATCATCCGCGTAAGCTATAGTTTGAATATTTACACTGTTAAAACGTTCGCTGACTATCAGATTTTTAGTATATAAATTGAATAGCAGAGGAGCTGTTACTGATCCCTGCTGTAAGCCGTTACATATGTTGAAAATCATGCTGGATTTTTCACTTCCAGATGTCGTTATATACTGTCTATTATACAGCATATCCTGTAATATTTCCAAAATTTCGGGTTGAAATTTCATCTTGTAAAGTTTATATAAAAGGCCATCCAACCATACTGATCCAAAAGCTGTTTTCATATCTATCAGCACCGCTCCGGTACATCTTTTGGTGTTTAAGTTGTGACATACATCGGGGATTAGTTTTGTTACTGCATGAGTAGTAGAGTGGCCATATCGAAAATAGATTGTTGGGATTTACTTGATTTTTCGTTTTCTTTAGTATTGGGTACACTTTCGCAGTTTTCCAACAACTTGGGAATGTTTTGTTATTTAAAAGTTGATTAAATATGCTACATAGTTCGATAATTATTTCTTCTGGGACGTGCTTCCAAGCCATATGATTTTTTTGTGTTCATATGTTTTGTTCTGTTACATCCACAAAGTATTTCTGGTCAGTTGGATAAACAGGATCAGATGCTCTGTTAGTGACGGAAAATTTCGTTTTAGTGAGATTATTGAGCTTGTCCTGCAGATGTTTATTTTTAATTGGTTGAATTGTTTGCATTCACCCTTATTGTGGTTGTCGTGTCGATCGACAAACGACACAACTTTTCCTTGTTGTGTCGATTTTTATTTTGAATTGCGTAACTACCACGAATCGACTAAAAAGTGTTGCCACGTTACCATTGAAAAAGTCTGAGTTATTGTGAATTTTTCGACTAACTTAGCAATCGTAACTTAGTTTTGTTGTTACGTTTTGTCAAGAAGCTGTCAGTTCGTGTGTCAAAAAATCTAAACTGAATTTTAATTACTATTAGGGGGATATTTCGAGATATGAATAAATAAATAAATTTCGAAAATAATAAAAAATTGAAAAATTCTGTAATTGGTGTCTATATACTTAATTTATGTGTAAATTTGTATTTACAATAAAAGTGCGTTCAACATTTCATAAATTTTCCAGCCAATTTTGAACTGCCAATTTTTTGAATGTGGAAATTACCAAAAATAAATTTTTGAATAATATACCAATTTTATACCACATATAATTTTAATTTATATATAAAATTTATATACTAAATAATTATGTACTATCAAAAATATATTTTTAATTGTGTTTTAGAAGAGTTTTAGTGAAATAAGGCTCTAGTCGTGCGCTAAAATGCCATCGACAATAGAATTTCGTTTTTACGATAAACGTCGATTGATAGCGACGTTCACAATACCAATTTTGGCAGTCGACGGAAAATCGACATCAACACGACAACCGCAATAGGGGAGTTATGTTTTCATGGTCACTTTTTCCTATAGTGTAGGGTTTGGTTTCGTCCTCTTTTCTGTATGGTAACCCAGAATATTTAAATTAGTTTCGTTGCTATAACTAATATAGCTCGTCCCAGATTTTGGGAGAGTCGACCAGTCTACGTTTAGTGTGGCCATGCTTGTTGTTTCATTTTCCGAGACTTGTAGATGGTTGATCTTCATTTCTGTGTTCGTTCGATAAATATTTTTGACGTTCCTGAACATTTTGGGTCCTGGTTTTATTACTTCCAATTTTTATTTCCAACATTTGTTGTATTCAATTTTAATATTCTGTTCTATTAGTTCATTAGTTCACCTGATTTCCGCTTTAAGTAAAGTGTTTTGCCTCGTGTTATTCAACCCATTCCTTCTATTACGTTTGAGTATAGAGATGATGTTGCTTTTGTGTTTATACAGACGTTCTATTTCATTGTTTGTGTATACTTCCATACTGTTTTTTCGCCGGACTCTTCGTGCATTCATACTTAAATTTTCGTTAATTAAATTTGTAATGGTGTTGATGCTTGTTTCAATTTCAATGTTATTTAAATTTCTGTCATTAGCTGTAATGTTTTCTTCATCCGTTTCTCTTAAATATCGTCTATATATTTTCCTCAGATTATTCTGCCATGTTGTCCAATCGGTGTTGGTAAAATTATATCTATTCCTTTGTGTTGTGTTTTGACCAATTTCCAGTTGTCCGATGTTCCGGTAATTAATTTCTATGGCTTTATGATCGCTCTCGTATGAGTGAGATGGAATTTCACGATGGACATTTGTAGCGATTGTAATACGATTATCAGTTATCGCTAGGTCGAGGTAGTTACCAGAACGTGTGAAAGTGGGCGCATCCGCTTTATAATATGCTACTCTTTAGGTCATTTCATTGGCTATATTAGCCAATCATTTAGTTTTGTGCCTCTTGAATTGTTGGATGAATTACCCCAATTTATATGTTGATCATTAAAATCACCTGCTATAACATAGTATAGTTTTTTACGTTACCTAAGTCTAGATTTTCGAAAAGTTTGTCCCATTCGTTTATGAATAACGTGTCAGTCATCATGTTATTTGAGCATGGATAAAAGATGGATACGATGTATAGATGAGTATTATCCTTTAGGTTGAGTTTAATAATTGTGAGTTCAATCCCTTTTCCGTGATTCGATTTTTTGTATGTGATCTTCCGATATTTGATGTTGGTGTTTAGAAGTATTGCCGTTCCGCCTCCTTGTTTTGAATTTGGACGATCTTCTCTAATAAAGTTATAATTTTTGAAGGTAAGTTGATGTTATGGATTTAATTTCGTTTAGCTGATCAGTAATACATCTGGCTTATGTTGTTTAAGGAATTTGAGAAGGTTTAATCTTCTTGCAATGCTTTTAATTGAATTTACGTTTAGTGCGATTATTTTGATGTCACTCAGAATTTAATAATAATGTCCAAAAGTTGAGCAATTTGCTCACTTCGTTGTTGAATGGTTTTCGCCATCTGGTCCACTTTGGTCGCTAGTGCTTGTATCGATAGATTCTCTGGCTGATTATTTTTGATCGAATTTGTAAACTCAGCATATGTTCCGGATTCTGGATTCACGTAAGTGGATTGAAATAGTCTTGGAGTTTTCGGATTGTTGATGCGTTTTTCTTTTTCCTTTATTTTCAATTTTAACTTTTGAAGAGTTTGTTGGTAAATTGGGCATCCCCTGTATGATGCTGGATGTTATTTTTTTTTCATTTTCGATGTTTTCTAACACTTTGCATTCACTTGGTTTGTGGTGTCCAGAGCATTTAACGCATCTGTAAATTAAATGACAATTTGCTGCAGAGTGGTTAAACCTTTGGCAATTTTTGCATTGCATCATTTCTTTAATTTATTAAAGTTAGCCGAAAGATGCCAGCCGAAAGATCAAAAATCGATAGTGCAGATAGTGTCTTCGCTATACCAGCCTAAAGTAATAAAAACATCCACAATGTTGATTGATTTTGTTCAGCCGAAATATATCAGCTGATTATTTAAACACAGTAAGAAAATAAGAAAATATATGTTATATACAAATATTTTTTAAATTCATTGAACGCTCTGGCACTCCAGATAACGTATCCTATTAATGCCACTAAGACTATTTGATAGACCATATAGTTGTTCAACTATGGTGTAAATGTGGAGATAGTCTGATGGATATAGGGGGTTGTTTTTTGGCAAAATATCGATTTTCAATGAACTGAAAATTCATTACTATACCCTTCAGACTTCCTCCACATTTAGACCACAGTTGAACAATATTATGGCATATCAAATGGTCATAGTGGCATTAATGGGATAGGTCGTTTCTCTGGAGCGCCAGAGCGTTCAATAAATGTTCAATGATTTTTCAATTTATTGAAATAGCCAAATTTTAACAAAAAAGCACCCTATATCCTTCAGAATTTCTCCACATTTGAGCCACAGTTGAACAACAGTATGGCCTATCAAATGGTCATAGTGGCATTAATGGGATAGGTCGTTTATCTGGAGAGCCAGAGCGTTCAATAAATTCAATATATTCAATATAAAAAGTTTCGATGAAAATAATTAATATATAAAATATTTAATACTCGTATATATTATTTGTTTATTTATTGAGTTGAAAAAATTGACTGATATCTTTCGGCTGAAGGAAATCAATCAACATTGTCGTTGTTTACTTTCGGCTGGGATAGCGAAGACACTATCTGCATTATCGATTTTACTTTAATAGTATCATTTCTTTATTCTTTTTTAAATTTTCCCAAGTAACCCTTTGGTCGTTTAAGGCTTTTATAAAGCTTTAACCACTGCACCACTTGTCCGGTTGCAAACCACTTAACAAATACATTAAATACCAGAAATTCATTGGAAAGTACTCGAATTTTATTTAGCAGTCTGGTAGATTCATCCCTACATTAAGCTGTTTTATATCACATACCCTACATCCTCATATATGTAATGCAAATTGGTGTAATTTGATTGGCGGTGAGTTAATTAAAGTTAAACGTTATTTAATTTGTATAATAATTATTTCATTATCTCTGTAATAAAATATATTTAACAATTACTACCGAATTCGATGTGCCGTTTGTACATATTACAGAATAATCGTATATACGAGAGATTTAAGGACAAACTAACAATTCTCAGATAAATTCCCTCAGCGCTCGCAATATTACTCTCTCTCTCTCTCTGTCTCTCGTTTAGATAGTATTTCATCCCGAAATAATGAAATAAAGGATTACTTACATACTTATTGCAAACAATGCGGACACGGTTCAACAAAATAACACAAAAAAAATAATCGGTCGCATTTCCATTTATTTTCATTTTAATTTCAAAAGACACCACTCCTTCTATTAAGTTTTCATTTACAACAACAACCCTATATACAATTATATGTATTAAGTGGAAAAGTGAAACAGAAATAATTTTCACGATTCGTTTGAATACCTACATATAATAATATAATATTATAATGGTTGATATTTTCCACCAATAAAATTTTAAAGAAAACCTCAATGGAGAAAATCGTACGTGTGGAAAGGGATAACTACTAAACCGCGTTTTTGAAAATTAATTTCGCCGCGGGTCTAGTCCGTGAAACTAAGTACGTCTAGTACCGTGGTGAAAACTTTTTTTATTAAAATTAAACCGATTTTCATCGGTACACTCGAATTATAAATTAATATTGCATAATTAAATCTCAAACAGCAACTATTACTTATGTATATATGTATGTGTATATATGTTAACAGATTAAAAAGGTACTGACATGTAGTTTGCAAATGACATGGTGAAAAGAAAATTGGGGGAAAAAAATTTCCACCCCCAAAATATTTTATAGTCGCTATATATGTTATCCTTTTCAATATACGTTATTAAAGCGATAGAGTGGGATATAAGTTCAGTATTTGATTCATTCTATCGTTATGGTTTCGCTGTGATTGGACGGACTGGAAAAAAAATCGGCGAACGAGATACAAATAGTGGAAAATTGTTTTTGTTGTGTGCTCTTGATGGCATATTACTTTAGCAAACTTTATAACTTCCTTTTTATTGTTTTACTCGTAATGTGAAAAAGTCCTTTTTTATGTGTCGACGATCTAAATAATAATGATAATGTGGATAATGATTATTAAAAAGAATACAAGTCATTTGTGAACTCCTGGATTATTTATTATTATTACGTCGCAGTTTATATTGATAAAGTGTCTAGTCTGGTGCGAAAGGATTTTTAATATTTTGTTCCTAAGTAGTGAATAATATTTTATATCGTCGTAATTAAACAATATGGAACAATTAGCCCATTTTGTGACGAAGTCATTCGAGTATAATAACACTCGGGTACTTGAAATACTTAATATGTCGCATAAATCGAATAGTAACAGTAATTGTGATGACAATTCGAATGATTTACTCTCGAACAGTGGTGATTCGGAATTAAATGAAATTAAAACAACCCATATTGATGCAAGTGATGATAATTCGGTGGATATCGATATAACTGATTTATCATCGAACGATGAGAGTAATTTTCAAAATCATAAACGTGATATATTGTGTTTGGATACCGTGAATAATGATACGAGTACGAGTAATAATAGTCCGATTTCGTTAGTGAAAAAATTTACACGTACCATAACTAATAATAGTAATAATAATTTAACTGATGTGACGTGTCATGACGATAATAAATTGGGTGCCATAAAACCGCTAAGTAATAATAAAAGTGTTACGAAAAATTGGCTGATTACGAATGATTTTCAGTCGTCCGCGAATGAGCAAAATAATAAAAATTCGTGTAATAATTTACGGCCAATTAGAACGAGTTGTAATCCAAGTGAGTGGTAATTATTTTAATTTAATTTATGGTGGATTATTGTTTTACAAAGGTTCAGTTAGCCGGATAAATGGTTAATGATGGGTACGACTTTTAGTTAAATATTTCCGACCGTCGGGAATAAATTTTCCAGAAAAAATTTTTAGTCCAAAAATAAAGGTTTTGTATGATTCAGTGACACTTTACAATAACAAAGAATTAAATTAATAATTAAATTTTGAGTTTTTTTTCTTTATCTCCAATTGAGGAGAAAAAGGACTAGGCGGACCATCTAACTATGTTGGAAGGTACTACGTTGATTTGCACTCATGACTTGCCGAGTTGTTTCGTTTCTACAAGCATTGTTCGTTTCTACGTCACAACTGGTCGTCCGACTTTCCTTTTCAATTGTGTTTTCCACTCCAGCTGGGGGTCAATTCGCGTTCTGTGAAATAATGAAAATGAAAAGTTTTTTCATTGCCAATCTAGTAGTTTAAATTATTTACACCTAGTTGTAAATTTTACTGTTCGAAATCAAAATTTCTTGTGGGGAATGCAAACCTACTCCATTGCTAATGAAAAAACATTCCATTTTCATTATTTCACGGAACGCGAATTGACTCTCAGAGATCTTTATATTATGTCACTCGGTGATTTTCTCAGCGTGGTGCCAATCCATCCTTGTGCTTTCTTTGTTGGTTCAGAAGTACCTCAGTATTCTCCTAAGACATTCATTTACAAATGCCTGTAGCTTATTATTGATCTTATGTGAATGTTTCCAGGTTTCGCAACCGTATAGCAATACTAATTTTACATGCGAATTGGATATTCTTAGCTTTTTTAGCCGGGTACTGCAGATGGGCTCTAGACTTTGTGTAATATGTTTAACGTTGTTCTAGCTTTATTGATTCGTTTATGTATGTCTTCATCTGTTCCACGCGTTTTAGGTAGTGTACAACCAAGGTGTACAAATCCATTGACCTCTTCTATTTCCTATCCATTGACCTCTTCTATTTTTTCCTTTTTCTTGGAATATGTTACGGTAAAAGCCCGAAACCGGTAAAAGTCCTAATAAAAATCCTAAAAAACGGGTTTATTGCTTTCAAATCGATGAAATGAGAGCCCTATATTCTCGATATGGTTGACTCTTTACTCCACGCAGCTTTTTTTTATAGTATTAGTACAAATTGGAAATTTGGAATGGTAGGGGCTAATGGCTTTACTAACTCTTACAGGCCTGCGGGAGCTAATTGTGTCCCTTATGATGCCTAGCCCTCTAATGGGTAAATTCAAAAAATAATTAATATTTCCACGTATGTATTTCATAAGTAAAATGCAGGCGAGTATTGGCTTTTCTTGGTCTATGAGTATTTTCCATATGGCAACTTTGCTGCATGTAGATGGGCAGACGACGATTTTTATGGGTCAACTGTGGATGACCTATCGAAACATGTGTAAGATAACTTTGGAAAATTTTGGACAAATTTAATAAAAATGAAGTTAAATATGATTTTATGATATGCCAAAGAAGGCATTTGATCAATTTTCTGCTAAACGTTGATTGGACAACACTGTTCCACAACCTGAATATCTCGGATTTATAAAGTTTTGAATGCTGGTTTTGATTTCTTTGTACCAAAAAAACTCGAAAATTCCGTGTATGCTGAGCTATGGATTAATTTACTTTTGAAAAAAATTGCTAATCGCAAGTCTGTAGCATTTAAGGCGATTTGTGTAAATAGTTTAAATGTTTAAATGATTTCTTATACTATAAAATGTATAACCTACAGATAGAGAACGAAATATGTTCCAATCCGGATCGATTTTTATCATTCATTAACACGGAGAGGAAATTATACAGGGTGTAATGACCTACAATAATTTGTCTGTCACTGGTTCTCAAGGTATTTGTGACGCCTTTGCTAACTTTTTTGACAGCTCTTTCCATTAGATTTCCACTGCTTCCTTTCACGAGGTCTGAAAATTGTCATTTGTTATACCAATATTTAAATCAGGCAGTAGAAGTGATATTACTTGTTATAGAGGAATTTCGATTCTATCCATGACTCCGAAGCTTTTTAAATCTTTAGTTAAATCGAGACTTGATTTCCATTTGAAAAATAAAATTGGTGAGTTCCAACATGGTCCTTCTTCAACATGGTTGTATTTAACACCGTACGATTTTGCTGTATATAACGTACCGTCTAGTATCCCACAAGGTAGTATTTCAATTATCTTATATGTCTTTTATATACAGATGATCTAAAAATGTGTGCCAACGTTAGTTTTTTTATTGACACTGAGCGTCTGTAACGTGGATCTTGACATATTTTGTAATTGGTGTGTTTTCAATAAGTTGTCCTCGAATGCTAATAAATGTAAAGGTTTTTCTTTCTCAAGAATTCGGACATCTGGTATTGAGGCTTTATATGCGCCTTGATGGATGAACAAATAAGTCTAGTGTGTGACATTCCAGATCTTGGAATAATTTTTTCAAGTAATCTAACATTCAATGTATATTTTTGTGTGGAAATCGTGTTCCTCCTATGAGTAGCATAGGTTTGTAGCGGAGATGTTGATGAGTCGATCTCCATTATTATTACGCACAGAATCTAATGCTTGTTTATCCATGTTGGTTGTCAGGCTGGTGTTGTCAGTTCTAATGTATGCAATTTTAATCTCCTTCTATTATCTTGACATTAATTTTGTGCGTCTGCTCTTGTGGATTGAAGTGGTTCACAGAATTCATCCTTGGTTGTTTCATCTTGGCCTTCTATTGGGGCAGTATTCGTGGTGCTTCAAATTTCTACTATTAATTGGTTTCTATTCCAGTAGTGCCTTCTTTGTTTTATAGTTGTTTGTTTACCCGAGTTTTGTTCATATGGGTATTATCTCGTCTAGAAAATATCAGGTAAATTCCTTCGCTTATGTTGCCACTGTTTCTCCATCTCACCACACTGAGGCCGAGAATTTATATTTTGCAGCGTTCCGTTTCTTTCTCTAATTGTGCTTTTGTTAGAGCTCTGATGTTCCAATTTTTGATTCGTGTTCGTGCACGATAGCCGAGGTCGATATTTGTGATTTCTGGTTTGAATTGTTTCTTCTAATAATCGTTTAGCCAGCCCTAGCTGATTGCTGAGTAAGGTATACTGGCATGCCATGCGGTTTCGTTCCATTCCATTATTCATTTTCTCTAAGATGTTCCCAAACGGTCCCAGGCTCAGGCATTCATCATACGCCGATCGCGATAAAGACTTTTAATGAAAAATATAAATCTCAGCCATCATCTAATTCTTATTTTAATTTCAGAAACGCTAACTATGGTCGGAATTCAAGAATGGGTATCGAAAGTCACGTCTCGTTGATTAACAAAAAAAAAAAAAAATATGGTTTTCGGGAGCCTTGGTATAGTAAGCAGTTATTAAACCTGTAGGGCTTTGGGAAGTAGACACATAGATTGTTCAAACAATACGGCATAGATTAGGTACTACCCAGATTTTCATATAGCTCGAGAAGAGTTCAAAATTCTAAATTGGTTTTTGCATAGTAACTACATAGTGCGAATCGAGGACGAGTTGACATCCCATCCTAAAGACTTCGAAAATTTCATTAATACCAGGGAAAATGTAGCTGTTGTTTTGCGAAATTTTTCGCTCCATATATGAACCACTTGCCATCTACTGTACCGGAATATTTTGACGCCGTTGCAGAATTTAAAGAATTTACCTTTATTGGGTTGACTAAACAGGAAGTTCTTAATTGCACGATACGATGGATTTCCTCCGATTCTTGTTAAGTATTGCGTGGAAAATTTAAGTATTCCGATTACCTTTATATTCACTGAAAGTTTATGTTATTTCATGAGCCCTGGAAAGTTTCGTCCATTCAACCAATTATTAAAGCATTTTGAAGAAATGAGATGAATAACTATCGCGGAATAGCCATCAAACCAATTATATCTTCGGCATCAGCCTGGTTTTTGTCCCAGGGAGTTCTACAGATATATGAACCTTATTAACTTCTGTTGTAGCTTCTTATTTGATAGTTAAAATCGAAACAACAACTGACGTCTTTTATACACATTTTGCGAAGGCATTCGACAAGATTAATAACCTAATTCTGATCGCTAAGTTGAAGCATTTGGGGTACCAATTCATTCCCATAGAGTGGTTGGTTGCACTTTTATCTTTCCGGCGGCCGGAAAACTGTAAGACTTTTAGGTCAATCTTCCCAAGTATTTTGCGCGACATCAGGTGTACAAGGTAGTCATAGATTTTGTATAAATAGTCATCTGAGAATAGACTACGCCTTAATGTGAGTAAATGCTAAAATCTAATTTTATAGTATATTCACCCAATTGCATCAACATGGTTTGTACAATGAAGTTGTTGACAGAGTGGAATTTAAAGCTAACCCTGTGGCACTATTCTGCCTTTCCTTGGGAATAGGGAATATATTTTCATAGCATTTTTGTCTAAATTGTATTTTTCTGGTCTACTGCAGCTCGATTCTGGTTTTCCTATAGTAAAAGGAATTAGGAAAAATATTTACCCCGCGTTTTTGTCAAAAATATCATTTTCTGGCCTACTGAGAAATCATGTTTGATCTAAAATTTTATATTTTAGGAAATATTTTTCCGTACCGAATTGACGATTGGAGGGGAGAATCACGAGTTGCGTGTATAACGGGAAAATTTGAAACTTAACGAGCTACGCCAATTTGAAAATACGCGTGATTTTTATTATTACGAAATGCCATTGAAGGATAGCTGATTTAATTTTATTTTTTCCGCTAGCTGCGTTTTCCAAATTTTACAATCGTCAATTGGATAGAAAAAATATTCCCAATTTAATTTTGTTTTTGAAAAAATTTACACAAACTGTTAACCATAGTATGCCAGAAAAAAAACTTTTGTGACAAAAATACTAAGAAAATATTTTTCCTAATTCCTTTTCCTATAGGAAAACCACAATCGAGAAGCTGAGGTAATAAGTTTGGTGTAAATATTTTCGAAACTTTCGCAAAGCCGCTTAGCTTTATGGGGCATTTACATGCGACCAACATTTTTCTTCTGCAAAATGAGAAAGATATAACATTGACTTTTTGAGAGACAAGAAAAGATAAATATCACAGCAAAATTTTGCAGAAGATTTTTAAGCCACTATAAAATGTTGCCATAAAAATAAATGTTGCCATAAAATATATTCGATCCGAGTATTTTTATGGCAACATTTTTAAAATTAACAAGGAAAAAATTATTTCGTATTTATAAATGTTGAGGATTCATTATAAAAACAGACGCCATAGATAAAAATGTAAATTTCGTTTTTTAATTCATTAAAAATAAATTAATAATGATCCTATAAAAAAAATTACGCCATTACTGTACATGTGTATTTCTTTCTGGCATATTGAATATTTTTATATAGCGGATTCTTTCTTATTTACTTGCAAAAATTTGTAGAAGAAAACAATTTTCTACATGTAAACTGTAAATTGTATTTTCCTGGCCTAAAGAAGGAATAAGTTTGGTGCAAGTATTTTCAAAACAAAATTAATTGGGAAAATTTTGTTCCACAAGATGTTTATAAGGAAAAATATTTTCGCATCTAACTTTAGCTGCGTTAAGACCAATTTTGCTTTCAGCAATATTTGTTTTGAATTTCCTGTAACGGAAAATAATTGTTCATCATAGTTGGCTTTTATGTCAGTAGTAATTGTAATCTGAATCGGTTTTATGAAAATCTTTTTTTTTTTAGTTTTATTTAAAGCAAACTCTACTTTAATTACTACTGATAAATTCGCCAACAACAATTATTTTCGTTACTGGAAATTCATAAACAAATGCTGCTGAAACCAAAATTGGTCTTAACGCAGCTAAAGTTAGATGCGAAAATATTTTTCCTTATAAACATCTTGTGGAACAAAATTTTCCCAATTAATTTTGTTTTGAAAATACTTGCACCAAACTTATTCCTTCTTTAGGCCAGGAAAATACAATTTTGATGAAAATGCTATGAAAATATTTTTCCCAATTCGGAATAGTGCCACTGGGAACAGTTTTTCAACCGATGCGACTTTTAACACTTCGCCATCTAGTCGGACAGCCGATTTTATGCTTTTGCCTTATCTAGATCGCTATATTTTTTAAAAATACATCGTTTGGACGATCGGCGGGAAGTGATAGCTGCATTCTTAGTTAGAGATATTTTCGATTGCATGGAACTCCTATAACGGTGAAATCTGTACGCTCCCGAACGTCGTATGCGTCAACGAGGCAGATTACTACACTTGAATCTCGATTATCCGGGATCCGATCATCCGTGAACCTCTATTATCCGGGAATTATTATCCGGGACCGAGCATATCTATGGTTCTGACTGAAAGGGAAAGCTTATATTGCACAACTATCTAAACGCGAAGGGACCATTGTGCAAGCTTAAAATTGTTCCAGCTGGTAAACTGCGTTTCCGGCAGGCTTAGTATTTGTTTTGGATGGAAATTAAGATAGTGCGCAATGATGCACAAATCTTTATGTTATTTACGCCATAGTTGGTTTGGTTTCAGGGATGGTTCCGACTGGCTATCTTTGGTTACCACTGAAAAACCAAATAGTCCACAATGATGGACAATTTATTGTGCTACGTGTGTTATGTTCCGGCTGGCTTTATATGGTTCTGGTTGACATAGTTTAACATCCAAAACGCAAAATGTGGTTTCGGCTGGCTTAACTTGTTCCGGCTGGCTTTATATGGGGTTCCGGCTGCAGAACTCAAATTTATTTTTTAAATACAATAAATTAGAATTTTGATTTATATTGATTTGAAAAAATCAGCACATTGGAATATTGTCTATATAAATAGAGCAATATCACGTAGTTGTACTACTAGCGAATTACTGTGTAGCGTACGAAATTCGATTCTTTTTACATTTATCATCTAGGTACATAAAATTCAGTTAATAGGAAAACGGATAACACGAAATATCGGATAACAAGAAATTTTTTGATACTTAGCTGTTTCATATAATTTTAGTATGAAATTTTTCGTTTAATCGTTTCGCTTAACGCGAACAAATTTTTCCTGTGCTTTCATATAACAAACAACTGTCGTCAGTTTTAGGGAATTTCCCGAAATTAAATTTTGTAATTAAATTTTGTTTTGTTGGAGAGAAATGGTTTTAGTTTGTTTTGTATTTGGTAGTAGGTAGTAGTGAGTACATAATTCTCGTTAAACGTAAAATTGTTTCTGTTTGAAATCATAAAATTGAATATATTGGAGCCGTTCGCGCGGTTAGAGTTTTGGTGTTACTTTTGGTGACTGTGTTAGTTTTGGTGAGTGAGACATATAAAATTATTCTTGTTGTCTAAATTGTGTTCTCTAGAATTCTTTAAAATTGTTGTTGCTTCTTAAGTGAATAATAAGCGAAAGCATATGGCTAGCAGAAATAAATAAACAAAACGCTTTAACGGTAAAAAATTAATGTTCTGGAAAATGTTGATCGAGGCGATCGATCAAAAACAGAAATTTGTAAAGAATTTGGGATTCCAAACTCACTTTACCAACGATTATACAAAATCGTCTAAAAATTCAATCTTCATATGAAAAGGATGATTTCGAACGAAGCCGGAAACGTTTGTGTTTACTAAAGTATGAAGATTTAGATTCGGGATTGCTGCTTTGGTTTAACGCAGCGCGATCCAAATTGCTCCTATTTGTGGACCTGTAATAATGGTAAAGACTGTTTAAATAGATATCGAAATGGGAATTACCTTTAAATCTAATAAACTTGTTCTGGCGGTAACTTGTTCTGGCAAGAAACTTGTTCTGGCGGTAAAAAATCTAAAGAATTTCTTACAGTACTTGTTGACTGTAATTTCGATGGAACAGAGAAACTTCTTCTTATTGTTATCGGAAAGTCTCAAAATCCGAGGTTAAAAATCTACCCCTTCAAAAGGTTAAAAATCTACCACAAATAAAAAAACCTAGATGACGGCGGACTTATTTTCAAGTTGGTTTAAATCGTTAGACACAAACTTTTAAAAATAAAAGAGAAAGGCAGTTTTAATTATAGATAGTTGCCCAGCACATCCGAAGCTCCAGCTAGAAAGTGTTAAATTAATTTTTCTGCCTCCAAATACTACCAGTGTATTATAGCCTTGTGATCAAGGAATCATTAAGAATTTAAAAGTGTTTTACAAAAAAATGCTTCTTCAAAAATATTTAGCAAGTATTGAGCTTCTATAGAAAAATATGAAACAGGTATCAGTCTTAGATGCGTTGTACATGTTACGCCACGCATGGAAACTTGTTACGCTTGTTACTACAACAAATTGCTTTCGCCATTCTGGTTGCAAAATTCCAATATCTTCCGACGACGAGCAGCCAGATATAATATGTGAGACTACTGTCAACGATGACGTGAATAATATTTTTGGTCCTATTTCTTTGGTTACAAATTTACCTCAAAAATATCATGGTCAAAGATTACTTGAGTTTGGATAATAGTATTGATACTACGCCGCTTTTAAGTAATCGCGAAATTTGTGACATTATAAAATCCAAAACAGCCCAAGAAAATGAGGATAGCGATAAAGAGGATGAAGATGATGTTCCAGTTCCGGTACCTTCAGTTGAAACCATTCGTAAGTGCTTACTGGATTTGCGTCGATTTACAGAAACCCAACCAGATGGAGAAAAACTTTACAATATTCTTGGTGACTTTGAAGATTATTTGGAAGAAAACATAATCAATAAAATGGAACAAAAGAAAAGTACAGACTTTTTTGAGACAACTCTCTCTCTCTCTCTGGCACTTTGTCCCATCAAGGGATTTGGCCGCCTCAAATGAGGTTTCATAATCATATTTTCATTTCGGATAATGAGTGATTAATTCATTGATCGTAAACCAGCTGTGAAATTTTTTCCTTGTCACGGTCAGCATGCTTGCTCCAACGACCGGAGGTCCCGGGTTCAATTCTTGCACTTTGTCACCGGAGCTTCATATCTACTCGCAGAGAACCGAGTTTCTCTGAAATTCCTAGGTATATGAGCGTGGCCTAAAGGTATGGTTATATTGTACTCCCAACATTTTTCTTAGATCATCCTCATGGTAAAACACTGGTCAGTGGTCGGTCGGTTGGGAGGAAAACCACATTGATAGTCGCCAATCATGTTTTCGGCGAGAGGGATGAGTCTGGCAAGTACAACATTAGCCAACACTTTGTAAGCAGTGTTCAATAGAGCTCTACCACGATAGTTTCCAAATTTAAGACGCCCGCCTTTTTTATGCAACGGACATATGAGCGCGGTCTTCCAATTCTCCGGCAGCTCTTCTTGGTCCCAAATACAAACGATGCGATCGTAAAACTTGTTGCAAGAGTAGCGCCTCCGATCATAATTAATTCTGCGGGGATTCCATCGAGACCGGGTGCCTTTCCATTTTTCAATCTACTAATAGCTACATCTACTTCCTCCACTGTGCGATATTCGACAAGGACCTCTTCACCTGGGGGAGCTATTTCCCTAATGGGGGTCACGTCGTCATTCCGATTTAGCAGATTTTGAAAGTAGCTTTGCCATACTGAGAGAACATCAGCCATGTTTATTCTCAATTCTCCATTCCCGTCTTTGATGGCTGTACTTCTTGGGTGGAAGTCTTTAGTAAGATTACTGGCATTAGCAAAATAGTCCCTTGAAATTCCTACTTCCGCTTGGAAGATGATGTTTTCAATGCATGACCTCATATGATCGCGTTTCTTTTGTCGAAGGAATTTAATCGTGGTTTTCCTGGCACGGAGATATTCTGCTTGAGTGCTTCTAAGAGTGTTACGAGCCAACAATTTCGTACGAAGCTTTCCTTTATTTTCGACAACCAGGCGGCATTAATCATCGAACCAATCATTGCGGGATCTCGGAGGTCTTCTTCCGATAGTGTTTTGCGCCGTGGTAGTTATGGTTGACTGTATAGTGTGCCACTGCTCCTGGATGTTAGAAGGAGCTTCTTCGTTGTTGCTGGGCCGCTCTATAGATAGTTAGTGACAGCTGATTGGTAACTCTGCAGTGACGCTTGGTCTTTTAGAGCATCAACATTACATCGAACGGGTTTTTGTGCTTGTCTATTGAACGTATATAGATGACAGTTTGCACTTATATTTAAATCTGCACCCCTGTAGGATCAGCCGTCAGATATGCTGGTGAAGTGTCTCTTAGGCACCATGGCGTGATCGATTTGGTTTTCCGTCCTTCCATCATTCGGTCTCCACGTTACTTTGTCGATTCTCTTATGTGGGAAGAACGTACTTGATACAACTAAGTTGTACATTAATGACAGGTCGGCGACGCGTTGGCTGTTGTTGTTACTATAGTTAGTTGCAGGCTGTTAGGACCGATGTGCGTTGTTCCGTATATCGAAAACCTAAAAGTAAAATATACAATAAAATATTTTTTTTACATTGACCCAAAGATAGCGACACTCAAAAGAAAATCAAATTAATAATCAATATAATCGCAATACTTTTTGTTTGAGCCTGGTTAAATTTATCCAGATTTTGTCTCTTAATTTATATGTGTTGTAATTACTAATAAATATTACCTTAAAAATAAAATCGATAATAAATTTATTTGTACTAAATATAATTTATTTACCCATTTCGTTTCAGACCATTGTTTACCCGCAACCAAACAAACATTAAGCCACAGTGGTACCGTCATAACCTCATCATCATCGTTCTCGTCATCGTCATGTTCACCAAAATTAAAATCAGTTAAACGTATTTCAAGTTCGTCGGCCGCCTCGCTATCAGACGACGATCCAGAAAACTCTGTGGCCCTAAATTTAATACGTGTCGATACTCAAAGTAAATCGATTAAAACGACAATCGAAATGCCATCTGCATTTCGGACTAAACCAATAAATGAGTTACTACTTTTAGATAATACGGCAACAAAAATAATTTCAACGCATCGTAAAAATGCGGTGGTGGCTGGTGGCGGTGGTGTAACGACTCCAGCAATTTCACCAAATCAATACTGTTGTAATGATGTTGGCGACGATGATGATGACGATCATGATGATGCCGATGGTGGCTGTGATGGTAAATTAAAAATTAATAAAAGCCACAGTAAGTACCTATACCCTTTCTATTTACTATTTATTATTGATAAACAAAAAAAAATATAATTTTTTAATTTATTTACTTATGTATTTTTATGTATAATTTAATTAAACAACTATAAAAAACATTATTTTATATCAACCAAATATAAATTAAATCAAATTGCGATAAATAAATTAAATTATGAATTATTACATACAGACAATGTTTCTATAGTGGGTGGCATGTATAATTAATGATTAACGATTATTATTCGGGAAGTAGAAATTTTATTTTACATTTTATTTAATTTGTGTCACCCTTACATACTCGCTGGACTCCCATTCTTAAATCAACAATTTTATTTCACCAAATTTGACAAGTTTAGAATATTTTTATGATTCGACTATTTTTGTAAGCGAAATCATATTTTTATAGCGAAACGAACATTTTTTATCGTTCGATCGCCGAAAAAACGAGTCGACCGAATAGAACAACCTTAATCAAAAATTCCCCTATCACGTAAGTTTTTATATATAATGTTGAATGTTCAACTTACATATCGCACTATTCATTCAAAATTACTCTAACTCAAAAACTTGATTTTTCAGGAAATCACTTTTTCTCTGCAAAATTTAGTGGATGCTCATAGTAAATTTAATTTTGAAACCAAATTATCTTATACAGGAAAACACTTGGAAGAAATCTAATTTGAGACATCGATAGAGATTGGTCCAGATATTTTTGAAATGTAATAATTCAAAAAGACACGAACTAAAATTTTTGAGTCTTTTTGAATGGATAGCGCGATATACAGCTGAAAGAAAACGGTCATATTGATGCAACATTGAATTAAGCACGGATTAAGCTTATCCACAATTATATTCTTGTACGATTATCTCGTTACGTTCCTCTTTACTTGCAAATTAATTTTGCAGTGAGGAAATTTCTATTTTGTATATAGTTACATTTATGGCTCATGTGCACCATCTATTGATTAATACTAACACTATTTGTTTGATATACATAACCTTTATTTTTTCATGGTGTTTACTCATTTCTGGGGAAACCGTGCAAATAAAAAAATTACTAGCTGGCAATTCCTGAATTTAACGAGTATTAGATTCTATTCAATAACAATTTGAAACAATTAAACGAATCCGGTAGAAAATGAAGTAAGACCGAGGAACAGAATATAGATTAAGACGAAGCAAGGCGCATATGAAATTAGCCTCATCTCAGTTTATTATATTAAAACTCTTATAAGGCGAAAAAAACATTTAAAATTTATTTACGCAACAACAATCTCATCTATCCTATGCCCAGAATTCAGTTAATTCTTGTTTTTGTACTAAACCTAGGTATTTAAATATACGCCCTTGGAGCTAAATAAATGAAAAAGCATACAAACACCACCTCTAAAACCTCATTTTCGGAATTCGGCATTATAGTGGTAATGGTGAATATGCAAAAAATCTGGAGGTCGAAAATTTTCAAGATTACTACATACTTTTACTTTGTAAAGGAGATTAATAATTATGTCACACTTGGCTAAGCAAAGACTTAGTTCTATTCAGTTTAAGGAATCCGCGGTTATGTTTCAATCAATTCATAGTTCAAACCGAGTTCCATACTATTCGTTTGAGAAAGGTCTTTATTCCACCCAATTTACTCATTTTTCATAATCACACCCGGAACTCACTTTGCAACATTACTTTGGAATCCTATCTTTTGTTTATCATACAAAGAGTGTTAAATTTCAATTGATTAGGAAATAGCTTAGGTTCATTTAAATTGACAATTTTCCAGAGGCATGGCCAAAACATATACATATTAGATTCTATTTTGATCATTTTGTATCTACAATAAATCGTTCGACCTTAAACAAATTTTCTCGAATTACGATCTCATCACAATCGATTCTTAGCACTCGAAAACCCTTCTCACCCATTTTTATAACAATCGTTTGACCTGAATTTTAAGGCCCAACTCAAAGCAACATGACGCGAAATTGCACAAATCGTGCAACCTGATATACATGACGTAAAATGTTGCCAGATTTAGCAACATCCCATAACATAATGCGTCATACTGCAACATACTGTAACGTCACTCAAAGTTCAGAAATCATAACTAATTTCAATCGTTTCCTTACATTTGTATGACCTCCAAACGATCTTGTCAGAAAGCAGGACACATCAAAATCGATTCCTCACAATTTCAAACCTCCTTACACCAATTTTTTTCATAATCGAGCGAGCGAGCCAAAAAACTGGAAAATCGAGCAAACCGAAAAAAATATGTGGGAATCCAGGTTAAACCGGATGACCACCTAAATAAATTTTCCCGAGCTCATGACCCATCACAATCGGTGCCAGAAGTACTCAAAAACACCCGTTCCAATAAATTTGTATAATAGTCGTGCGAACCGATAAAAAATTAGTTAAAGAAAACTTGAGCCTCGCCAAGGTCAAAACATTAATTAGATAGCGAATGCTACAAATCATTTTTGTTACTCATAACAACTAACTAATTTTCAAAAGGACGCTGTTAGTACAATCATACAATGTCACCGTAACACAACCAACACAACATTCCACAATATGATGGAACATAATGCAAAATAATTAATTAAAAATAAAAACACAAGACTCACATGACGGAATATGGTGCAACATCTAGCAAACTCCCATAACACGAAGCAACATTCTGCATCATTGTGCAACATGACGCAACATCTCTTAACAAGATGCAATATCACGCAACATGGTGCAATATGGCGTAATATGATGAAACATCCCACAACAGGGTGCAACATCATACAACATTTTAAATGAAAATGCCTTCCTTCTATCATTCCTCATCACTAGCAGCAACATTTCTAACTCAGTACGATTGAGTAATTTGAACCTCAAGGATATTACAGTTTAAATGTTCTTGCGGTGCCTGCTTGTCCATTGATGATTCAATTGTTTTAGCTTGTTGACTTCCTTGCGGTTATTGTTGTACTCGTTGCTACTGTTGTACTCTTTGCTGTAGTTGTGGTTATTGTTGCAGCAACAACAGTTGGTTCACAAGGAAATTTTCTGATATAACCGGCATTCCGCTTATTTTGTTTCTATAATCATTTTCAGCGTTAATAAATATTTCGTGATAGTTATGATTTGATTTTGAAGCCGTTCGAGAGTATTTTCCATTCGTATAATTTTTAAATCGGCGGCCATACAATGAAATTGAACGTTAATTGAACGTGTTTTTTATCCCTGCAATCTGTTCTGGAGCCAAGGTTCTCCCAACTCTTTTTTGACGGTTCGCTTTTTACTTTCGCTCTTTACTTTCTTCGCTCCTTGCTTTACGCCGTCGCCAGCACTGGCATCGAAAATGGGTCAACCCATGAGTTTTACACTCCGACAGGGGTCGTAGATGTGTTCCATTTCATCACAGATCGTAATCTGTAGATGAAAATTCCCTTTGCATCCTGCCCCTATCGGGATTCGAACCCAGCACTCCCCGATCCTAACACCAAAGCTTTAACCACTGTGCCGTTTGGTCGGTTAATTGAACATTAATTGAAAACATGTATCAGCATAGATGTTTTAAATTTAGTTGTAAAGTCTGATATTGAATAAAGATCTCTTCACTATTATGATAGTTCTGATATAATATCTTTTTAAAGAACGACCGTCCGATTTAATATCTTTTTAAAGAACGACTGAGCCAATTAGTAGTCACAAACGTTTCTCAAATTCTTCTTTTCCTTCTCTATAAAAGGCATGGATCTAAGAAAAAAAAAATGTTAGTTATATTTCTAGGCGTTGGTGTATAGCAGTCTATTGAGTTATCGTACTCACTAAACTCGAGAAACTAAATTACTACTTCATCTCCATCAGACGCTTGCATTCGTATCTTACTTATCGTGACCAATTTATTAAGTTTAGTGATTTTGATTCTTGTTTATTTCATATTAACACTGGTGTTCCACAACGAAATCGTATTGGACCAATTTTTGCTTCATTTGTTAATGGTGTGGTTAAGTTTTTGAATTTTGAATTAAAGTGCTGTTGGAGATTTCACTTGACGTCTTCTAATCGATCAGTGTCACCATCTACCGGTAGGCATCCTACAACTTAACACAAGTGACATTTTAGTGATAAAACCAACAAAATTCGGTGTTGTAATGTGAACTCGCGTCAAGCAAGTGTTGCAACAGTGGGTCCATGAACGAGCAGTGAGAAAGAGCAAGCAGCTCTCGATCAACACACTAGGAATAAGCATTGAATCCATACAGACGCAGATCGATCATGTGGCGTCCCGGTATAATCGAGATCGTGTGTGGTCAAGAGGAAATCGAAGGAGAGTGTGGTAACCGCGATCAAGCGGATGACTATTACCTTGTGGCAATTTTTAACTTGAAAACCATAAGGCAGCTAGCAGTCGTACCATTCTTCCTTGGCGATTAAGCAAACTGCTGACAAATTCGTAAAATCTACTCTACACATCTCACGGCTGATTCGATTTGTAATATGGGCATGGTTCTGAACCTTCGAAAATGACTGTCGATGATGAACCAACGGTAGTTGCTCACAGATATGAGCAACGATGCTGATCTCCAAGTAAATTCGCCTTTAGATACTAAAGGCGAATTTACCTGGAGATGCAGAATCGTTGCTCATATCTGTGAGCAACCACCGTTGGTTCACCATCGACAGTCAATCTCGAAGTTTCAGAACCATGCCTATATTACAAATCGGATCAGCCGTAAGATTGCGCAAGATCATTGATACTACGACCGACACCGTTCGCAGTTTTAGGGGCATCGGTCACCACATGGGATATAATTTTAGTCAACAATATCGCAGACAAGCTAGATCCAGAAATACATCGCCATTAGGAAATGTCACTAAACCGAGCGCAATATGCATCATACAAAGATTTCATCGATTTCCTGAACACCAGATGGCAATCACTGGAGATGATTTCCATGACCAATGCACAAATGAAGCCACACATCGGACTTTTGCATCACGTATCAAGTTTGTGCTGGAAATCACAATCTGTTCCAGTGCGATCAATTCAAACCTCTTACATTCGAAGAATGGTAAAATCTCGTCCGAGCAAAGAGGCTGTGCTCAAGGTCACACCAGTACGAATTGCAAATCCAGGTTCTGCTGGGTTTGCAACAAGGACACCACACACTATTACACACCTCAAATCCAAACAACGACTCATCAACCGTCGAATCCTCACCAACTTCGGGCACAATGAACGACGTCACATTGCCATTTACGGATGTTCTGCTCGCAGCAGCAATCGCCAGTTTTCTCCTATATGAAAGCAATTCGTATTGGATTAGCGAGAAGACGAGCCGCGGTCACGATCAGTGGAGTCTATACGAACGAGGCGCTCACGTCGCGTTATATTCCCGAATTCGTATTACAATCCCGAATCGATTCAACATTTTCCATATCAGTGACAGCCCTCGTCGTCGAAAAGATAACAAGCATGCTACCATCCCAACCATTTAATAGAATCAATGGCCACACTTGAATCGATTGGAACTTACCGATCGTCACTACTATCGACCCAACAAGATTGATGTTTTACTAGGATCTGACGTAATCGGGATGCTTCATAAGGACGGTTGCATCAGCGGCACTAATGGTTCACCATTATCACAAAATATGAAATTTGGTTACATCCTCTTCGGGAAGGTGGAGCGTAGGACAACCAATCAGCCGTCTGATGTATCGGCAGATCTTGATGGCGCCCGAACACAGAAATTATTAGCGGATCGTATGGCGATATTATCCAACTAAGCTAGTTCGAGCCCTCGCTTGTGTACTGGCACGCATAGTACAATCCGCACTATTCTTCAGCTAGCACGAGATGAACAGGAGAAATTCCGAATTGCAGTGAAAGTCGTATCAAAGGAATTCTATGTCGACGACCTGATGACCCGCTCAGACAACATCGCGGATTTAATCGAGGTCAGTCGATCTGTGAATGAGTGTGCTATCACTTTTGGAAAATTTGGTCAACGGTATACCTATCTCGCCTACAGCAACGGCCGAAGTGAATATTTGAAATGGTTTCTTGAGAGGATTATCGAGACGCATCCGGGATTCGATGGATGAGTTCGACTCGCCTCATTAAGATGTTAAAATGACGTATTTAAGCGACCAGTGACAAAGCTGTGTATTCTTCCTCTTCCGGACAACAACAACAATCATAAAAGTATCAAAGTACCTGAGGACGGCCGGCAATGTTGGAGATGACACCTGACGACTCCTCGTCGATCAGTGTCACCATCTACGTACAGGTGGGCGTCCTACACCCAAACACAAATCGTTGGGCAACTCTAATTAACATTCACTGAATCGCTCAATTCGACGGTTGCCAAGGAATGTCAAAAATGGACACATTGATGGGAGTTAACCACTTGTTATTCTAACCTCCATTCGGGCAGCACGCACGAACGTGACTCAGATCTGCCGCATATCATTCCGGC
The DNA here is from genome assembly GCA_932526605.1 of Nephrotoma flavescens. NCBI lineage: Eukaryota > Metazoa > Arthropoda > Insecta > Diptera > Tipulidae > Nephrotoma > Nephrotoma flavescens. Next base: position 212,162,744 of record OW052220.1, read on the forward strand.
TGAAAATCGTACAGTGACCAATAATGCTGATGAGTTGGTTTGGTTTCGACTGATATGCCTCTCGCTGGCGTGTCGGATGAGCAAATTTTATAGATAATTTTCTCAGCTCTACTATCTATCTATAATTTTACTGCTATATTTGCTCAAATAATAAAATACTCCAGTCTTTATAATTTGATTATCTAAAATAATAAATATTAGGTCGGGTGTGTCAAGTGGTTTTATGTTTGTTACATAATTTAATTATGATTTTTTTTTGTAAGGAAAACTAACGAATTGATATTGAGCGTAACACACAAAATCTAAACTACCCCTAACACAAAAAAATAGATGATTAATTATATTTAGGATCTGACATGCATCCTTTTTTCATTTGCTATCTGTGGTACTGTATATAACACTAAATACATATATTATGATGATTTATTGATGCTGTCGAAAAATGTGAAGCGATTTTTGATTTTTATGTGCATAATAGAAACGAATGTTTATATACTTTTGATTTAACTATAATTAATATATGTATGTGTGTGGGTTGTGCATGCCTGGATATTGTGTATTACGCCAAGCTACTTATTCCCAGATAAATCTTTCAATTATTTTTCATTATAAACTGGCACAACAATATTAATTAAAACGTTTTTCATTTAAGCATTTTTAATCCTTTCGTTTATACATAACAATTCGCAAACTGAAAAATTATCCCTTGCCTTTGGATTTAAAACACAAGGATATGAAATAGAATAAGAATTCAACATATTTTTGCTCAAGTAAATGTTAATCTGTAAATGAACAAAAAAGTTAAACGAAAATAAAACCCCAGCGCTGGCATAATATACACCCATTACGGCACTATCACTACGTCTACATAAAGGCGTAGAATGAGGATGTAAGAATATAAACTTCCATTCCTTTTTTATATGAATTTGCTGGAGCTAAAGATGCTGTATATTTGTGTTAAAATTATAATTTTATTTTTATTTTTTAAATACATGAAGGATGAAACAGGATTAAGCAACAAAAATAAAAGTAAATTCACTTAATTAATTAATTGATTATATTTATTAAATAATTTAATTGAGTTCACTTTTATTATTAAATTAAATTTTAAAAGAAATAAGACGAGTTAAGATAAGAAGAGCGGGAAAAGTTAAAATGAAAAGTATTAAAATGAAACTTAATTAATTTGTGTATTAAAATATAAAAATAAAAATAACAACAACGATAATGACATGATAAACAACCAGCATGTGGGGGGTGATAATAAAAAAGGATATAAACATAATTAGTTAATTGAAAAAGTGTTGTGAGAAGCTTTCTATAATTTTTGTCATTTAAGGCAAAAGTTTTCTTGTTGCAGGTACAATAATCTATTTTGACTTTTGGAGTTCGAAATTTGGAGTATTGTCTTGGTATTGCATTTATTGTCTATCGCTAGAATTTCCTAGATTTTTTTTTATTATTCTTTCATTATTACGAAACCAATCCTGATCTTCTTGTCACGGCCACCGTAAGAATACGCATGTGCCACCATTCATATCGAACATTTGCAGTTTGATATAGTCCCTCAGGAACTATGCGTTGGCCGGACGGAGGAACATTTAAAGTAATTTTTCAGAATTGTCTATGTGATATGGAGTTGAGATAGAGTCTTTTAAACTGGGGAACTAATTGTTTGCTGGACTATCGGCTTATGTCTAGTGATAGAGGAACATGCTAGTGAAGTTTATCCAAACTAATCCAAAAAATACAACAACAACAAACTTATTGTAATAGTATTGATGTAAGTAAACATTCATGCGAATTTATGTTGTGTAATTTAGAGGAGATGTAAATTTTAAATGGGCTTTAGGTACATTCCAAAGTCATTCTAAGTACTTTCTAAGCATTTAGCATGGAGTTCAGAGACATTGGTATATACTGTTTAAATCCTAATAATTTAATTTCGTGTTTAAGTCATATAATTTACTAGAAACATTTCTCTTGGTTTTAACAAATCCTCAATATCACTGAAGTTCAACGGAATTGGGCCAATTCTGGATTAGCACAAATTCAGCCACTATATTTTTCAGATGGCAATGAACATGCGTGACAACAATATGCTACCTGAATAGTCTTTGGTTTTACTATAAGTTATTTCTATTTTTTAATTTGTTGTTCAACAAAAATATTATTGAACGGTATACCTCTGTATTTTGTATGTTCAATATAGTATCTTTTAGGGGCTAGTTTGTTTTTCCTCTATTTAAAAATGAAAATTTATGAAAATCACATTTCTATGATAAGCACAAATTTCTTCGGTGTAGCCGCTTTTGTGAAATTTTAAAATTTGGCTTAAAATATTTCTGGTTTTTCATAGAAATAGGGTTTTATTTTTCTCGTCTTTTAGGCGAAATTTGAAATTTTCTTTTCCCGTTTTCCCGGCTCCTGGAATAGCACTTATTTTTTCCTGTGAGCACTAATTAGCACAAATTGGGCTTAATCGGTATTGTATACAGTTTCATTTTGAAATTCGAAAGTTTCCTTGCTGCAGTTACCCACACCCTGTCCTATTAGAAAATCATGTAATTTACTAGAGACACTCATTTGGATTTAAACAGACTGTCAAAGTCACAGAAATTTATGCTAAATGCTTAGAAATACTTTGCAATGCCCAGGTACATCAAAAAAATTACATTTTCAAATCTCATGGAACACACTGGCAGACCCATTAGTAAATGATACAATTTACTAGGGACATTCGTTTGGATATAGCAAGTCTACCAATATCACTGAAGTTCATGCTAAATGCTATGAAAATACTTAGAATAACTTTGGAATGTACATACCTAAGGCCCATTTAAAAATCACATCTCTCCTAAATTACACAATATAAATTCGCCTGAATGTTTACTTACACCAATACTATTACCATAGAAAATTCAGTTAATCATAGATTTCTCATTTTTATAAATCGACAAACAAAAATGAGTTGAGTAAAAATGTTCTGATAATTCCAATGTTATGATTGTATTTGTATGTTGTTGGAATTGTGAGATTTTGTTTACTAATTTCATTTTTATCTTTCGATTTATCAAAATGAGAAATCTACGGTAAACTTATTATGCTATTACTATAAGTTTGTTGTGTTGTGTTTCTTGAGTTAGTTTGGACAAACTTCACTAGCATAGAGGAACTTTAAGTAATTTGCGTAAATTTTACACAGAATTTTTCTATGGGGTATGAAGTTGGGATATAGTCTCTCCAACTAGGGAACTATTTGTTGGCCGAACTATCAGCTTATGCCTAGTGATAGAGGAAGATTTATAGTAGTTTGTAAAACTTTACAGAATTTTTCTATTGGCTGGAGTCGAGCTAAATTTCTTTAAACTCAGGAACTATTTGTTGGCCGAACTATCGACTTATCATAGTGATAGAGAAATTTGGTTTATTTATTTAAATAAATTGTTACAACTGAATACAATTCATCTATATAGTGATTTTGGATGTGTAAACATCCTTTACTCGCGCCTAACAAAAATTTTTGTATTAGAGTAAACTTGTAAATGAAACGGACGGAAATAACGTACCTACTTTGTTTGAAAAAAATGCAACAAACTCAATAAAAACAATTTTGTACTATACGTGACATGCTTGTATATATGTATAATAGTAGGGAAAACAAAAAAATTAATTTAAAAAATGAAATAGAAACCGGGTTGGGTCTAAAATATTTAAACACAGAATCTCAAAAACAAAATCCTCTATCACGAGATCCTAATTGAAAGGATTCAGTTGATTTATGAAATTGTGAAATCAACTGAACCTTTCAATTAGGATCTTGTGTAGATTTCAAGCCAAAAAAAATATGTTTCTTATTAAATGAGATAAAACTATAGAAGGATTAATTTTAATTAATTTATTTTAAAATTGGTTTTATTATTGTAGTGTAATAGTAATTTTTAAATATATACCATAATGAACAAAATGAAAAAATATTTTCATAAAATATAGAATACAAACATAAAGTAATATGATATGTAATTGATTTTAAATATTCCATCAATCATATTTCTTCGCGCTTCTTCATCAACCTTTTTATTTTCTTATATTTTTGAATATGTGATTTCTTAGGCGATATAATTTCTCCGGAGCTTATTTTCTCAAGAGTTGTTTTAACCAAAATCATCTCTTTACCCATTTCTTTAAATATAGCATAAAGGCCGCTATGTTTCTTTCCGAATACTACTTTCAAGCGACGATGCCAAAGCTTCAACTGAATTTTGAGTTCGTGGATAATTTTCTTTTACCAAATTCACAACCGACCAAAAAGCAGGGTCATCATCTGTTTTGGTTCACCTGGTATGTAGGTTTTTTTAAAACCATAATCCCAGTTTTTGTAACGATTCATTTTGAAAGGTGCTGCTTAACTCCGAGTAATACTTTGGAATTTCGGTGTGTGGTATAAATGATAAACTTTTCAGCATTCTGACTTGTAAGTTTATGTTTTCGTTATTGCCATATTTTACGGCTAGGCCTTCTTTTTGGGTACGTCTCCATATAATTTGCCCGCAAAATGGAATAGGCAACCTTTAAACGTAGCAGAAGGAAAGTGTGATCTAGCAGCAGACGAAATTGATTTTTCAAAATCAGTAATAATAAATTTTGGTGGTAATGAAATGTTTCTCTCAACTGCTAAAATATGCAATTCATAAAAAAATTTTAAATATGAATTTTTAGATTTTGAACTCATTAAGAGGAACAATCTGATCACCAACTTTGCCATGAATGCTAAACAATTGCCACATGATTGATGGAACAATGTAAAATGTTCCATCCATTAGCCAACATTCAGCTTCCCTAAAGCAGTTAATGACGTAGTTGTTCCTAATATAATTAACATTTCATCATTAAATCGTTTCTCTGATAGCACAAACTTCATCTTCCAAAAATAATAATTCTTCAGGAATTTTTATAGTATCTAAACTATTCTGTTCGTTGTAAGATTCATGCGCCCGACGTATTCTTCCAATTTTCTGTTTCTGCGCTCTTTTACTTGGTAAATACACTCTACAGTTCGGTTGTCAACTAATTACAGCTTCTCGATGGCATTTCTTTTAAAACATTGTTAGCTTGTGTAACGTGTTTTTTAAATGCACTAGGATCATGACTATGTATTGATGGTCCATTTTTGGGAGCATGCAACCCATTAATAAAATCTGTGGTTACTGTATCCTTACACAACAACTCCTTTCTTTTAGCACAACACCATCTATATAAATTTTTCTTAGTTTTGGATTGTAAATGATAATCGAATCCATAAATTATCAATTTATTGTGTCCTTTGTTTGACTTTAGTACTGTAATGTCCATATTATATGTTACTATTGTGTAACTTTAATTGATTAAAAATGCAAATCAAAGACACTTTTTTTCTAAATATGTATATTTATGTAATTTCAAGATTAGAGGACAACTAAAACTGATTAATGTGTTCGAAAATAATGCAATTTGTTTGTTTCCATTAAAAAAACAAAGGAAATTTCTCAGCGATATCTAGGTTGTGTGATTTCAAATTTATTGATATTGTGTATGGGGATTTTCAGTTTATTTTTTATTTTTATAAAGTGGATTAAATGGTTTGAGGATTTTGTGTTTTAGATTTTGCGGGTTTTCCATAGAAACTATCGACATTTCAACAAGTCAACATTTTGTTTATGTTGCCTTATCACGAGTAACGAGTCTCTAGGAGCTGTTCATCACGTCGGCTGTCAATGACCATGTCTTCTACTAAATGGGGTTATAATGAAGTCTCGTTTTTTATATTGAACTGCCAGAGTCTCAGGTCACAATCACGCAGGGATGCTCAATTCATTTGCTTTACGAGACCTGGCTGCGCAATGACGAGCATGTTAATATTCCTACGTTTGAATGCTGCGTTCAGTTCAAGAGAAATGGTCAGCGGGCTGCCGGAGTAGCAATTCCGTCAAAAGATCCATAAAATGAGCATAGTGGACACAAATAATTTGCCGTACGAACTTTCACTTTGTCATCCGGTCGGCCTTACTTTCTTAAAACCAATGTTGACGTAACAGATGGACTGGCGAATGGAACTATGGTCTGTCTGAGGTATATCGAATGCAGCCATCCTGACCGGGACAACGAGAAAGATGAAAACGTCAACAGTAAAAAATGTGAAACGACTCTGGGTGGATTTCGGTACGGTACAAATTCACAAAATCGCAAGAAGGTCAGGCGGCTTAAAACCAGATGGGCGCAGAAAACGAATATCGACCGATGTTTGGTGTCCATTTCTTGAAAAAGCTCAACTGCTAATCGAAACAACAATCGGACAATTAATGTTAAGCGTAATTATTTTCCAGTCGTACCTGCATGTACCAGCACAATCCATACATCACAGGGTGGTACCTATAACGAGATAGTCATTATATCTCTTACGCTAAAAGACACAGTCAACAACTTGTGTATATTGCTTTATCACGAGTAACGAGTGTCGAAGGACTATTGATCACGTCGGCTATCGATGATCATGTCTTCTACCATGGTCGTAAAAATGGGACCTAAATGGGTCTTCTTCAAAATGAGCTATTGCGCCTCACTACAAATCTGCTAAGTATAGCTCAAGTTGTAATGGTGAATTTTGTACGAGATAATAATGACGTCTAGTTTTTAACATTGAACTGCCAGAGTCTCCGTCCCTGAACTTCATCTTCTCAATGAGAATAAGATGCTTTCTGTAGTTGTGTTTACCTCGCCGAATAAATCTGTTGAAGACATAATTAAGTTCATACATTTCGTCCTTGCTCCATATTCTAAAAGAATTTCAAAAATTCTCTGAGGTGTCTATCATCTTTTGCCGATGATTAATCCTGCGAGAGGAATTCGATTTGCACATGAACTCAGATCGAAATATATCTAGGGACGACCATTGTGCAGTTTTATTGGGTGCATGGGTTTTTTCAGACTTTTCAGCAACAGCCTCTCGAACAATTTCGCTAGTGTTGGTAGAAGTGAAATTGGCCGGTAAGATTTTCTATCATTCGGTGGTTTGTCCGGTTTCGGAATCATTATTACTTCTGCTACTTTCCACTGCACTGGCACAATTTTTTCCTGAGGATCGCATTGATTATGTGCAATAATTTACGGGTACCTTTTTGAGGCAGCTCCTTTATTATTTGCCCTGTTATCAGATCGTGACCAGGAGCTTTCTTTGCTTTTATGTTCTTAATTTCAACTTTTAGTTCTTTCAATGTTACATGCCTGATATCTTCGAAGTGAGATGTTCTGAGGGTATTAGCAGCGTTTTCATAACTAGTCTGCCGATCTAGATGTTGAAATGTTTCTTCAAGATGTTCAGCAAACAGGTCAGCTTTATATTTTTTGAACTTTGGTGGTTGATTTTGGTGGTTTATGAAGAATTCACCGGGAACCTTGATATTTTGACCATATACTATAGCTCTGCTTATGTACAGTTCAGATCTTCCTTGACGGAGGTTCGAATACCCATTAGGATCGATGGAAGTTCTGAACTCCAATGGGATGTATTAGATCGAGCTGTTAAGGTGGATTATATTTGCCTGTGGAACCGTTCGACAAGACCATTCCATTTCTGGTTGTATGCAGTTGTCCAAATGCAATGGGAACCTCGGAGCTTCGTGAGCTCGTCGAACAACGTTGACTCGAATTGTGTTCCTAGGTCTGTCGTGATGAAGAGTGGCACACCATATCTAGAGATATGCTCATTGTAGAACATCGTGCTTACGGTTGTTGCGGTAATTTCTCGGATTGGATAAGCTTCTGGGAGGGAAAACGGGAAAATCGGTTCACTATAGTTAAAATGTAATAATAGCCATTCGATTGGGGCAGTGGACCAACCAGGTCCATGTGGATGTGTTCAAACCTGCCACTTGGTATCTATGAGTTTTCGCGTTGCACGGATGTCGAAATGTGATAATCGATGTAGACTATCGAAAATTGTCCGTCGCATGTTGAGAGGAACGTAGGGGCGATTTTTTTCTGATTTTTACCTGTTTTTTACCGTATCAATTTTTGCAGTTCATCGTCGCGTTGTTGCTGTACAAGTAATTCCTTCGTGTCGAAGGATAAGACTCTGAGTTCAGTGAGAAGTGTTTCACCAGAACGGGACAAACAGTCTTTCACCACATTATGCTTACCTTTGATGTGATGAATGTCGGTAGTGAACTGGGCAATATAATCGAGATGTCGTAATTGCCGGGGATTACGTTCAGACTTTGACGCAATAGCTGTTGTAAGAGGTTTATGGTCAGTAAATATAGAGAAATTTCGACCTTCGACGAAATGGCGAAAGTGTTTGATTGCTAAATACATAGAAAGAAGTTCTCTATCGTAGGTAGAGTATTTAATTTCAGCAGGGGGAAGCTTCTTTGAAAAGAACGCTAATGTTTGCCAACATCCTTTGTGGTTGTGCCAAAAGAGTGACAGCGGCAAGAGAACGCTTGACCTTATCGAAAGATTCTGTACAATTTTCGGGCCAAAAGAAGTTTCTTCTGTTTTTGTCTTTCTTGAGTAAAGTGGCCAAATTCCTGTGAATTGGCGATAACAGCTCGGCTAATCGTGTTCTAAAGCAGTGGTAATAGTTCACCATACCGAGGAACTGCTGTATTTGGCGGATTGATGTTGGCTCTGGTAAATTTAAAATTACATCAACTCTGTCTTTCGACGGGAGGATGCCATCTTTCGGAACTGTGTGGCTCAGGAAGTCTTGATGTTGACCAAGTCCAGCCCTTTTAATACTTCGTTAAGGAATCGGTGGAATGTCTGGGCAGAGTTACGAAAGCCGTATGGCAGTCGGGTAAACTAGAAAAGGCCAAAAAGAATAGTTATCGCTGTTTTATGAATATCCTCGAGAACCATAGGAATTTTATGATCTGCCCTAACCTCTATTTTCGAGAAAATAGTGGCGCCCGCGAGTTTCAACGAGAAACTGCGTATGTGGGGGATAGGATATCTATCTGGGACAATGACTGTTTAATTCAGCCTCAGCTTGAACTAATTTAACACTTTTGATACACTTTTAATTCCGAGCTTTCCACGGGTGAGGGCTAATACCGGAATATTGTAATAAAAGCGTATAGTAGAGTTTGATTAGAACTGAGTAGTTCATTTATTTTTTGGCGTTTATATACAATTTTGATAGTTTCTTGTTGTTGTTTTTTACATTACATATGATCATATATCAATTACAATATTTTAATATTTTATAAACTCCAAAAGTGCAGAATTGCATGTAAAAAATTAATTATTTTATTTATAGCTAAATTAAAATTAACATTCTGTAAAACTGCATATTGTTGCAGTTAAATGACCCTGTTCATATTGAACATCTTGCGGCGCGGGTTTGGACGGGACTTGGAAGAACGGATGATTGGTTACGGCGGTTTCTTCGTATGTGGCGAATTATGACAGTTATCCCAACCGCAAGTGCTATCCATAGGATAAGATGTATTGCTGTATAATGATGAATATGATGAAAGTGCTCGTTGGTTGTATTCTCTTCTACCTCTTTCATAAGGGAGATTTGTTCTTCTAAACCCCTTGTATCTGGAGTGGTTAATAGCTCATTTTCCTCATAGTTTTGTTTAGATATCTCTATTGTTAAATCTTTTAAGTGCATCCCCTTTAAGTATGGTGCAATTCCGAAATTCTCGATGGTAGTTTCAAATCTATCAGAGGCCAGTATGCTTAAGTGATTGTCTCTAAGGGCGCATCCCGATTCTAGCTTTATTATTCCCGACCCTGATAATTGCTTTTGGTTTGTAACTGATCCACATACAACCGTCACAGTTGTTTCCTTTGTCATTACGAATACCCATTGATTTGGTGCGTATAGTTTTATCCAAAGGTTTGAAGTAACATTTTGGTATTTTATCTCACATATGTCTTGTAAATTGGACCTGTGTTGCAATATTGCGATTTCACAGTTGGTTCCTTCCCAGACACCTGACAGTATTGTTGGTATCTCGCATAATAGATGATCATCATTGATAATGTTGCATTTAGATATATCTCTGGCTGATAGTTGCGTAAAATGTTCATTTTGAATATCAACGGCGATAAATTCAGTTGTTGGCACTATATGTGCACGCCTTTCAGTTACTAATATATTAGGTACAGCTACTACTGAATAAATGTTATAGGACCAAACATATGATAAGGGAATTGAAATTTCGATTATCACATATGCTTTTGTCACTCTAGTCCTGGTTGTCATACTTTTAAATAAGTGGTCTAACTTGCGCAATCCGTGACCCGGAATTGTAATGGAGACTGGTATTTGTTTTCTTATAGATGCTATTTGTTCTTCAAGTTGTGATGGGCTCAATAAAAGTGGGTGTAAAATGTTTAGATGTGCATTGTGAATAACCTCTAGTATCGCCTCCTGCACATCCCGTAAACTTCCCGTGGCAACGACTAGTTCAAGGGATGTCATTAAAATAGTTAATACTTGTTGTTCCGTTACACGTGTGTTATTTATGTTTTTTTCTAAGTGCTGCAACCTCCTCTGAATGTTATTAATAGCCTGTACTGTGGCATTTTGGCTGTGCTTGAATAGTTTTACAGAGTTATCAATCATGGAGGTTTGATTCTTTATTAGCAGTAATAAATGATCTTCATTGGTTTCTATAGTTTGAAAATGTTCTTCATATTGATCTGCTTCTCTCTGCGTTAATATTCCAAACATGTCACCTAACACTAAACCTGTAGTGTCACCAATCCCCCGTTTCGCTCTGGTTACTTCTTTATTGGATGACATCAGTAATTGATTGCCTTCATCTATTCTACTCATTTGAGATCGTAATTGCTGGATTACTAGTTGACAGTTAAACCTCTCCATATCTATTACCGAATGTACTGTTTTACACATAGTTGCAAGTTCATCTATTAAGCGGTATGCTTGAGTTGTTTCTTCCCAATACGTATTTAAATTATACCGCACAACCAAAGTCCATCTCATGGCAACTAGCTCCATCTTACTGATTTCCTCAAGATATATGCCAGTAGAATGTTTGAAGTTCTCAATCTGCATCAGTTCTTTGGCGCTGGTGGTAGAAAAACAAATGCTCATCAGGGCCAATAATGCCAGATGAAGCTTGATTCCCCCTTTCGCCTGTCTTCCTGGTTGGCGTCTAACTGGGTCATTGGTGTTAGGTGTTGCTAGTTTTGCATCTGGAGTCTTATTTGCGTTAATTATTTGTTGTGACCATGAATTGTCTTCTTCGCTTGGTAGCTTGCACAACTTAGTGATAGGTCGTTTATAGATATTCTGGCTGCATTTTATGGACGCAATACGAACCAAGCCATCTGAGCCAGTATGCACCTCCTGTACTCTCCCCATTTTCCAACGTGACGGCGGCAGTGATTCTTCCTTCAGTAGAACGACATCCCCTACAACTAGATTGGGCTGACGTTCCCTCCATTTAGTACGTTGTTGTAACTGGTGCAGGTAGTCTCTAGACCATCTTTTCCAAAAGTCATCTACAATCTTTTGTACTAAATGCCAACGTGTTCTTAGCGTGCAAGTAACATCATTACTTTCTGGGACTACCTTTATTGGTCCGCCTATTAGAAAATGCGCAGGTGTTAAAGATTCTAAATTTTCCGGATGGTCATACAAGGTAGTCAATGGTCGAGAGTTTAAGCATGCCTCTATTTGAGTCATTAATGTTGTTGCTTCTTCAAATGTCAATGCGGTCTCACCTATGACTTTCTTCATGTGAGTCTTTACTGACTTTACCCCTGCCTCCCATATGCCACCAAAGTGTGGTGCAGCAGGTGGTATGAAGTGCCAGGTAGTTTCATCTTGTTGAAATACCCTTGCAATTTCTGGTTCTAGAGCTGCAATCTTCGTGCGTTGTTGTTTCAGTACTCGTTCTGCACCAACAAAGTTGGTACCATTATCCGAATAGATTTCTCTACACAACCCCCTGCGAGATGTGAACCTGCGGTAAGCTGCTATAAATGCATCTGTTGTTAATCCGCTGACTACTTCTACATGTAAGGCCTTGGTGGTCAGGCAGACAAATACCGCAATGTATCCTTTGTACGTGGTTTGACCTCTTCCTATCTTGTTCCTCAGTTGAATCGGCCCGGCATAATCAATACCCACCTTGCTGAATGGCCGTGATGGAGTTACTCTGCAGGACGGTAAATCACCCATTAGTTGGTTGAGGGTTACTTGTTTAAATCTTATACATGTAACACATTTCTGTATAATATGACGTGTCAGATTTCTACCATTAATTATCCAAAATTTATTGCGAACATTTGCCAATGTAAGTTGTATGCCCCCATGAAGTGTTGTAGTAGTATGAGCATCTTCAATTATTCGCTTGCTGATTGAGCTTTCCTTCGGTAATATAATCGGTTGCTTTTGATTCATTGGTAGTTGCGAATTTTGTAAACGTCCGTGTAATCGTAATATCCCATCCTTGCTCATGACTGGATTTAACGCAGATAGTTTGGATTTTTTATTTAATAAAATCCCACTCATCAATGCCTGAAGTTCTTTACGGAAGTATCGGTGTTGTTCAATCCTAATTATTTGGACTTCCGCGAGTTTCAGTTCTGGTACTGTCACTTCTTTCGACTGTCGCCGTTGTTTATGAACATGCACGTTTATGAACCTTTGGCAGTACACCAATATACGCTTCAACTTATGAATGTTTGAAATTTTATCAATTAATTCATGTAGCGCGTTTGCTTTAGATTCAGCGGTTATTGTAAGACAAGTGATATCCGCTGCGCTGTCCTGGTTGTGATCACCTTGTATTTGTGGACCCTTGTGCGAAGGTGATGATGGCCATGCATCAGAATTTTCCTGCAAAAATGTTGGTCCCGTCCACCAGATCGAGCCTTGTGAGGTGATGGTAGCCGCTGCCAATCCTCTTGTTGCTAAATCAGCTGGGTTTAGATTTGTTGGTACGTAATTCCATTGTAGCTGAGGTAAATTATCTTTAATCTGAGATACCCGATTGGCTACAAAGGTTTCTAACTTCGGAATATCAGCTCTTATCCAGCTTAAAACTATGGTGGAATCCGTCCAAGCGAACATCTTTACATCCTGCATGTTCATGGTATTTTTAGCGTATCTTAGAAGCCTAGATAACAGATGCGCTGCGTTTAGTTCCAGCTTCGGAACTGTCAGTTTTGTTTTGATTGGAGCAACTCTGGTTTTTGCTACTAGCAAACTGGTTGTAACTTGCTCGAACGTATTTGTGGTTCTTAAATAGACCACCGCTGCATATGCTTGTTGCGAAGCATCTGCAAATCCATGTAACTCTGATTTTTGTGTTGACGTTGTTTTAACCCATCTTGGTACCTTTATTTTGCTTAATTCATCTAATTCGTTCTTATACTTTTTCCATTTTGCTTCAATAGCTTCTGGTAGCTTGTCATCCCACTGTGTACCAGCTCTCCAAGTGTCTTGCATTAACAGCTTTGCTGTTATCGTTATTGGTGATAACCAGCCGACAGGATCAAATAATTTTGAAGAGTCGGACAACAGTAGCCGTTTCGTTGGTTCTTCTGTTGAAAGATTTAGCCTGGTCAGGTCAAATTCAAATGTATCATCCTCAGGACTATAGAGAATCCCTAGTGTTTTTATTATGTGGTTGATTTTTAAATTAATCATTCCTTTTGCTCGTAGGTGGTCAGGAACATTAGTCATGACTTCAGCTGAATTCGACGCCCATTTGTGCAATGGAAATCCTCCGCTCCGTGCAAGTCTTGTCATCTGTTGTTGAATGGTTACGACCTCCTCAACGCTGTCACCCCCAGTCAGTAGATCATCCACGTAAAAATCTCTTTCCATGATCCTTGCAGCTGTCGGATAGTTGTTCTTTTCATCTTCTGCCAATTGCATTAATGTTCTTACAGCAAGAAACGTCGCTGCCGTTGTTCCATAGGTAACCGTTTTTAGTTTGTATTCTCCTATTGTTTGTGATGGATTTTTTCGCCACAATATGCGTTGTAAGTTCTGGTGACCATGATGCATCCAGATTTGCCGGAACATCTTTTCCGCATCTGCTGTTAGCACGAATTTGTGTGTTCGCCACCTCAAGATGATGTCAATTAGGTCACCTTGAATTTTGGGGCCGTTCATCATTATGTCATTTAACGATAATCCCGAAGTAGTTTTGCTCGATGCATCGAATACTACTCTTAGCTTTGTGGTAGTACTTTCGTGGTTGATCACTCCATGATGTGGTATATAGTATACTGGATTGTCATCTGGATCATCTTTTGCCAATTGCATATGCCCCTGCGCTAGATAGTCTTCCATAAATTCGTGATATAATTTAGCGAATGGTTTATCTTTTAGAAATTTTCTTTCGATTTGCAGTAATCGTGCTACTGCTTTTTTTCTGGATTCTCCTAGCATAGACGGTTCTACTTTGAACGGTAAGTGTACCATGTATTTCCCATCTGGTAGTCGCGTTGTGCTTTCTGCATATAGCTTTTCAGCGATTGCTTCCTCCTGGGTATGTGTTTTTTCTTGCGGAATGGCATCATTTTCAATTAATAAGTCTAGTTGTTGCTTAATTGTTTTGGTTGTGACCATTGACAACATTTTATCTTCTTGGTTATTGCCTGTGCTGCCCATTATGATCCAACCAAGCTCAGTTTCTTGGGCAATTGGATCTTGTGGGTGTCCTCTAATGATGTTACTGTTTACAATTAGAGGATAGTAGTCAACACCGATTATTACGTCAATGCTATTGGACTTGTTGTATTGTGGATCTGCAAGTTGTAAATGCTGCAAATGTGCCCATTTGTTGGTATCAAAGTCGATGTCTGGAATATTATCCGTTAATTTTTTGAACACCATTGCTTCAAACTTAATTTCAAACGAACTCTGAAGCCTTGAAGATAAAGTTAGTTCGACCTTATGACTGCACACTCCGGCTTCCTTTCCTCCCATTCCTGAGATTTTAGTGTTGACTTGTTTCTGCGTAGCCTTAAGAAGATTTGCTGCCTTTGCGGATATGAATGACGCCTGAGAGCCTGGGTCAATTAATGCTCTAAAGAGCATGCATTTTCCCTCGCTTGTTGTTAATGCGATTAGAGCTGTAGGTAATATCGCAGGACCTAATTGTGTTGTTAAATAACTTTTAGATACTCGCTGCATGTCTGCGTTTGAATCGATGTGCAGTCCTGTGTTATGCTTTCCATTGCATATGTTACATTGGTTTTTCTGCCTGCATACATATGTTTCATGTTCTGCTGATAAACAGTTTCTGCATAATTTATGAAGCATTGCCATTTGCGATCTTTCACTGGAATTTAATTTCCTAAATCCTCCACAATCATTAATTTTATGTCCCCCTCGGCAGTAGACACAGATATTTGTTGTTGTTAAGAAGGTCCTTTTAACTATTTGAGCTTTGTTTTCACGTGAGGCGGTTGTTGGTAGGATTAATGGCTTTTGGTTGCCATTGGCCTCTAATGATTTGAACCTTCCTTCCAAAAATTTTAAAAATTCCGTTGTTGTTTGGAATTCCCTTGGATCTTCTAAGGAGATCTCATAGAGTCGCCTTGACTCATTGTCTAGTTTTTTAGTTAATATGAAGATTATTATTGAGTTCCACGATTCAATGCTTACCCCTGCGTTACGTATTCCGTACAAACATTCAATTGTTGTATCGTGAAGATTTCTCAGTGCCGCTGCAGACTCGATGTTTATATTTACTTGACTGAGTAACGTATTTAAATATGTTGAAATCAGTAGTCTCCTGTTGTTATATCTGCTATTCAAAATTTCCCAGGCGGCTTGGTAATTTTCTTCTGTTGGTTGTAGGTGGTTGATTAATTTGGCCGCAGCACCCTCTAACTGACCCTTTAGATAGTTAATTTTATGGGTATCACTGATCTGTCTATTCTCATGGATGAGTTTGGTGAATGTGTCACGAAATCCAGTCCACTTCTGGTAATCTCCAGCAAATATTGGGATTTGAATTCGTGGTAGCCGAATGTCCGTTGTTTGGTTTGTTGGTATAATTTTATCGGTTTCATCTATCCTCGTTGTTATTTGAAGGATTACTGATTGACACTTGCTATCAATGTTCTCAAAGTACTGTTCTGTGAAGTACTTTATACGTTGTTCTTCCTCATCAGTAACGAGCATGCAAATTTCCTCATGGAGTTCAGCTATTTGTTCCATGAGTTTTTGCATCACTCCAAGTGACAGTTTCATTGCCGGTTTTGGCCCAGTCACGACAAGGTCTTCGGCCTCATCAATCTTCCTGTAGAGACTCCTCATCCGAATCGTCTGTCGTTTTATTAATTGCTGCAACTCTGGATTCATTGTTTCCAAACCTGCATCTTTGTTGTTACTGGTGTTCGACTCTGATTGGCTTCTACTGCGATGCTCTGGGACCGGTGTAAGTGGTGGGCCGTTGTTTAGTTTTGCACGCATTATAGTAATAAATTCATTATATTTTCCCACTACACTTGTTACCGTTTTAAAGTACGGGTGCTCTAAGTTGACATCTTTCAGCTTCCTTATTTGCTCATCTGTTTCTAGAAACTTTGTATAAAGCTCCTTTAATTGTTGGATTCGGTTGGTGAGGTAAGTTTTTGTTTTCCTCTCTGGGCCATCCTTCTTATAATTAATACATATTTTATCAATCTGAGTCGCAAGCTGTTCTTGATTGAATGCAAGGGTTTCCATTTTTGAATTTAGGCAGTTCTCGTTCGCCAGTTGATTAATTATCGCGTGTTACTTGTTCTAATGTAGAATACGCGTTTGTTTTTGCCTGTTCTTAATGGCTCGAAGGACCACTGTTTAATTCAGCCTCAGCTTGAACTAATTTAACACTTTTGATACACTTTTAATTCCGAGCTTTCCACGGGTGAGGGCTAATACCGGAATATTGTAATAAAAGCGTATAGTAGAGTTTGATTAGAACTGAGTAGTTCATTTATTTTTTGGCGTTTATATACAATTTTGATAGTTTCTTGTTGTTGTTTTTTACATTACATATGATCATATATCAATTACAATATTTTAATATTTTATAAACTCCAAAAGTGCAGAATTGCATGTAAAAAATTAATTATTTTATTTATAGCTAAATTAAAATTAACATTCTGTAAAACTGCATATTGTTGCAGTTAAATGACCCTGTTCATATTGAACAATGACAGTGTTTAACTGTCGATAGTCTCCACAAGGGCGCCAGTCCTTGTCCTTATTTTGCACCGTATGTAATGGTGAGGAGACGGTTGATGATGAGGGGTGGAAGATTGCGATGTCTGTCATAAAGTGAAATTCTGTTTTTGCAGCTTTTAGTTTCTTTGCGTCGAGTTGTCGCGGTTTTGCACAAGGAGGTCGCGGTACCTTGTGTGACGACGTAGCGGACTACGTTATGCTTCACTTGGGAGATTGTAATTTGAAGCCTCAGTGAGTGAGGGGTACTTCTTCAAAAGAGCGCCGTAATCGTTGTTGCGCTGAAATGTTTTGGAGATGGTGTATCAACTTGGGCGATGATTGCGTTCACAGTGAGGGTAGTAAATGAATCAGAAAGTCTTCTGTTCTTCAAATCGACCACGAGACCATATTTTGACAGAAAGTCAGCACCTATAATAGGCCTGCCTACTGCCACGATGATGAAAGGGTGTGTGAACGAACGCCTGAGACCGAGATTAACCTTCAAAAGTTTTGTGCCGTAAGTTGAAATTGGAGATCCGTTTGCTGCGGTAAGAACGCAAACGGTGTCTTAAGCATGTCGAGGAAACTTGTTTACGGATATCACAGATACTTCAGCCAGCGAATCGATCAGAAATTGCAAGTTGTTTTCGTGATTTTTGATGAAAAGATGGCGAACCGGACCAATCCCACTGTTTGCCGTAGAGACAGCAGGATTTAGTGGTTTTCCGAAGACTAGAATTGTTTGGAAATAGTTTCTCTACGAGCTACCGGTCGGAAACTGCACGGTTTATTACAGTTGCGTGCGCGTGAGCCGACACGACGGTGGTAGTAACAGAGTCCGGATCGAGATGACGATCACGACCTTGACCTATGTCGGTAATTGAAGTTCGGTCTATTGTTGGGAACACGTGAACCAATGTTCATATTGGCCAGTGTTCGCTGTAGATCTGCCAATTGTTGTTGCATCTTGTCAAGTTGTCTTCTCCACGGTATCGTTCGGCTGCTTCACCTTGCTGAATATTCTTGTCAAGCGAAAATTAAGTATTGCGAAACCGATTTACTTGGATAGTTCCAGTTCCGTATTTATTACGTTCCCTTATTTTATCTAACAAGGGTATCGTAGTAAAATATCTATCAAAGTAAAGGAAGCTTCCTTCCGGAATTGCCTCTCAAGTAGGCGAGTTGTGCCTAAATAACAAAGTATAAGGACACGAATCAGAATGAATTTCAACTCTCACCTTGATAGTTTTCAAAGTCCACAACCAGTCCTGACGAGGTGGTGATAACAAAATTGTTTCACCTAACTGGCAGTGGCTTTTTTTGACGTATAATCTTAGAGGCCGAAGGCATCTGCCAGTATACGGTATCATCTGCTCGTCTATTGAAAAATCATATCCTTCACTGGCAATTCCAGGCAACATTTTCTAAAATCATGAATAATTGGTTGAACTTTTCAAAGTACATTTGATCCATCAGAGCCAATGCTTGTATTCACATAATGTAGACATTTGCGTAACAAAACAGTCTATTTTTTGATATTTTTGATGCAACCATATCTTGACGGAATCTTCGTGTCAAGTACAGTTTAAGTTGAGGCAATGGTTTACATCCAAAATTTAAATGAGCACCGTAAAATATTTTTATCTCGTAGTTGTAGATGTGACATCGCCGCAAGTGCATACATATTGGTATATTAGGCCACATTTTCAAAATGAGTCTCATCAAAGTATCTTTTAAATATTCGATTGCCAATAAACTTGATGAAGACGTTGATTCTCAGTGGCATCGAGGTTATTGCTCGACCGCAGTGAATGAAAAATCTTTCGACAAATATGGCCAACGTTAGTTATTGCCCTGTTTTGCTGATTCACCAGCAACTTGAATATTATCGTGTTCTAGCACTGGTTCTTGGTCATCTTCGATATTTCCGCCATTCTCAAAGTGCGAAGTTTCCCGTTCGATTGGCTCATTCGGATTTTGTAGTGTATCAACAAATTGAGCTTGAATTTTTTCATTTGCATTCTCTGCCTCATCACTGTCACTGAGATCATCTAATTCTGAGTCCTCGTTAAGAATTCTAAATAAATCTTCTTGGTCTTTTGCATTATCGAACCGAAACGTTTCTATAAAAAAAACAATCACATTATTTACATAAACAAAATTAACCAAGCGACACAAATGTGTATTAAAAAATGATTTTTTTTTTGGTTGTAGGGTGATTTTTCGCAATTCATTGCGAAACACATTCACTAGTAATTATTTCTTACAAATTTAATTTTTGTATTTACTCTGTCATTATTTGAGCTAAACGTTTCATAAAATTTTAAAAATTATTAATTAATTAATTATAAAAGCGAATACTTACTTTGAGATGATTTTTGTTGCGCGGACATGTTAAACAATTAAACCCCTTTCGTATTAAATGTCAACACAATACTGATTTTTTTGTTTTTGAAGAGAAAGAGAACATAAGAAAATATCAAAAAATGCTGAATGTTATGAATTATAAAGCGGCGTTCTTTCAGTACGAATTTTTATATGTGGCCTACACAAATATGTATATGTATGGGCAATTAAAGGGATATGATTGGCCGAAAAAAATTGTTTGAATGACCGAACGAACGCAACCATAAGGGCGCCTTTATATTAAATTTTAGTAAATATTAAATAGTAATGAAATTAAAGAAAATAATTTTTATGGCTTATGACATATTTGAAATGAAAAAGTAAATTTCATTTTTACAATTAGGCTACACAGTTAAATTTAGTTTTATTTTTTCACTATAAGCTTTGTTGATCTTCGAGTTTTTTTCGAACTTGTACTAAAACAGCTAACTTGATTATTGTCTTATAGAAAAAAAATGTTGGAACACGATTTTATAAGGCAGTGTCTTATATTGAAACTATTTAATATTTGCAACCTACTATATAAACAGCTCCCTGAATTAAAAAAAGCTGAAATTAAAAAGGTGGACTTAAGAATGGTGTTTTTATATGAAAAAATGGGACCATTTTTAAGTCATACTTTTAACAAAATTTCTGACTTAACAAAGGTGTTTTACAAAAACAAATTTAATTTCAAAATGACACAAGAAAGGCATATTTTATGTCATTTTACAAATATGTATATTTTTTAATTCATTTTCAAAATGACTTAAAAAAGGCATATTTTATTTCACATTATAAACATAAAATTTACATTTGCTTTTAATACGCATATAAATGCATGCGTTATTTCACGTTTTTAAGAAAATGGTTTCTTGTTTTTCTTGTTACAGTTTTTGTTGTATTGCAGAGAAAGATAAAAAACATGCATTTCATAAATTTCATTTTTGAATTATTATTTGTGAAGTAATTATGAAATAAAATATGCATTTTCAATTCATTTTGAAATTTGCAATTGTTTTTTGCACATTTTAACTGACGAATGCATTAGTGGAAAATTTTTAGTTTTCATTTTACAGTAAAAGCCCGCTGTTTCTTTTGTCTTTCATATGTTAATTTGGTAATTTATTTTGAAATTTGCAATTGTTTCTTGCACATTTTCATTAATGAAAGCATTAGTTGAGAATTTGGAATTACTTTAATTTTCATATTACAGTAAAATCTCCATTATGCGGCATCCAATTAACCGGAACACTCAGCTAACCGGAATTTTAATTTTTAGGATTTTTTTTGCATTTTTCTTTTTCTTTTCTCTTTCATACATGCATTTTTGAATTCATATTGAAATTTACAATTGTTTTTGTGTTTTCAGTTTTTTGACATTTTCATTAATGGAAGCATTGGTTGAAAATTTTGAGTGGCTTTCATTTTCATAAAACTGTAAAAGCCCAATTATGCGGCATCCAATTAACCGGAACACTCAGTTAACCGTAATTTTAACTTTTGGAATAGTTTTTAGCTTTTTTCTTTTTCAGAAGGGATATATTTTTTATATGGGTCCCATTTGAAACACGATATTTTAAAACGCGAATTATCAAAACGCGTAATTTCAAAACGCGATATTTCAAAACGCGATACGGTAGAAAACGCGATATGGTACAAAACGCGATATTTCAAAATGCGATATTTCAAAACGCGATACAGTACAAAATGCGATATGGTACAAAACGCGATATTTCAAAATGCGATATTTCAAAACGCGATATGGTACAAAACGCGATTTGGTACAAAACGTGATATTTCAAAACGTGATATTTCAAGACGCGATATGTTAAAAAACGCGATATGGTACAAAACGGGAGTTCAGGATCGGGTTATATCACGCGGGTGAAGGGGAAATTTAATTTCAGTTTATAGGAATTTAAAAGTCGATACGAACGATAGTACATAGGATCGGTATCAGGTGGGTCGCTGCGCTACCGTCGCTTCGCAACGCATATTCTGAACTATATCGCGTTTTTAAATATCGCGTGTTGAAATATCTCGTTTTGTACCATATCGCGTTTTGTACTGTATCGCGTTTTGAAATATCGCGTTTCGAAATATCGCATTTTGTATCATATCGCGTTTTGTACCATATCGCGTTTTGAAATATTGCATTTTGAAATATTTCGTTTTGTACCACATCTCGTTTTATCATATCTCGTTTTGAAATATTGCGTTTTGAAATATCGCGTTTCGGATCCGTTTTTATATTATTCGGGGATTCATAGAAAACTTTTCTTTACTTTTTTTCTGTTTTATGCATTATATTCTATTTGATTTGAATGTGTTACGACTTTACACCCCCAACTAGGGTTAGGAAAATATTGAATATATGTATTATTAAATATAAGGTACTCGTATGGGTGTACTCGTATACATAATATGTAAGTATGTATTATAATTTGTAATAAATTCAATTAACTGATGTATAAAAATATTGTTTTTTGGTACCTATTTTGAAAATAATAACGAGAATCCTAAAAAATAATGAAATGGAAAATTCTCGTAATATTCCCAGTTTTAATGAAACATTCAATTATCCCGAAATTTCGATTATACGGAAAGATCTCATCCTCAAAAATTCCGGATAACAGGGTTTTTACTGTAATATACACTACAGTAAAAACCCTATTTACTGGAATGCTTGGGTATGCGAGCATTCCGGGAAATCGAATATTCCGGATTATTGAATATTTCATTAAAACTAGGAATTTTACGAGAAATTCGCTTGAATTCATTATTTTTAGGATTCTCGTTTATTTATTTTCAAATTATGTACCAAAAAAACAATTTTTTATGCATCAGTTCATTGAGTTTATTGCAAATAAGAAATACATACATATTATGTACACGAGTACATCCATACGAGCACCCAAAAAAGTAAAAAGAAAATCATAAAAGTTAAATTTCCGGTTAACTGAGTGTTCCGGCAATTGGATGCAGGATAATCGGACTTTCAACTAATGCTTTCATTAATGAAAATGTGCAAGGAACAATTGCTAATTTCAAAATGAATTAAAAAATGCATATGAAAGTGAAAAAAGCAAAAAAAATCGTAAAATTAAAATTCCGGTTAACTGAGTGTTCCAGTTAATTGGATGCAAGATAATCGGACTTTTACTGTAATATGAAAATTAAAGCCATTCAAAATTTTCAACTAATGCTTTCATTAATTAAAAGGTGCAAAAAAAATTGCAAATTTCAAAATGAATTAAAAAATGCACATGAAAGAGAAAAATGCAAAAAAAATCGTTAAAATTAAAATTCCCGTTAACTGAGTGTTCCGGTTAATTTGATGCCGGATAATCGGGCTTTTACTTGTTACAGGCTGGCTACTGCCAACCTGCAGATTTCACTAAGCGCATGCAGAGGTCTCCACGGTGATATTTTGCCGGCTACGTTCTCAGGGAGAAGTGCGAAGGGTCGTGGGGTTTGAGGCATGCATGGCTCCTGGCTTACACCGTGATTAACAGATATTTATAAAAAAGGAAAAAAATCGCAAATAATAATAATACCCGAGTTCCGCCGAAATTTGTCGGCCGGAACCTGAGGAACGAACAGCCAAAATCAAATAAAAATAAAATAATCATAATGGTAGAGAGGTGCCCTGGTTCGCGCATCCGCCCGAACTCGTACGGTGGTAAACACCGGTTTCGAATCCGGATGCGGGCACCAAGGGACCGCTCACCCTACGCCGACACAGGAATGGGAATTCCCCCCTCATCACACCAACCCCAAAAAATTTAATAAATCATTTTATTTGTCCTACAGAGAAACAACAAAAGAAAGGAAACAACTTCCCCTCCCACCCGCACGACAAAAGAGAACGAGAGAGAGAGACCAAGGTGCACCGAGCGCGCACCCGCTGTTCGGCGCTCGATTACAAAATTTCAATTTGAAATTTGAAATAAAATTTAAATATATATATATAAAAATACAATCAAAAAAAAATTTAAGAAAATTTAAAAAAAAATATAACAAAAATCGTACCTTAATTAATATTATTATTTTTTTTTCAAAATAATACCAAAAGTACCGAAGTATACCGATACCAAAAGTCGGGCCACCGGTTGGTTGGCTACCCGTCGTTGCGGCAGACCACCGATAACCAAATAAACACAATAGCCGGTTGGCTACCGTTACGTTGCGGCAGACCACCGATAACCAAATAAACACAATAGCCGGTTGGCTACCGTTACGTTGCGAACTACTACGGCTGGCCTCAACTGGCCGCTGAATCCGCACCCGCCGTGTGACCTCAACTGGTCACCCAAAATGTGTGGGGCGTTGGCTCACCGAAAACCGTTTATAATGTGGCCTTAACGGGCCACCCGTTAATGGCACGTCTCGTCTCGTTGTATATAGTATTCAGTTAAATTTTACACCATGTAAATAACAGCAATCCAAGTGGAAGGCAATTTAGAAAAAATTGGCACAATTCGTATATCTGTATAGGAACCAAGCGCACATTTTATTGGAAAAAAATATTCGATATAATTTTTTCCGTTTAAATCTAAATGCATGTATGCAGCCAAACTGCTACACAAATTTTGTGCATGCAGCCCACATAAAAACTAACTAAATTTAGACAAAATTTTATCAGTACATATGGAGGTACAGATAAAAATTTTTTTGTTATTTTCAAAGCAATTTTTTTTTTTATTTAGAAAGATAAAATCAAATTCTTTTATACATATTTATATTTTTGTTGAAAAAATGAATGGATGCTTTGACCTATATAATTTGACTATACTTATTTTATAATATATGTATACATGAACCAATTATTTAAGTATTTTTATTTGGAATTAAATAAGTCATTATTCGGAACCCGCTAAATTATGATCATATATAGATTTTTGATCATCTTTAAATAAGAAATTTTGTTTGTTGAACTCAATTTAATTTCATTTAAAACATAAACGGCAACAAATTAACACAAATGGAAACGTCAAATATCAATGCGAAATGTCAGGTTGTTTGTAAACATAATAAAATAAATCAAAGTTGCACATACGTCTGCTATGATTAAAAAAATATTAAAAGTAGAACGTACGTTTTTCTAGCATTTACAAGAAATTATATCGAATATTTTTTTCCACTAAAATGTGCGCTTGGTTCCTATACTGGGTAAATCACTTTGCTGTCTCGAATCGGCTATCCTCAAATACAACAAAATTCGGTATTTTGGTAGCGTAGTTTGTAATGATGCACACACAAGACAATAAAAAAAAATATTTTTATGATTTCGATTTTTATTGTTAACACACCATCAAATTTGTACACGTTTTTCTTAATTAATTTTGGTTTTATAATACGTCTCTTCACGTTTTAGAATTCACAAAATTTGGTTTAACAACAAATTATAATCCGGTACAAATAAAAAAAAAATCATCAGATATTAAGAAAATGGAATTTGGTCAAACCCAAACAAAATTACCGAAGAAAATTACAACTTTTTATTCTTCCAATTTAAAACACTCGACTCGACTTATCAAAAATCAAAACTCGACTTACCCAAAAAAAAATTCTTACGCCGCACAAACGACGCGCAAAACATTCCAGAAGAATGTCTTTTTTCTCTGTTTCTCGTTTACATCAATGAAGAAAAACATTCTTATGGAATGTTTTGTTATACACACGCTCGATACACATTGTCCTCTCTCTCTCCCATTCGCATTAGCATTACCACCAACACGAAAAGTTTACATAGGGAAAAATGAGACAATAAGACAAAATACTTTAGTTTACAAAAATACAAATCGTTGAAAACAAACGAAATTATACCAATTAAAAGTGTACAGGGTGGCGTGGTTTGGGAATAAAAGGCAATACCGAAAAATTTATGTTAGTACATCTATTATACGGTAGATGGGAATGCCATCAGCAAAACAGTTTAATTTTAAAAGAATTTTGGCATATTACGCCAGGTTATGACCCCAGTGAGTCGTAACATACTGTAATATGAAAATTAAAGCCATTCAAAATTTTCAACTAATGCTTTCATTAATGAAAATGTGCAAAAAATCGTTAAAATTAAAATTTCCGTTAACTGAGTGTTCCGGTTAATTGGATGCCAGATAATCCAGCTTTTACTGTTACACATTTTAACGTTTTATTTCGATCTTAAATGCACATTTTATTTGATTGTCAAAATGGTTTAAAAATACATATTTTATATCATTTATAAACACACTTCTTAAATCATTTTCAAAGTGACTTATGATATGCATTAATAAAGTCAGCTTTTTTTATTTCATTTTCATTACAGATTTTAAGTCAATTTTAAAATGAAATAAAAACGCTGGTTTTAGGTCCGAAAACACCATTTTTAAGTCAGCATTTTTTAATTCAGGGAACCTATATAAACATCACATCAAAAACATCAACAACATTCACAAACTGAGTGATAAAATGATTTGTAAACGATTCTTGTCACATTTCTATTACCACGCTTATATTAGCTCACTCTGCGTGTCTGTTTGTATCGTCAAATTTTGTAATCAATTTTTCAACCACTTGCGACCACTTAACTCCGATGACAATACAAACAATACAAGATTCTAACATTTTTGGACATTAAAAAATTTCGATGACTAAAAAGTAGAAAATAAAATATATTTAAAACAAACTTTTTAAAAACCACGCTTATATTTAAAGGCTCTAAAAAGTAGATAATATAATAAAAGGCTTTAAAAAGTAGAAAATAAAATTTTTCTTCCTTAATCCTATCAAGGTAGATTTATAACAAGTAGAAATTTAAAATTAATATGACTAAAAATATAAGCGTGGGGCGCTCCTTCTGAATATATATACTATCTCTCAATATATCATTTTTACGTTAATACTGAAATGCTCCAGCAAAAATTCTATTCTTACAATACATCAGAATAGACTGTTCCATTAGTGTTACTAAAAGACTTTACTAAGACTTTACATCATGTGTCTAGTAGTCTTAAATTACTAATGCCGTAAAGGAGCGCCCCACGCTTATATTTTTAGTCATATTAATTTTAAATTTCTACTTGTTATAAATCTACCTTGATAGGATTAAGGAAGAAAAATTTTATTTTCTACTTTTCAAAGCCTTTTATTATCTACGTTTTAGAGCCTTTAAATATAAGCTTGGTTTTAAAAAAAAAAAATTTAATATATTTTTATACGAGTAAAAGTGGAACCAGTCAGGAATAAAAACTTAACTTAATAAAAAAAATAAGAATGCGATAAATGGCATTTCAATGTTATTACCTAGTCAAACTTAATTTTCATGTAAGAAACCCAACTGTCACTTAATAAAAAAATAGTGCGTGCGATTTCTCGCCCAAAAATAAGAAAAACTTAAAAAATTGTGTCGCAAAATCCGATTTTATTAAATTTTTAATAAATAAAAAGGCCGAAATTAATTTATTTGTATATTACTAAATTAATATATATAGTTATTTGAATAATTTTACGTACATCTTTCACTTATATATGATATAATTATTGAATTTATGAAACCTAACCTAAAAATTAGATTGAATTGTGCACGTTGTTAAAAATTAAATATTAGTCGTAGCTTTTCTATTATTAAGTGTTTGTATTAATGAATTAATCAAAATACATAAACATCTAATCGTGTTTTATTCATAAAAAATATAAATAGACATCGTGCTAATTTTGTTATTACTTAAGAATTATATTTAATAAACACATTTTATTAAACACTTGTTTTTTATTTCGCAAAATTACTCCTGATGCTGACCTAACAAGTGGAAATCGATCAAGTGATTTTTTAAACTTTTTGAATTTTTTTAATTAAAATATTCAAAAATATAATTTTGCGAAGTAAAAAACAAGTGTTTAATAAAATGTGTTTATTAAGTATTAGTGTGTTTCGCCAAGTGCCTACGGCAAATAGCGTAAAAAGTATTAAGAATTATATGTTTTGGATGGTTGGATTAAAGTTCTTATTTTTTTTATTAAGTTTTTATTCCTGATTGGTTGGGGCATAAAACACTCATTATTTCTCGAATAAAAGAACAAATTACAGTGGGTTTTAACAAATACTATTTTTGACGGGTAACTGCTAGTTATTAAATAAATAATACATAATTAAAATTTTCAAAAATATGTTAATATTTTGTTAAAATTTATTTGAGCTCTATTTATTATTTCCAGGTAGTTACGATCGTTCGCGCGTTAAAACATCTGTAGACCGTACAATAGACGATAAACCAAAGCTAGATATCGATAGTCACAGTAAACTAACGACAATCCCGGCGAAATCACCATCAAATAATTCAACAAATGTAAATTTATGCAATAGTTTAAATAATAGTAAGCAACGGAGATCCCGGACAAATTTTACACTAGAGCAATTAAATGAATTGGAACGGTTGTTCGAGGAAACTCACTATCCGGACGCATTTATGCGCGAGGAATTAAGCCAACGATTAGGATTAAGCGAAGCCCGTGTTCAAGTAAGTACCGTCATCATAATAATGTTACACCATAAATAAATCTTAGTTTTAAACCAATTTATATTCAATTAGATTATTTTGATTAAAATCTAAAAACATTCTTTATCCTACCAATTTTCCTATACAAGACACACACGTTATATCTAAATAGAATCATTCCCATGTTATATACGACTCTCTACATGAAATATGTCACTTAAATTAAGATTTATATCAACAAATTTTCTCACTTACACATATTTGTTGTGTGCTTTTATCAGATTTTCACAACCGAACCGAAAACGAATCAAAGTTAAAAGAAAATTGGAAAACTGTATATATGAGATGTTTAACCCAAGGCGGGATCGTTCCATTGTTGGTGTTGTTGTACAATTTACGTAAAGCGCACCAAGTGTTGTGATTTATTACAGAATAATTTTTTATGGCACTTTATTCTTCGATTTAGCGAGTAGTGCTCGTACGTACGTTTTAGAAATTCTACGTTCTAAGACTATGTGTTATGTTTTCGTTGAGGATGAACATGTATACATAAATATCCAATAATAATGAATCAAACGATTACCTAAAATAATAATATAATTTAAGTGACATTATTTCGGATCCCGTTTCCATACAATAAATTTTCATTTAATTCGAATTAATTCGAGTAGATCGATTTAATTAAATTGATATGTATGTGTGTGTGTGTACAGTAACAAATCTTAATGTTAAATGAATTATTTAATTAATGTACCATTATGTTTTAATTTATATACAGGTTTGGTTCCAAAATAGACGAGCCAAATGTCGTAAACACGAGAATCAAATGCACAAAGGTGAGTGATAATGAATATTACATTATTGTACAACAGTAATTTTGTACCGGGTGTCACCATCAATTTTGAAACTAAATAAAAAATGTTATCTCCCATTTATATCCGTTTTGTTGGAATATTATGATTATTTTTATATCTCTCTCCAGAATCCTAACGTATACGATAAAATCTAATTCAATTTAGAGATATCTCACCCTTGTTTTTGGATTTTACTGAAAAAAAAAAAAATTTTTTTTTTTTTGCGATATCTTTCCATTCCCAACTGCATTGCTCCCTTATTTTTATTTTGATGTAATATTTTTCTTCCTTTTCGTCGGATACGCTCATTTAACTCCTTATTTATTAACCATAAAAAATAAGTGTTATATTTACATTTGGATTTTTATAAGTAATCTTAATTTTCTCCTTTATACTCGTCAATTTGTACTCTGGTAGCAATTCCTTTCTTTTAATACTGTCTATCCATTCAGAAAATTTGATTATATTAAAATTGCTTACAACAACTTGTTTGGAAGGTTTTTCTCGGGTTACTGGAAGTATTTTATTGATAAATATGTATTCAGGGAATTAGATAAATACGATTGGTTTTACGTTTTTATGTTGAGGTTTACATAAGGTACATGGTTCATATTATTTTGCATAGCAAAGAGTATTTAATTAGAAAGAACATCCGCATAAAGACCGAGATAAAAGCATCAGGACGGGATTAAAGATATCAACCCCTGGGCTAAACTATGTGGAACTATACTTTTGCAGCCGACTGTAAATTACGTCTGTATATTTTGCAATCAGCTATATTTAATTGTTATTTGCAATAAAATTTGATTATTTTTTAAAGCCGTAACATAGTTGATTAGAAATAAAATAAAACATGGAATGTCAGTTGCGAGCAGCCACGATATAAACGGATCGTTTATTAAGTATAAGTAAACGCGTTGTGTGACTGTAATTTTAAAAATCTTGGACCAGATCAGAAAACAACACGTATCATGCTACAGAGAAGGAAGCAGAAACCATGAGCGAAGTGATTTTCAATGAAGCGGTGTTTGAATTTTTGAAGCACGATTCAAGTACTTTAAACCTACACCGACCACATTAGCCCGCCTCATTGAAACCTATACCATAATTTGTTACACATTTATTACAGCAAGCAGTTACCGTTTTCAAGGAACGAGGGGTTGTTTTCACTTACAATTAAACCTGCACCGCCACAATCGTAACCTTTGATGTAGCTATGATATCGGGATGGTACTTGAACCAGAATTAATTACATTGAATTAGTTAATTCAAATCCACTCCTATAGTTCGCCTAAGGGTAAATTTCACCTCTTTTGGTTCACCTCAGCGTCATCACAGATATTCCGTTGTGGATTTCAATGTTATACACTGTCAAGGCCGGTGGTATTCAATTAGTACCGAGAATACTATGGGCCTCATTGTTTTAAAAATTTTGCTAGATTGGTATATGTTTGACTATAGATGGCAGTATTATCAATAAATGATAGAGTTTTTTGTATAATTTTTTGGCTAGCCTTTAGTATCGCAGTCAAAATTGACTGTCGCGACATTTTTCAAAATGGTCATAATTTTAACTAAAAATGTACATTATCAGACGCCATCTTACACATATTTCAATTTTTTATATATTATTTATAATTTTTTCCGTTTTTGGATTAAATTTTTCTACATTTTTTTACGTGGTTATAATTTTAACTAAAAAATTGTTAATTAAATTGACTGCCATCTTAGAGAAATTTTTATCAACAAAATATAGATATTTTTTTACAAAAATAAAAATGTATTTAAATATTTAGCAAAACAAATAAATACAAATGCTTAATTTAAAACAAAATAAAAAATGTTTGTAAATTTCGTTTGAAATTAAAATAAATTTTAATAAGTTACATGCGTTTGGTATTTGTGATACAATTATCAGAATAAGCGATACGAGCGATACTATCCATTTGATCTGTGTCTGCAAGGTTGACGAAGCAACACAAAATCTCGCATAGCAAAATGGTGCAATTATTTTTCTTTTTAGAAGGTGTCATTAATAGATTCTATATAATCCGCTCCTACGTGCGGCACGCAGTGCGACGCTCCCCGAAATTGAAATCTAAAGCCCCTCGGTGCCCGTGAGAGTTATCGAAGCCGTTAGCCTTTACAATTATATCATTTCAAAATGTTGCATTTTCAAAATATTGCTTTTTTTAATAATCTTACAACTACAAAATGTAGCAATTACAAAATGTTGCAAGAAGTTGATCAATTTGTAGTAGCTCAACCTGGCGGATGCCCCACACCCTGAGATAATATTAAAGCCGGGCAACTTAAACTTAAAAATACATTCTAATTAGCTAATTTAGTAAAACAATTTGTAATTGGGCTTAATTCTAATTTTACAAATAATAATAATTTACCCTAATTAATCAAAATTTTTTTTGGCAAAATTTGCATTGTGAAAATGAAAAATTTATATAATTTGAAGCTGTATTAATTCATAAAACAAAAAATCATATAAAACCGAGCATAAGAAATGAAAATGGTTAAAGTTAATGTGT
Organism: Nephrotoma flavescens; assembly: GCA_932526605.1. Classification (NCBI taxonomy): domain Eukaryota; kingdom Metazoa; phylum Arthropoda; class Insecta; order Diptera; family Tipulidae; genus Nephrotoma; species Nephrotoma flavescens. Next base: position 212,194,203 of record OW052220.1, read on the forward strand.
TTTTTGGTGTGATCTTGAATTTTTCCTGGATTGATTTTTCTGTTTTAGAGAACGCCGATTAAAAAACAGAAACGTCAACAATTTCATTACTGCTATTTTACTCTTGCTCACCTGCTTAACAGATACGTAAATTGTAGGTTTTACACTGCTTTCTTAGTTTCTGTTAAATTGAAATTTTGGCGAAATAACTATATTATAATAGAAAGAGACGAAAATAGGCGACACATTTTTTTCATGTTCGATTTATTTTGTGAAAATGGTAGCAAGAGAAATAGTAAAAAATAATCTTGAGAAAACAAAATAAAACACATTGTCATTTAATTGAGGTTAATAAATTAATTTAAACTATAAACAATTTAAACATTATGTTTAAACTAAACATTATTTAATATATAGATTTTTTTAAAAATTAACTAAAAATGAAACATGAAAAGTAAACAAAATGAATTCTTGTAAGAATACAAAGTAAAACTCAGACGGGGAGGTGATGTGTGTGGATTCCATTGATATAAATATTTTAGAAAATAAATCCTCTGTCAGAAAATTCGACTACGATGAAATAATAGCCTTAGGATAACAGTCAAGCTCCCTTTCCAAACGGTAGTAGTATCATATTATTTTCGATCTCGTAATTGAAATTGAGTTTTATAGTTTGAGTATTTTAGTTTAGATAAATTCCGGATATCATAGAGTTTGTCGGAAAATTTCACTATATCCAGCTGACATTTGGATTTAGCTTAGCACAATCAAATAAATCAAGAGCCTTTTCCGTATCTAGGGGATAAGTATCATTTTTCGTTCTCGCAATTTTCTCGATCTTATTGGTTTGAGTAGTTTTTATTTAGATAAATTTTGGATATCATAGAGTTTGTCGGAAAATTTCACTATGTCCAAATGTTAGCTTTAGGTTAGCACAATCAAAAAAAGTAAGAGCCATTTCCATGTCTAGGGGATAAGTATCATTTTTCGCTCTCGCAAATCTAATCGATTTTTTAGCTTTGAGTGGTTTAAATTTAGATAAATTGTGGATATCGTAGAGTTTGTCGGAAAATTTCACTATGTCCAAATGTTAGCCTTAGGTTAGCACAATCAAAAAAATTAAGAGCCACTTCCATATCTAGGGGATAAATATCATTTTTTGCTTTCGCAAATCTAACCGATTTTATAGCTTTGAGTGGTTTAAATTTAGATAAATTCTGGATATCGTAGAATTTGTTGGAAAATTTCACTATGGCCAAATGTTAGCTTTAGGTTAACGTAATCAAATAAATCAAGAGCCATTCCCATTAGATTTGCTAGAACGAAAAATGACACCTATCCCCTAGATGTGGAAATGGCTCTTGATTTTTTGATTGTGCTTACCTAAAGCTAACATTTGGACGAAATAAAATTTTGTGACAAATTCTGCGATATTCAGAATTTAGTAATATATTTAAACTAAAACTACACATACCTAACGAATTGACTTAATTTACCAGAACAAATTTCAGAAGTATCCCGTTTTTAGGAAATGTCCTTTACCTCACTTGATTGTATTCTCTGTATCGATATTCTCTTATAGTGTAATTTCCACATAATGGCTTTGTACACAGATTTCGTATACCCGGCATTTAGATATATTGAAATATTATCTTCTGCAAAACTACTTACAAATGAGCAAAAATGGAAATGATTTTCCGGGTTATTATGTAGAATGAAAAATAATTTTTTTGAGTTTGTTTTCTAGTTTCCACTCAAAATTCTGATAAGAATTTTTTTTACAGTGTATTTACTAAAACATATTTATTTTTGTTATTTGGGACATACTTCACTGCCATGAACACTGGTCTAATATTCAAAAGTTGTAGAGGTATAAAAGTCGAAGTAAAAACCCTTTGTCCTAAGATATTATTACGAGGTTACAACCTAAAGAGTAGGTATTTTCACTTTCGAATAGACCCAATCCAACTAGAAAACATGAGTTTTTCGGGCAAAAATTAGGGTAACACTGGGTCTAAGTTACAACTTTGACAGTACGTGTTTTCACTTTCTACTAAACCCAATGCAACTAAAAAGCATGAATCTTCCTGAAAAATTAAGGGGACACTGGGTCTAATATTCAAAAATTGTAGAGGTAAAAGTCGAAGCAAAAACTCTTTGTCCTTAAATATTTCTCCGGAAAACTCGTGTTTTCTTTCCTTTTTTCGGAAAACTAGTGTTTTCTAGTTGGGTTGGGTCTCGTTGTAACCTCTTAGATATAACTTAGGACAAAGGGTTTTAGCTTCGACTTTTACCTCTACAACTTTTGAATACTAGACCTAGTGTTCCCTCATAGGACAAAGTGTTTTTGCTGCGACTTTAACCTCTACAACTTTTGAATATTAGACCCAGTTCCCCTATTTTTTCACGAAAACTCGTGTTTTCTAGTTGAACTGGGTTAAGTTCAAAGTGAAAACACCTACTGTTAAAGTTGTAAGCTCTTAGAACAAAGGGTTTTTGCTTCGACTTTTACGTCTATAACTTTTGAATATTAGACCCAGTGTTCCCCTAATTTATCCGAAAAACTCGTGTTTCCTAGTTGGACTGCGTTAAGTTCAAAGTGAAAACACCTACTGTTAAAGTTGTAAGCTCTTAGAAATATCTTATAGGACAAAGAGTTTTTGCTTCGACTTTTACCTCTACAACTTTTGAATATTTGACCCAGTGTTCCCCTAATTTTTCAGGAAAACTCGTGTTTTCTAGTTGGATTGGGTCTAGTTTAAAGTGAAAACACATACTGTCAAAGTTGTAACCTCTTAGAAATATCATAGGACAAAGGGTGTTTATTTCTACTTTTCCCTCTACAATTTTTGAATATTAGACCCAGTGTTCCCCTAATTTTTCAGGAAAACTCGTGTTTTCTAGTTGGATTGGTTTTAGTTCAAAGTGGAAACACCTACTCTCAACTTGTAAGCTAATAGAAATATCTTAGGACAAAGGGTTTTTATTATTCTCGAAATAATATATTTTACACTGTTAAATTTTATTATTAATATGAAACGTTTTTGTTGGGTTTAGGACAAGTTAGGACAAACTTCAAGTACGTTTGGTTGGTAATGTCTCGAGCCATGAATCTCACACCTCCGTTGCGTTTCTCCTATTATTCGAAACTGCACTTATAAATTCCTTCCTGAAGCACTGGTCCATCTGCTGGTTTAGAAATTATGATCGGCCATGGTTGAATTTTAAAGCCTATATCTCTCACGTTGATATCGTATTACGCTTATGGCGTTATTTTAGATGCGCGGTTGACTTTGACATACTAGTTACTGCAAATCATATTTCCATAGTTATACTAGGTGGTATTTTCAGTTTGACGATTTATAACCAAGATTTGCTCAAATTATATTATCCGGTGTTAACGAATACAACCACGTTTTATCAGGAAGTGACATGTGACATAAATAACTAGTCGTGCAATTTCTTGATTTTCAGCCAACAAGCACGATACCATATGTTTATTTATGAATTTTGGTCTGCTTTATTGAATAAGCAGTGCGATGTGTTAATACTTCTTGGGTTCATCTCAGAGTGGTCTTGTCAATGATAATTCTACATTGATTCCAGTTTCTACGTTATTTTTGTATGCCAGATGGAAAATTGTTTGCAGAGAATTAGATAATAGAATTACGGGTTTATGCGCTGTTGTTCCCTCGCATTCGAGCTGTAATGTGCTGTTTGTATTTGATTCAATTCAATTCTGTCAAGCTTGTGCATCCGTACACCGGAAACACCTTAAACTAATATAATATAATACATGACCTATTTTTGATGGTACAACATACCGCCCCTGAAATTGCTGTTTTTATTTTTTTTTTTCATTTTGATTCATGTGTTGAAACAACCCTGTTGCCACCCAATTTAAAATGGTTGTACTAATTCAGAAAACTTCGCCGGCTTGCGTATACAACGGCACAACAACTCACGAGTTGAATAATAATTCTTTTTCAATACAAAGTGACTGATATCTGACGGTGTCTTATATCATAGACACACTGTTAGTTTCGTAATTATGATTAACTCGAAATCATGATTTCGTACTAGTGTGTTATGTTTAACCATATAGTTTCAAACTAAATTTGAACTCAGTTTCAAAATGAGATATTTTTTCTCATTTCAATGGATTTAAGTGCTAATGGTGTTATGACACTGATGGTGTCCTGATACTGACTAGTTTTCAAGTGCGGTAATGTGCTGTAAAATTATTAAGCCATAAAAGAGAAACAAATAATTTAAATCTTATTCGTTCAAATGATTTGTACTTACATTACTTGTCCTACTCTATTTTTATTTTTAATCACATGAACGATTTGATAAACTAGTCAGTATCATAACACCATAAGTGTCATAACGCCATTACTAGATTTTCAAATTGTTCTGCACAGATATATTATTTTATTTTCATAACGTCAAAATAAATGTGTGTAGTGTTGTCTACTGTTAAAATTAGTTGTTTCTCTTTTTCGCCTTACAGGACTTTACTATAAGCACAGACAATCAAATTAGATTTTTCATTTGAGCTAAAAAATGAAAACAAAATATATTTCTGATAATTCCAATGTTATCGCTGTATCTGTGATTTTTCGTTAAACTGCGTATACTTATACGCAAAAAACCAAAATACTTCTGATTGTATGCGGTTATTTACAGAAAATGAACAAGCAGTTTTTACGTTTACATAGAATGAAATATCTCTTTTAGGTTGTCTATGCGATAAGTTAACCAAAAATTCAAAAACTTGGAAGATGGGTCCCACATGTGTTGACCGAGCACAGCTTAGGTCAGCGTATGAACACGTTCCTTTCACTGCTTGCCCGGTAACAGAAAAGGACTACTTGTAGAAAATTGTGGCTGGTGATGAAAAGTATGTTTACTTGAGAGTTTCAAACGTAAAGAGTCGTGGATAGATCGCAGGAAACCCATACAAGGACGCCGAAACAGAACATCTATTTAAATAACGTTCTCCTATGTATCTAGTGGGACATGAAGGGTGTGCTTTATTACGAACGAAACTGGTCAGACAATTGAACAAATTGAGCGAAGAACTCGGTCAGAAAAGGCCGAGGCAAGGAATCAGACAAGTCATACTGTTGCATGACAACGCTCGACCTCATGTTGCTCGTACTTGGGATGGGGAGTTCTCCCACACATGGCATATTCATCAGACTTGGCCCCATCGAACTACCATTTATTCCGGCCAATGCAGCACGTCTTAGTGGATAAAGAGGTTAAAACGCTGGACGATATGCGTAAATTCGTCGATGATATTATCGTGTAGAAGCCTGCAAGTTTTTTTTCGCGATGGCATTCGTATGTTATCTGAGAGATGGCGCAAGTTGGAGCGATGGGCAATATTATTCCAAGTTTAAATTCGTTGTATATTTTTTGTATAAAATAAATGGACGGCCTCAGGGGAAAAGGTAACAAGTCATTTTTGTGCACTTTTCAGTAGACACAAAAAACTGATTATTGAGTTAATTATTAAATGTAAGAAATATTTTTCAATAGCGTATAACGTACAAAACATACACTATCATTATTAATTAACTGCTTTTCAAACATTTTCAGGTTATTTAATAATTTCCTGACGTATTGCCTTTCGCGCAAGAGAACAGTCTCAGGGTAAAAGGGAATAAGTAATTTTTTGGACGTTTCAGAAGATAAACAACTTCAGCTTTTAAATTATGCAACTGAGTTTTCACGAATTTTAATTAAAATATCAAAATTAAACATTGGCTTCCAAAATAAAATAATATTTATTCAGTTAGAGAAAATTATAATCCATAATTCAAATAAAATATCTTAAAATATTATTACAATACTATTGTAAACATAAACCACATTTATCCCGCATTCTCTTCATCCGTGTCAAATATAGGATCAGATTTTACAGATGCTGTTGGCAGGTTTCTATAGAATTCGTGAAATGTAGGCGCGATGTAAGGAAGAAGGGATAAAATGTCCCTTTTTTACTCTATTGAAATTGGTAAAGGAGCGCTGTAGCACGTGGAAGGCCTGAGGCTGGGATTATGTTTTCCGCATCGTAACATATTCATGATACCAAATTGATCATCATTTTCTAGAGACGTTTTGTAAAATACTTTATATGGCTTACTTTTAGTATATCTTAACCATTTGACGTCATGCCAAACAAATTTCTCTCCGACTTCGTTATTTTTTTAGATGAATTTTGGTTTTCAAAAGTGTTGCATAGTCCAGGAAGTCAGGTTGACCCATTTCAACTACTTGGAACGGATGTTTTTTGCGCATGATCAGATTCACATTCCATACGGCTGTGGCCAGACGCCATGAATTTATGATCCAACGTTTCAATGTGATTTCCATGCATAAGCGATAGACACATGGCAAGAAATGGTGAATTTTTATTTTGCCCGGGGCAACAATCGCTATATAATATCACGTGCTTAATATTAGTGTCCAAATTCATGATAGCTTTAAAGAGGCAAGACCCAATCTCATTGGCTCCTCGTTTAGCAATTGTTTCATACCAAACATAGCATGTGGCTTGGTCATCCTTCATATTATGGACCGTCAAATTGAAGGTCCACAGTTGCCGTTTATAAAAAGCTACAGAAGTTTCAAGGCTTGGTGTTGGCAGACACTGCTGAAAGTCGAATGACAACACAGTCAAAGATGGGTCAGACTTCGCCCTAATTTTTTTCAGTATGATGATCTTCTTGTATGATGATCTTCTTGTAGCTTCAGTATGATGATCTTCTTGTAGTTTCAATATTTCAGTTTTAGTGACTTCATTTTCAGCATATTTGAGTTTCATTTTCAAAAAATAAAATTTTGGCAAGTATATCTTTCCTTAGATTTATAATGCGGTAGTTAAGCTCATGAAACTTTTTTGCGTATATTGAATAACTTACAGGAGAATCTGTTGTTTCGCAATATTTTTCATAAATTTTAATCAATGTAAAATGGGGTTTAAAAATATCGTTTATTTGTCTCTTTTCGGCAGTAGTGACTCTCGTAAAATGGAAAAGACTTCAGGTGTTCCTGGACTTAAATTAATTTCGATAAAATTGTTTTATTTCCAGGTGCACGGCGGCCTATTTTATCAAGAGTTGTGTTGCTATTGGTAGAATTTTGTTTGTATTTATTCAAAATATTCACAAATTTGATAACTCATCAAATATTTGTGAGAAACATTTCTTGCAAACTTTCACGTGTTCTCCGCTTATGGGAACGTGGTACTTAAAAGTTACCTGCTGTTCTTTTGTTTTTCAAGAGTATTAATTCGTCTCTTTCTTGTGGTGAAAGGTTTAGAAAAGGTTATCATACCTGAAAGATATGCTGCCCTCCTGTCGCTTGATTGCATTTTCCAATATGAACCAAGTAATTCTGATTGCACTTATTACATTCAAAGCGCATGCCATACGGCAGTTTGATAATCTACGAAACGCTCTTGCTTTTATCAACTTGCCACTTTCTGTTATATACTCTTCGCCTTTATTACGTTTAGTCTTTCTTTCAAGTCGTTGATCGCCCTTTTCCACGAACTCCAGTGCTAATGGATGGCTCAATAACATCATCAGGTACTACATCTACATTGTCATTCGATTCTGTTTCTGAAGATGATGAAGTGCAGGGTTCATAAAGCATCTTTTTCATCGTCGCTGCCAGCTTCGATATCCTGATTCTAAAAGATTGAAAAAAATGATCCAAATTATTATTTGTATTTAACAACATACTATAAGATTTTTACCTTGCATTCATCAGCATTAAGTTTCTCAGAAATATTTTCTTCATGGAATTCGTAAATAATATTGTTTTCTTCAATATTGCAAATATTAATTTCATCTAGACGAACTATTTCTATGGTACCCTGCGTCGAATCCCGTTTAATCAAGTCATGTGTAGTGTTTTCATTGCCATTAATATCTATTACAGCTATCGTATCCTAAAAAATTAAATGGCTCTAAATCTTGTTAAAGTTGATAATGCATTCATAAATGGCAACATGTTGCTGTTCCTCTTGAGATACATAAATAAATTCGTCCTCATAACACAACATGTGTGGAATTTCAGCAATTTGTTCTTCAGGATTGTTGCCATTTTTATTTTCTGGTTCTTTGCTGACTATTTCAGAACCCATTAGTGCTCTAGTAAAAGAAGGTTCTTCTGGTTTATTTATGAAATTAGAAAAACTTAATTTTCTAGAAGCCTTCATCTTTTTCTGTGCGGCACCTAAGACATTTTCATTAAAATCATATTTAAACATTACCACATTGCATTGCTTTCTTTTAAAAAAAATTAAATCTGATAAGATCTATAATTGGTCTGACAAAAATAACGGACAATAACTTTTCTTTGATAATAGTTAAGTATTCTAACGTGTAAAGTTGTATATGTAATCAACAATATTGAACTTACCTGAATGTTCACTACAATTTAATTTATCTAATGTTATTTGTAACATTTTATTAGCTCTGCTAGTATGTTCGATATACGCTATTATGAGACCTATTTCGAGAGAATTATTAGTATATCACTCATTTATCACACATTGAACAAAATACGTTTGTTTTTGTCAAAGATGAAATCACAACTGGGGGTGGGATGTTGTAACATCACTTTTATTGATATTTATCGAATATTATACCTCTTTTTCCTAAAATAAAATTGCTTGTCGTTTCACTTTCCAATTTTGCTTTCTTTATTGCGATCGCACACTACTAGAATAAATTGTTTATATATCTCTTTTTTGTTTTTCGATAAAGTATCACCATAGAAAAATAAATTTACAACAGATTTCTCATTTGTATAAAACGAGAGATAAAAATGAAATTCCAATGTCATGATTGGATTTGTGATTTTACATTGTGCGCAATGTAAAGTCACAAATACAATCAAGACATTGGAATTTAATTCGTTTTATACAAATGAGAAATCTATGTTAAACTTATTTTTCTATGGTATCACTCTTAAAATAATGCCCGGTTTACATGAGAAAATTGTTTTCTTCTACAAATTTTTGCAGGTAAATAAGAAAGAATCCGCTATATAAAAATATTCAATGTGCCAGAAAGAAATAAACATATATAGTAATGGCGTAATTTCTTTTATAGGATAATTATTAATTTATTTTTCTGAATTAAAAAACGAAATTCACATTTTTAACTATGGCGTCTGTTTTTATAATAAATCCTCAACATTTATAAATACGAAAAAATTTTTTTTCTTGTTAATTTTAAAAATGTTGCCATAGAAATACTCGGATCGAATATATTTTATGGCAAAATTTTCATTTTTATGGTGATTTTTGCTCAAAAATTATTCTGCAAAATTTTGTTGGGATATATTGCTTTTCTTGTCTCTCATGTGCAAAAAGTCAATGTTATATCTTATTCATTTTGCAGAAGAAAAATGTTGATCGTATGTAAACCGGGAAGTAGGTGATACAATAATAGTAGAGATCGCAATAGAAGCCACGTTATTAAAAATGAAAAAAAGATAAATTTAATTTGTGATGAAAGAGATATAAATTTCGATAGTATCCAAAAAGTGATGTTACAACATCCCACCCCTGCATTTTCTCGAATGGTTTAGTGTGAAACAAACACTAAATAGTGAAAACAAAGGACGGATATAATGAAATCAAATAAGTTATGATTCAGCCATGCTACACTATAATTTGGTTTTCTGGATTCAAACTATTGCGCAATAGATTTTAATTTTTAATTTTAAACCCTTATTTTAAATTAAATCATTAAATTTTTTTGTCTTGTTTTATTCTGTTCTCTCGAAAATAAAATTTAAACAAAAATCTACATCTCAAAAATGTCCGTAAATTTTTTTATTTTCATTTCAATTTTTTTCATTTCGGATTCACGGTCAAAAATTTCACGTCGCAGCTGCGTAATAAAATTTTTGTCTGTGAATCCGAAATGAAAAAAATTGAAATGAAAATAAAAAAAATTAAGGACATTTTTGAGATGTAGATTTTTGTTTAAATTTTATTTTCGAGAGAAAAGAATAAAACAAGACAAAACAATTTAATGATTTAATTTAAAATAAGAGTTTAAAATTAAAAATTAAAATCTATTGCGCAATAGTTTGAATTCAGAAACCAAAATTGTGTGTAGCATAGCTGATTGGGTAAACAGGAATATGTCAGACTTATACAGTTTTACTCGTAAAAGCTAGCAAATTGTTTGTTATTTTTGGCAGAGTAAAACGGAATAAGTCTAACTTATTCCTTTTCACCTAATACAATATGTGTTATTGTTTTTTTTATAAAAACGGAACAGTCCTGAGTTATTTCTTTTTACCCACAATGTAAATGTATATTTTTTGTTCTTGTCCATCTGGTAAAACAAAATAAGTCGAACTTGCTCCGTTTCACTCTTCAAAAAATAACCAATATTAGAAATATTGCATTTTTCGCAAATTTTTTTAAGACATACGGAGTGACATTTAACTAAAACCCTTTTACCCAGTTGTGTATAATGAAAAATACTACTTATAGAATCTAAAAAAAAATTAGAAAAATTGACTTGTTCCTTTTTCCCCTGAGGCCGTTCAAATAAATCTCTAAAAATTAAGTCATACTTCTAATAATATAATTTTTAGCTAAATAATTTTAAATCTTTAGTTTTATTTTAATAAATTCGCAATTAGTGATAGATATTTCTTAAATATTTCCTAGAAATGTAAGATTCAAAAATTAAAAAATATCTGATTTAATCAATGTTCGATTTTATGAAAGCAATATTTTTTGTGCCTTTCGGTAAATCGGGTTAATACTGTATTATGTAAAATGTTCAATTAGCGTACAATTAATGCAATATATAATGTAATAATAATAAATGGCATGAGGCTTTTTCTAATATAAACAAGTTCACATTTTGCTCGCATAGGAAGTGGCGCTAACTAGGCGACGTTTAAAAGGCCACTAGGATCACATACGGAACAAATAAAGAAACATTCATTTTTATATATGCAGATGGCATTGCAGTAACGACGATTGAAGTTGCATTTTAAAGCTGCGAATGTTTTTGATTCTCTACAGCCCAGACGAATCGACTGATCGGGGTGAAACTTCAGTTTTAAGCTTTTTCCACAAATTGGGAGATCCCATAGTGAATTTTGGCTGAAATTGGTCTACTCCCGGAAGTGGCAGCTCACTAAAAAAAAATTGTTGATTAAATTTGGAACAAAATTTGTTTAGATTAATTTTTAAATTTTACCGCAAATGACGTTTTCATACTAAAGGTTTAGGTTCATACTAAAACTTCGTATTAAAGGTTTTTTCATAAATTGGAAGATCCGTGCGAAATGTAATGGACATATGTCTACCGGAAGTGGCAGCTTCCGTAGGAGCTTGTTAAATTATTGCAATGAAAATTAAATTTGCAACAACGGTTGACCTTGTGTGTTTTATGAAATTTAAGCAGAAATAATGATTTTTAACTATAAAAGACAGTTCTTATCAAAAATCCGTTAGTTTCAATTTTTCTGTAGGAATTAAGCGTGGTGTATTCGAGATCTATGTACATTTGTCGTAAATGAAAGGCGGGTTTTGGTTACATCATATTCACTCCTCCACATTTTTCTTTAGCTGTGAGCCATCCATTTGTAAAGGTGTGTTACAATACACTGAGCCAAATACATATATTCTCAAATCGAGCCCCCCTATCAGGACCCACTAATCTAATTCGTCGTTATTATACCCTTACCAGCAACTATACCCATTTTTAACCCAGTAACAAATCTATCTAGTAATATTCTATTTGTATATAATATGTTCCAGTTGATTTATTTGCATTAAATCCCATTTTATAATATACGTACTCTTCCATATCCTTCTTACGAGTGTGTTTATCGATATAGAAAACATGTAACAGGAGTAAAAAAAATTATATCCTTCAAATCATTCAAGTTTTTTTTTCTCTGCTAGATTTTTTTATCATCCATTTATTTGATTAACTTGCTCAAAAATTAATTTAATTTATTTGAGTTTTATTAGAAATTTTCGTAAATTGTCTGTTTTGGGTTCTCGTTCCTTGTGTTGTGCGCTGATCTGATACGAGAAACCTGTTCGGCGCGCAAAGGATTATTAAATTTTAAATTACATAAGTTAAAATTATTGGCAGTAAATTTATTTTCAATTTGGTATAGACAATTTTAATTTTGTTGAAGGGTTTCGATGTGTGAAATGAGGAAAATATGCTTGTGGTTGGTGTTTCGCTCAAATTAAATCGATAGAATATAGATAAAGGGGAAAAATTATTATGAATGTGAGCGTTGTTGTAAAGGGTTGAATTCGAATTGATTTGATTTAGAAATTGGTTAATTCTTTTTAAGTAAAATGTGTAAAATTGAAAATTCGATCCGACTTCATATTCTATGTATAAACCAAAATCAGTTAGTAACTAGAATCGGCCAAAATAGGACATTGCATCAATTCGCATATTTTTAATGAAAAGTTCTTATTAAAAATATGCGAATTGTTAACTACGGTCTGTAACGATAAGTGCTAAAATTGCTGATAAAAATAGATAAAATTGTCTAAAAGACTACATCTCGGCATTATGAAGGCCACTGGGACCAAAAACACAAACAAATTTCTCGGTTGGTCTGGGTGTCCGTACTAACAGTATTTTAAGAATGAGAACTTGAATTTTTTCTCCAAACTTCTTCTAAATTTAATTCGGAGAATTGAAATAGTTTGGATCTGTATTCCAATGGGTTCGGATAACTGCCATAAGAAAATACTGTTAAAGTTAGCCGAAAGTTTCCAGCCGAAAGATGGTAATGTAGATATTGTATTCGCCCTCCCAGCCGAAAGATCATAGTGCAAATTTAAAATATTTTAAAATGTCGATAATAAAGATTTCACCGATAAAGAAGATTAAATTCAATATTCAAACAGAAAAATGCCGCCAGTACTGATTTAAAAGTTACAAATGAATCATCAAATTTCTAAAAGAAAATCTCAATAACAGGAATATATACAATAGCCATGAGACGCAGTCACGAGTAGCTGATGATTGGACCTTGTTAAAGTTAGCCGAAAGATTCCAGCCGAAAGATAATGCAGATAGTGTCTTGACTATTTTTAAACTATCTTTATACTCTCGCCCCTATCGATTTTTAAATTCCTATAAACTGAAATGATTTCACCTTCACCCGAATGATGTAATTCGATCCTAAATTCTCCTAAATTCGAGTTTATAACTGATTTTTGCTGTATTCAAGACACTATCTGCATTATCTTTCGGCTGGAAACTTTCGGCTGGAAACTTTCGGCTAACTTTAACAGTATGATGATTGGTTTATATATTAAGATTTTTACAGATGAACGGCAATCTGACTGTACCAATTTGATGACCCTAAGTAGAATTTGATTGTACGTTTGGAGTGGCTTTTATTAGGTTATACTAATCTGACTGTCGATTCGATACCCCATAATCATAGGTAGATTTTGACAGCCGAAATTAGTCGATAAAAAAGATTAAAAATTATCAAGCATTAAATGGTTTCTAACTGTCGTTAAAATTGTTTTAAACTCAAGATTATGCCAGTTAGTCACCAATCTGACTACCCCGATTCAAAAGCCCATGACCATAGGTAGATTTTGAATATAGGTTAGGGATGGGTCTGATGAGGTTATAGGGATGAACTTTTGATTTTTCCCATTTGTCATTGATAAAACCGTTAGTCATTGGGCTAAAGATTTTGATTATAGGTTAGGGGTCGGCCTGATAGGGTATAGGGGCAAAATTTTGATTTTTAAGTTTTAATTAAGAGTTTTTATGACACGTTCATTTCATTATTTTTTATTTTCCGTTAGTACCTAAATTATTTATTGACATTAATGCACATTACATACAATTGGGGAAACTTGTCGTTTATAAACAAAGGTTTTTATTTAAGTCAAATTAAACTTAACCACTATAAGCTAGATATATAAAACTAAATTTAAGTTTTTCTGGATCGTTCGATATTACTTTGTTTTGCCTCCACATTGTTCAATACGTTAGGCGTTAGGCTACACAAATTCACATTCCGTTTATTTTTTATTTTACAGTTCATGTGGTTGGAACGTATTTTGTTTATCGCCACTGATTAAAATTATGTGTATAATAGCCCACACATCATCAAATCCGTTGAGATTCTCCGAGAGCTTCAACTGGCAGAAGAGACTAAAACAAAAATTGTTAGATTATGTCACAACATTTATGAATACTGTATACACAAACTACCCCTTGCTCTAAATGATTTTCGCGAAATCGACATTTTTCGTGTATGCCATGAGCACTTGTCCCATCTGTAAATGTGTACGGGCCTCCACCGGCAGATTGAATGTAAATAGCACATGTAAACATTGCAGACATTTTGTTATGTTTGGCGGAAATATTCGGCCAACCCCAATAGATATAGGCTAAAGCTTACTTTACGTATACATCGAGAAAATCAGGTAAGGAGTACAAATTTGTAATTTTTATAAAAATTTTGATATTAGGATTGTATCTTAACAATTGTATCTTGACAGTACAAGTAATTTTTCCGGAAAATTTTGCAGTTTTTTCAGGAAAATTCTGAAATTTTTTTAATTTTTTTTTTTATATAGTTTGTCACTTGAAGAATTGTATAAATTGTGGAAAAGCGGGGGTTTCCCCATCCTCTAAGGTATACAACGAATTAAAATTACATTAAAAAAATTTATATTTACGAATGTTAATTCTTTTAACATTTGCGGCACTATCGGAGAAAAAAAAAATAAAAAAAAAAATTTTGAAAAAATAAAAAAAGTGAAAATTTTTCTGGAAACTGACTTTTTCCTCCTAAAAACTGATAGTAAACAATCCTGCATTTAAAAATTTTCAAAATTTATATTCATTGCCTGATTTTCTGGAAGTTTACGTAAAGTAAAATTACGCCTAGACAGGCATCTTGGGATGAAGCCATTGTACATATTTAATATGTATAATTATAATTAAACTAAACGTTTACATTTTCACGTTCATCTTTTGGTGTACGAGTATGTACATTTTTTCCTGGCACGATTACAACACCTAAAGCAAAAACTAAAACGATTTTATTAAATTTGGTTCTCCTAATTATTTTCGCATAAATTCCATGTGGCCAAAATATTCCATTCCTTAATGACTGCAATTAAAAATAAAATTCTTTATTAATTAAAAATGATACATAATATAAATTTAAATTTTTATTTACCTGATTTTATTTTCTGTTTTTGATGTGTAAACATCTTTACGCGCGCCTACCAAAATTTTTTGTATTAGAGTAAACTTGTAAATGAAACGAACGGAAATGACGTATACCTACTTCGTTTGAAAAAAAAGCAAGAAACTCAACAAAAACAATTTTTACTATACGTGGCATGCTTTTATGTATATGTATAATAGTAGGGAAAATGAAAAAATTAATTTAATGAATGAAATAGAAACCATCGACATTTCCATTGATCAGAAAAATCAAAAAAAAAAATACGATACGAAATACGAATTACGATTACGAAATTGCATACTCATACGATTAAAAACACAGTCAACAACTGCTGTATATTGCTTTATCACGAGTGACGAGTCTCTAGGCGCTGTTCATCATGTCGGCTATCAATGATCATGTCTTCTACTGAATGGGGTTATAATGACATCTCGTTTTTAACATTGAACTGCCAGAGTCTCAGGTCACAGTCACACAGGTATGCTCAATTCATTTGGTTTTCGAGACCTGGCTGCGCAATGACGAACTTGTTAATATTCCTACGTTTGAATGCTGTTTTCAGTTCAATAGAGATGGTCAGTGGGCTGCCGGAGTAGCAATTCCGTCAAAAGATCCATAAAATGAGCATAGTGGACACAAATAATTTGCCGTACTTTTTCAAAACCAATATTGACGTAACAAATGGACTGGCGAATGGAACTATGGGCTGTCTAAAGTATATCGAATGCATAGGCGTCCTAACCAGGACAACGAGAACGATGAAAACGTCGACAGTAAAAAATGTCAAACGACTCTGGATGGATTTCGGTTCAAATTCACAAGTTGGCAAGAAGGTCAGGTGGCTTGAAGCTGGATGGGCGCAGAAAACGAATATCGACCGATGTTTGGTGCCCATTTCTAGAAAAAGCTCAACTATTAATCGAAACAACAATTAATGTTAAGCATAAACAACAATTAATATAAAGCGTCGTACCTTCATGTGCCACCACAATTCATGCATCACACGGTGGTACCTACAACGAGATAGTCAGTATATACTCTTACGATAAAAGACACAGTTAACAAATTGTGTATATTGCTTTAGCACGAGTAACGAGTCTCGAAGGACTGTTCATCACGTCGGCTATCGATGATCGTGTCGTCTACCATGGAGGAGAAAAAAATGGGACCTCAATGGGTCTTCTTCAAAATTAGCTATCGCGCCTTACCACAAATCCGCTTTATCCGTTGTAATGGCGAATTTTGTACGAGATAATAATGACGTCTGATTTTTAACAATGAACTGTCAGAGTCTTAGATCATACACATCACCTCGACCTAACTGAACCAGTCGCGCAAGGATGCTCAATTTTCTTGCTTTTCCAGATCTGCGTTCAGTTCAAGAGAGACGGTGAGTGAACTGCCGGAGTAACAATGTATAAAAATTCAAATAGAATACTCATACCATACAGTCACCTCGCATTAAGAAATCATCGTTGGACAAACAACTGGTATGAGCGTAACAACACAACTCATTGATGATATACAGAGGGTGGCCAAATTATTATACTCAAAAAAATTCGTCTCTATCTGTGAAAGTGGTGGCCCTAACTATTTTATTATTGGAAGACTGTTACTCTTTTTTTAATTTACTGGCAAACTTTTCATTAGTGTGGCAACACATAAATGTTTGTTTTAAATGACAGCCACTAGTGTCCAATGTGCATGTCAAAGATTTGAATGTGCTTACTTGTGAGAAATCCTCAAAAAAATCTTGGGCTCAGTGTTATCGACTTATTATTCGGTAAGTGTTGGATTTGTTACATTTAGGATTGTTCTAATACTTGATCAATACGTGGTCATGTTTTAGTCAGATTTTCTTTTTTTTAATAATATGTATTTCTCATTTAATAAACTATTCAACCAATCTACACATGTTTATTTTTATTCCTAAATACACTTACTAGTACTGAAATTGTAAGTTTATAATAATAAATTTAGAAAGCATATTATACAACATTAACGTAACTTAAACTAACAAAATCCAAAGAAATAGTTTTGAGTATAATAATTTGGCCACCCTCTGTATATACGGCTGAACTTCAGCTTCTCAATGGAAATAAGATGCTTTCTGTAGTTGTATTAACCTCGCCGAATAAATCTTTCGAAGACATAATGAAGTTCATACATTTCGTCCTTGCCCCATATCCTAAAGAATTTCCAAAATTCTCCAAGGAGACTATCATCTTTTGCAGGTGATTATGAGCGGGGACTTCAATATTAATGTTGCTGTTCCTCAAGCTGAACCACTTATAAACTTCCTGCGAGACGAATTCGATTTGCACATGAACTCAGATCGAAATATATTTACTACTAGATATGGGACGACCATATTGTGCAGTTTTTCAATGAAAATTTTTAAAGTTAGAGTCGGCAGTATATAATATATCTTATTTTAGCTACCAAAATCCAATTGCGTCGATTATACCGAAAGAGTAATAGACCAATTTAACGATAATAAACAAATGAAAAACTCTGGTTAGTAAAATTGCATTCCTTCTTCCTTCAAAGTAAACTGTACCCACGTACTATACACACGCCATGTTTACACATCTCCTTGAGAGTACTAATGGACTCACTCATTTTTTTTTTTTTACATATTGACTGACAAATGACAACCTCACCCTAGACACAAACCTATCTTTTTTGATTTTTTGGGGTTCTAGACATACCTTATAATAACTATAAGGGAAATCGCGTCGATATCATGTGCCAACATGATATTAATTCCGGAGAATATTAGTACATGTGGCACTAGTAGTAGTTGGACGAAATTTTTACACTTTTTAACTACAGTTTTTTATATTCAACGAATTATTAACGAAACCAAAATTTAACATCTAAAAAAAAAAATTAATTTCATAATCGAAATTGGAAATTATTGAAGTAAATGGGCGTATATTTATATATAATGATAAATAAATAAAATAAAATTTGATTTTTTTAAATTATGTCATTTCATTAAAATGAATTAACTTACAGTATGTTCAACAAGAGCGTGTATGGCATAACTATACTTAAAACTATAGAAATAAATATGGGTGGGGCTTACATCGGTTTTCTATTGATCCCTCTTGGGCGCTCAACAAACATTAGTTTCATTGCAACTGTTTAGCGGATAACGTACTTGAAAGAAATGAGTGCGATTTATAAAAAACGATTTGAAGCGGTGTTTTTAATTGGACATACGAAAGCACCAAAAATGTTGGTAGCAAGTGCAGCAAAATTAAAAAAGGAGGATGATGTCATCATAAAATGATTATTTGACGAAAATCCTTCGCTTGGCAATCGCTTAACTGTGGCAAAATTAGCGAAAAAGAATACTGTTTTACCAAAAATAACCATACGAAAGAACATGGCTATACGCATATGGAAATACTTTGGTCAAACCAATGGCAATACAAAAATACAAAGAAAAGCAACTTTAGTGGGCGAATGAACATAAAAACAAAGATTCTACCAATATTGTGTTTACCGATGAGTCATCCTTTTGGGATTTTAATGTTGATAGGCGTATTTGGCGAACTAAGCAAAAACAAGGATTGTCCGAACTGAGGAGCACCCGCCCTAGCTCCATGAATGTGAATGCTTCATCAAGCAAGGTTTTGGTAAATTAACCGTTCCCACACGGAACCTAAATGCACTCTTTTCATGATTAAAATTTACTTACAAAGTTTGTTACCACCTATCCTGAAATGGTTTGGAGCGGGGAACTCTAATTGGATCTTGCAAGGAAACAACAAACAACGATCCAAAACTCAAAAGCATACTCTGTTCGTAATTTAAATTCAAAAAGGTCATAACAATATTGGATTAGCCGTTTCAGGCTACTCATGAAGATTAAGCTGAAAATGTACCACATAAAAAACTTGAGCGCTTTAGCGCGAGTGGTCCGAAATAAGCGGAATCTCATCTCACTGTACTCCGACAAAAGAAGTGAAACTTGCCTAATACTTGATCTGCATTTCATCACCCAGAAAAGTAACGATATAGAAATGTATTTTGCCAAAATTTCCGAAATTTTAAACTCTTTAAACACTTGGGTTTCATTAAATACACCCACGAACTTACACGCCGATGTAATAACAGCAAAAAGAACCTGGTATCACTCAATGCATGTGCTTAGTGATGTTTTTAGCAGGGTTAAAAGAATCCTTAGGATCTATGGGTAGGTCTATGCAACCGGAAGATCTACCCACAGCTAGAATCTACTGCATTAAAGAACAAAATATAAGACACCTAAGGAATATAGCTTCAGAATTAACTAATAACCGAATAACTAATAACCGAATAACAATAGATTCCCAATACGAAAAAAATTTCAATTCATATCAATCACCACAAAATGGTCAAAAACCACAATATTATAACCACAGACCATTTACGCCGCAAAATTCAAATCAATTTGGAAACTCGCGAGGTTTTCCATCTACACCAAAGCCTGAACCAATGGACACTTCAATTATAACTCAATCACCTCGACACCGAACATTTCAACAAAAGAATTTTAATCCGAATCCATCTAGGTTTAATACATACGGACCACCAAGGTTCCAATCCAAAGAATTATTTAATATGGATTATAACTATTACCATTCGCCTGAAGAATATCCAGAATACGACCAACACACAGATTATTGTTGTTCTCAGGAAATCGTTGAAAATTACCCTGAACAAGAAGAAATATTAAGACGAGGATATTCACCAAGACGGCTCGGCAATATTTACGGATACTTAAGCTTACATAATAGTCACGAAACAGGTTTTCAACTACCTTATATTAATTTAACCGTTAATGGGAAAGTGTTTTAATTTTTAGTAGACACGAGATCTACCAAATCGTTCATAGACCCAAAATTAATCAACCCATGTAAAAGTTATGAGATAAAGTTTGTTACTATATCAACCCTTTTCAACAAAACAAATGTGGATAGAGCGGTTATACAATCAAGGGGCTCAAAGAATTCCAAACCAACGAAAATTTAGAATTTATCTTATTTAGGAACGCGTCCGAATTTGTTCTAAATCGACTAAACTTGTATTATTATTACAGTTCAATAATAATATTAACAGATGGCTAATTTAGAATATCGAGCGTCCGAATTCATTTTTTATTCTATTCTATCTTGATCTGCGAAACATAGAACACATTCGGAAAGTTTAAATTTAAAATTGTTAAATTAAATATAGTAATTACATTGTTAGTATTGCTATTTATAGTAAGTAAACTAAAAATATATTTAATTGAAATTACATATTTATTCAAATAACTATTTTTAAATTTGTATTTAATCTTGAAGAAGATTCTATAATTTCTTGCGATAATGCTGTATCTACAGCAAATAAAAGAGTAATGACATAAATATTTACAAATTTTAATAGTACAGAAAATGACAGAACTGCTATAAGGCGTTATTTAAGGATTACATTAGAATCTTTTAATGAAATTGTTAGACGGTTCAGTAAACGCTGCCATGGATTGTCACCTAAATTTAAAATGTTATTTTTTTAGTTTGGTTGCGGCTAGCGGAGCGGGTGACAGGAGTGTCCTTTAATATGTCAAAATCAACTGTAGCAGACGTAGTACAAAAATACTAGAATTTACGTGAGCATATGTGGACAAGTTATTAAACACCCCAGCCAAGAAGTGTTTAAAGGTATCGGTTTGTGCTTTAATAGACGTGCTAGAACAGCAATATTGGAAAGTAGTTGGCGCGATTGATGGATGTCATGTAAATATAACCGTACCATGGGCGAGGGCTGCTGTAGTGGCTTTCCTGTCTCCGTACATGGCCAAAGCTTTCTAAGGCATAGAGGTTCTCTGTACAAAAATGGAAATTTTCCACCGAAAGGCTTGTATTACCTTGGAGATAGTGGTAACAGCTGTAGATTGGCACAAGTTGGAATAATTATTCCTTTCAAAGCCACATTTGGATCTGAATAACACCAGCACAGCGTCAATTTAACGATGCCCATAGTAAAGACCGATCAATTATCGGATGCACGCTTTGTCAAATGAAGATAAGATGGACGTGCATTTTTAAGAATACCTTAGAATTAAAAATTGAAAGCTCAATTAAAACAATAGTGGCATGCTGTGTGCTCCTATATTGTGGAGCACATTATGTATTAGATTTTTCAGAAGGCCTCGTAGATTTTGAAGGCAATGGCTGAGGAGATTCAAATTTTATTTTTGAACGAGATATTCAAGAAGCTATATCGATTAAAGAAATAGTTTTTTCTGTTTAATTTGCAAAACACTTAAAAATGTCTAAACATGTATAGTTCGGAAAATTAAATATTAAAACTAAAATAATTGTTTTAATTAAATTCATTATTATTAATATTCATCACATAAGTATATTCCAATTTCTAATCATTCAATATTGTTTAATATCACAATTAGAATTAGGCCTAAAACTTTTGGAAATTGCAATAATACTAGTCGCAGTCATCGGATTCATTTATTCCATTACTTTTAGTACTTCTAGGGGTATTGTCATATCTCATCTCCATAAGTTGGAGAAAAACATCGGAAACATTCATCACTGCTTCTCTTAATTTTGTGGGCGTGCTCCGAATCATATGTTGGAGACCGTCTTGATGACTGACTTGATCATTTCGTTCCCCGTGTTGTTGAACAACTATTATCTGAAGTCGAGCTATGTTGTTGTGCTGATGTTCAGCTTGTTGGTGAGTGTGAGTTTCCTAGACTTGGGCCTGATCCAGTAATAAGATCTGGATTTATATTATTTTTTCTGCTTGTGTGGGTACGGCTAAAGTGCGCGCAAAAATGTGAAAAATTTATTTTTGTATTTGTTTTCATCCAACTTACACATTTGTGCATTCTTTTAAAACTTATTTTGGCTCGAAAAAAAAACTATGTACTATATACACACAATTGTGTTGGTTGTACTTCAAATCAAGCGAAATTTTTTATCAAAACCGCCATTACATACTATGATTTTTTACTCACACATTTGTGTGATTTGGACTTAAATTGAGCCATTGTTTTTGGTTGAAAAAGGGATATTATGCTTATTCGAGGCATAATTATGAATAATTTCAAAAAATAGCCAGTTATTGGCTATCTCGCTGGGATATTCTGTGCCAGAACCAGTAGTGGTTGAATTATTTTGCTAAATAAAATAATTAAATTACAATAAAAATTAAAAACATTAAAATACATTTGTTACAGCTAACTTTATATCGGTCCATGATGTTTGATATTTTTTTCCGTAGCTTTTGCAGTGGTTTTCACTTATACCCGCATCAACACCGACTTTCCGACAATAAAATAACAATATATTTATAATTTTTCTTTGGGTATACTATGAAATCAATCCCGGTTTCAAAATCCCGGAATCCAAGTTTTTAAAATATCGGTTTTCGAAACCCCGGTTTTCTTTGCTTCTAGTTTTAAAGTCTTGATTTTTAAAAAAATAATATTTTAACATAAAAAAGCCGGCATTATTAGTCCATATTTTAACATAAAAATAAGATATCTTGCCCAAAAATTTACTAGAAAAAACCAAGGCTGCGAAATCAGAGGCGGGAGTCGGTTTCGTGGAGTCGGTGCTATTTTATCGGAGTCGCAGTCGGAAAAAACTGAACTCCTATTTTTTTTTGTCAAACTACAACAACAGTGCTATATATTGACACCCGCTATAGCATTAGTCGAATTCCTAGTTTTTGATGGCTTTGCAAGATTAATAAAAAAAAACAATATTATGTTAATGCAACGTTTTGAAATGCAATAATTGTAGAGGTTGACGGCTTCGACAACTCTCACGGGGACCTAGCCTTCCATCCAAATTCTTTCCCTGTTAGCCATCACTTTCTAGAACTTTATCCCAAACTCATTTTCGAATTTTGTCAAAAAATCATTTAACAGTCCCAGTTTCTCACATGTCAAATTTTAAAAATTCAAACCGGGATTTAATTAAAATATTTTTTTTATATAAAAGCGGGATTTTGATAATCGGGATTTTAAAACCGGGATTTTAAAAACCTGGATTTAGAAAATAAACCGGGATTTTGACAAACCGGGATTTTAAAAATCGTGATTTCGTTACACACCCGGTTTTTTTAGCTTTGAAAATATATATTTTGCACGTATCATACTCCCGTAATAATATATCATTTTCTACTCTGGCATTTATAAAATTCATCGTCATTTCTTCTGACGCTAGAAATACATTTTGGACGATAACTTAAATATTGTGCTTATAATATACGTACAACGAATTGAATATTGTTTTTGCAAACTCATTTTGAACACTGGAAATCTACTACAATAAAATAAACAAACGGTCAAAACTTGCTTGTTTATTCTAGGAAACATAAATAAGAATGATTTAGTCTACTCGAACACTAGACTTTTGCGTGATAGTGGCGCCTCTTGCGGACAAATAATGAATCTATTTTAGAATAGTCGATTTAGAAGAAATTCGGACGCGTTCTATATATCTAAATCAGCAAACAATTAATTAAACATCTAAAAGGTATATAAACTTGAAAACAGCTAACCAACGCTGATTTGTATATTGTATTCGCAACTAGGCTTACCATAAAATTCTTTGTAATATTCTGTAATATTTTTGTAAAGTTTTGTAAAGTAAATAAAAATTAGAAAGAATTACTCTGGATAATATCCAGAGTTTTAAAAATTATAAAATATTAGGAGAAGAATACATATTTCTACGTAAAGGGCCTTTCAATTCATTTAGTGAGACTGGGTTTTAGGGTCACTTTCGTATACCCCAGTATTCGTAGAATTGTGTTTATGTTTTAATCTAATTTTAAATTTTAGTATCTACCAGTAAATTCTGAGCTTCTATTCGATATCAATTTATACATAAAAGACAATTCCATTTTATCCATGTAATCATGGTAATCAAGTGCCATAAAATTTTATTTCATTTTATTATTTTGTTTCAACGAAGAACATTTTTATTACCCAATTCATTAATTTAGTAGATTATAGAAACCCAATTACATTTTCAATAATTTTTTTTTATATTAAGCCAACTCAAACATCTTGGCCACCTAGAAATATACTCAGATATATAATAATAATAGCTCACATGGAATGCAAATTTTTGAAGAATTAATAATTTTTTATTCTTCTACCCATAAATTTGCTGTATGGTTAGATCCCCATACATATTGCGCTCAATTATAAATCACTTCGCCAGCCAACAAACATATAAACCAATCTCAGCATATACCGAAAATTCATTCATTTTATATTAAATTATTTATGTATGTACTTTTGTCTATTCTGTGCTCTGTTAGTGTAGTATCTGTGTGCATGCACTACAAATATCTCAGTTTTTTATTTTATTTTATTATTAAATAAATTTAAAATGTTTGTTTAACAATTTGTAAGGGTAAACATTATGTTAACATTTTGATTAGAGAGACACAAAAAAGATTTAGACTATTTTAAATAATTACAACAATAACAATTCACAAAAAAACTAAAATTTAAAATTCATAGTCTTATTTTGTGGTTCTGTTGATAGTATACGGAGTACGGAGAAACGGGTACATCATTGAAGATTTTTTTATGCTGATGATACAATAAAAGGGGTGGTTGTTCCTTTTACTCCATAGTATACGGTACATATAGACAAAAATATCCTTATTTAGATTTGAACATACGGTTTGTTCCATGCCGAGATTCCAAAGCAGTAACGATTTACATAATTTTAGATATGTGTGTATACCACCAGAGCACCCCTTAAGGAATTAATAATCTGTGAAGAAAATTTTAATTTTCCAAATGAATCCGCCTTGTGTGCGGACAAGTAAAGTTTTTTTTTTTTTTTTTTTTTGTAGAGCAAATTCGCATTTAACTTGCTCACTAAATGCAACAATTTATAATGTGAAAATAGAAATTGATTACGTTAAATGGTTGTATTATATAATTATTAAAAGGGTGCCAAAATCCCTTTTCTACCCAAGGATAACATTTTCACAATTGACTTAATCCCCTTTGATAAATGGTTAATTGATAAAGTGTCTTTCTAATTCCATAATGGTTTCATTTTCGTTCGGGTTTATTATTTGATGTTGATAGTCCTTTTTGTGTGCATTATTCGAAACATTTCGAATATTTTACCGACTGCATATTTCAATTCCCATTGATTTTTGCAAAATCAACTTGTTACCAGAAAAAATAACAAATTTCATTAAAATAAACACATAAGTAAATAAACTCTATATAAATAGGGAATCAAATAGAGATACACGACGAGGACGAATCCCTAACTATATGACAAATAAATAAAATACAAATATAAAAATACTATAATTTAATTATGTGATTTCATTTAATGTAATCTGCTGTAATTTTTATGTTGTTTCTTTACAGTTTAAATAACATAAAATTTAGATTTTATTATTTTATGTTGTATAGTGAATATTTTGTAACTCGGTTATTCTGTAACTCCAGAAATGAGCTAAGTTGAAAGTGGTGCAACGAAATGTTGATTGTTTCGTTTTGCCATGAAAAACCGGTATAAATTCATTAACAAAATTGTTAGATTTTCCAACAAATATTTCTTTCACAGGTGTGCTTGAGAAGTGAATATACGAACTAAAACTTTCAGACTTTTACTTTTTGGTTATAACTCCACGAATTTCCAACAAACGCATACGGTACGATATTATAATCTAAAATAGTACCACACATGATTTTTATGATAAAATAAAATCTGCCATAATATGACTAATTCACTTCCATTTTTATTTCTTTTGGAAGCAAAATACTAGTTTTTCAATTTTTTTACTCTTAAAAGTCGGTTTGCTTCCAAATACACCTAAATTAATTTCATTACAAAACGTTACAAGTTGAATACAACTGTGACTGCCTCTATCAACCTTGATTCCATGTGAAGGGTTCCTTGGGTTATTATGCGACTTACTCACAATGAATAATTGGGCAACATTTGCTGTGTTAAACAGAAGAACGTAGGTCGAATTGGGGTTCGAATGTTTTATGGTGTCTTCACTGAACGAGATAAAAAAAGCTGGATTTTTTTTACCAACTTTTGCTCAAAAAAATTTACTACGGTTGTAATGCCATGTAAGTCATATCACACATCCTTAAAAAAATTGTCATAAGACAAAAAACAGTTTTGTGACAAATGCATTTTAAATTGCTATACTTGATTATACATATTATAAAGCTAATAATGAATAATCTCAGCATCACAGTAGCGTTAGCAATTAAAAAAAAAATTAAAATGCATTTATCTCAAAACTGGTTTTTTGTGTTGACAGTTTTTAAGAGGATGTGCGATATGTTTTCTGTTGTTTTGTATTTTTTGTTTGCAATTTCAGCTCTGCTTACGATTAGTTGGGGATTTATTTTAATTTAATCGAATGTATGTCTGAGGATTACAAATACACAATATTCGGTTTTATACACACATCACAATTTATAAATTATCAAATAATTTATAGCCCAACAGTTGCAGGAAAAAAAAAATTTTGGTTTTCATCCTAATGGCTTCACTTAAATGCATCTCGCATATTTATTCCATTTATTTTATATAATAACTTTAAATTAAATTCCTTAAGGCGATAAGCTAACAAACTCATTCGAAAAATGTCAAAAATAAACAACAACAACAACAAATATTTGAGCAGAATGATTGCTCATTCTTCTGGTTATTTTTGTTACCATGTTGGTACGAATTACATTATTTGCTCAAAAGATGGAAATATTTCAACTAAACCGAGATCAAATTGGGCGGGACTTAGTTGAATATAAAGATTTGATTGTATAAAGAGTTGGATAAAAATAATCCCGTTCCGTGAATTCAGCATTAGAAATCGAAAAAAACGAGTGCAGGAAGAGAAAGAAAAAAGGGCATTCTTTCCACGATATAACAAGATACAAGTGGTATTGAAATTGCACCAATTGTATTTTGTATAATTTAAGTTTAATAAGTTGTGAAATAAATAAAAATATATATGGAGTCAAAGTAGTATGTATGAATCATCTGTGACATAACCACTTAAGTCGAGATAAGTGGTTATGTTGAACTATATTCTGATCGATAGTATTTCCCGTTTTTTCTTACCCTATTAAAGTTAGCCGAAAGTTTCCAGCCGAAAGATAATGCAGATAGTGTCTTTGCTATTCCAGCCAAAATATGGTAATGCAGCTATTGTTTGTTTTTGCTATCCCAGCCAAAACAATAAATTAAAGCCAAAAGATACGAAAGATGCTTATTGATTAGGTCATAATCCTAATCCCCGAAATTTAGTGCAATTCTGAAATGGATGGGGGGTAAAATTTTTTATAATGTACCAGAAAAACCGAATTTTTAAATTCCAAAATTTTCGAAACTAAATTAATGAAGTGTTCTGTAACTTTTGAGGAACCCACTTTACCATCGATCCCACTACGCTTATTAGAAAGGTCATAGGCCTAGGTAAACCCACGCGAAATTTGAAGCAAATCTGAAGGGGATAGGGGGGTGTAATTTGGTATAATGTACCAGAAAGTTCGAATTTTTCGAAACTAAATTAATGAAATGTCCTGTAACTTTTGAGGAACCCACTTTACCATCGATCCCTTTATGCTTATTAGAAAGGTCATAGGCCTAGGTAAGCCCACACAAAATTTGAAGCAAATCTGAAGGGGATAGGGGGGTGTAATTGGGTATAATGTACCAGAAAGTTCGAATTATTCGAAACTAAATTAATGAAATGTCCTGTAACTTTTGAGGAACCCACTTTACCATCGATCCCACCACTATGCTTATTAGAAAGGTCATAGACCTAGGTAAGCTTACACAAAATTTGAAGCAAATCTGAAGGGGATAGCGGGGTGTAATTTGGTATAATGTACCAGAAACTCCAAAATTTTCGAAACTAAATTAATGAAATGTCCTGTAACTTTTGAGGAACCCACTTTACCATCGATCCCACTATGCTTATTAGAAAGGTCATAGGCCAAGGTAAGCCCACACAAAATTTGAAGCAAATCTGAAGGGGATAGGGGTGTAATTTGGTATAATGTACCAGAAAGTTCAAATTTTTCGAAACTAAATTAATGAAATGTCCTGTAACTTTTGAGGAACCCACTTTACCATCGATCCCACTATGCTTATTAGAAAGGTCATAGGCCTAGGTAAACCCACGCGAAATTTGAAGCAAATCTGAAGGGGATAGGGGGGTGTAATTTGGTATAATGTACCAGAAAATTCGAATTTTTCGAAACTAAATTAATGAAATGTCCTGTAACTTTTGAGGAACCCACTTTACCATCGATCCCACCACTATGCTTATTAGAAAGGTCATAGGCCTAGGTAAGCCCACACAAAATTTGAAGCAAATCTGAAGGGGATAGGGGGGTGTAATTTGGTATAATGTACCAGAAACTCCAAAATTTTCGAAACTAAATTAATGAAATGTCCTGTAACTTTTGAGGAACCCACTTTACCATCGATCCCACTAAACTTATTAGAAAGGTCATAGACCTAGGTAAACCCACGCGAAACTTGAAGCAAATCTGAAGGGGATAGGGGGGTGTAATTTGGTATAATGTACCAGAAAGTTCGAATTTTTCGAAACTAAATTAATGAAATGTCCTGTAACTTTTGAGTAACCCACTTTACCATCGATTCCACTAAGCTTATTAGAAAGGTCATAGGCCTAGGTAAACTCACGCGAATTTTGAAGCAAATCTGAAGGGGATAGGGGTGTGTAATTTGGTATAATGTACCAGAAAATTCGAATTTTTCGAAACTAAATTAATGAAATGTCCTGTAACTTTTGAGGAACCCACTTTACCATCGATCATACTATGCTTATTAGAAAGGTCATAGCCCTAGGTAAACCCACGCGAAATTTGAAGCAAATCTGAAGGGGATAGGGGGGTGTAATTTGGTATAATGTACCAGAAAGTTCGAATTTTTCGAAACTAAATTAATGAAATGTCCTGTAACTTTTGAGGAGCCCACTTTACCATCGATCCCACCACTATGCTTATTAAAAAAGTCATAGGCCTAGGTAAACCCACGCGAAATTTGAAGCAAACCTGAAGGGGATAGGGGGGTGTAATTTGGTATAATGTACCAGAAACTCCAAAATGTTCGAAACTAATATAATGAAATGTCCTGTAACTTTTGAGAAACCCACTTTACCATCGATCCCACTAAGCTTATTAGAAAGGTCATAGCCCTAGGTAAGCCCACACAAAGTTTGAAGCAAATCTGAAGGGGATAGGGGGGTATAATTTGATATAATGTACCAGAAATTCCAAAATTTTCGAAACTAAATTAATGGAATGTCATGTAACTTTTGAGGAACCCACTTTACCATCGATCTCACTAAGCTTATTAGAAAGGTCATAGGCCTAGGTAAACCCACGCGAAATTTGAAGCAAATCTGAAGGGGATAGGGGGGTGTAATTTGGTATAATATACAAGAAAATTTGAATTTTCGAAACTAAATTAATGAAATGTCCTGTAACTTTTGAGGAACCCACTTTACCATCGATCTTACTAAGCTTATTAGAAAGATCATAGGCCTAGGTAAACCCACGCGAAATTTGAAGCAAATCTGAAGGGGATAGGGGGGTGTAATTTGGTATAATGTACCAGAAACTCCAAAATTTTCGAAACTAAATTAATGAAATGTCCTGTAACTTTTGAGGAACCCACTTTACCATCGATCTCACTATGCTTATTAGAAAGGTCATAGGCCTAGGTAAGCCCACACAAAATTTGAAGCAAATCTGAAGGGGATAGGGGTGTAATTTGGTATAATGTACCAGAAAGTTCAAATTTTTCGAAACTAAATTAATGAAATGTCCTGTAACTTTTGAGGAACCCACTTTACCATCGATCATACTACGCTTATTAGAAAGATCATAGGCCTAGGTAAACCCACGCGAAATTTGAAGCAAATCTGAAGAAGATAGAGGGAGGGGTGTAATTTGGTATAATGTACCAGAAAGTTCGAATTTTTCAAAACTAAATTAATGAAATTTCCTGTAACTTTTGAGGAACCCACTTTACCATCGATCCCACCACTATGCTTATTAGAAAGGTCATAGGTCTAGGTAAACCCACGCGAAATTTGAAGCAAATCTGAAGGGGATAGCGGGGTATAATTTGGTATAATGTACCAGAAAGTCCGAATTTTTCGAAACTAAATTAATGAAATGTCCTGTAACTTTTGAGGAACCCACTTTACCATCGATCCCACTATGTTTATTAGGAAGGTCAAACGCTAAGGTAAACCTACGCGAAATTTGAAGCAAGTCTGAAGGGGATAGGGGGGTGTAATTTGGTATAATGTACCAGAAAGTTCGAATTATTCGAAACTAAATTAATGAAATGTCCTGTAACTTTTGAGGAGCCCACTTTACCATCGATCCCGCCACTATGCTTATTAAAAAAGTCATAGGCCTAGGTAAACCCACGCGAAATTTGAAGCAAACCTGAAGGGGATAGGGGGGTGTAATATGGTATAATGTACCAGAAACTCCAAAATTTTCGAAACTAAATTAATGAAATGTCCTGTAACTTTTGAGAAACCCACTTTACCATCGATCCCACTAAACTTATTAGAAAGGTCATAGACCTAGGTAAACCCACGCGAAATTTGAAGCAAATCTGAAGGGGATAGGGGGGTGTAATTTGGTATAATGTACCAGAAAGTTCGAATTTTTCAAACTAAATTAATGAAATGTCCTGTAACTTTTGAGGAACCCACTTTACCATCGATCCCACTAAGCTTATTAGAAAGGTCATAGGCCTGTATAAACCCACGCGAATTTTGAAGCAAATCTGAAGGGGATAGGGGTGTGTAATTTGGTATAATGTACCAGAAAATTCGAATTTTTCGAAACTAAATTAATGAAATGTCCTGTAACTTTTGAGGAGCCCACTTTACCATCGATCATACTATGCTTATTAGAAAGGTCATAGACCTAGGTAAACCCACGCGAAATTTGAAGCAAATCTGAAGGGGATAGGGGGGTATAATTTGGTATAATGTACCAGAAACTCCAAAATTTTCGAAACTAAATTAATGAAATGTCCTGTAACTTTTGAGGAACCCACTTTACCATCGATCCCACTAAACTTATTAGAAAGGTCATAGACCTAGGTAAACCCACGCGAAATTTGAAGCAAATCTGAAGGGGATAGGGGGGTGTAATTTGGTATAATGTACCAGAAAGTTCGAATTTTTCGAAACTAAATTAATGAAATGTCTTGTAACTTTTGAGTAACCTACTTTACCATCGATCCTACTAAACTTATTAGAAAGGTCATAGGCCTAGGTAAACCCACGCGAATTTTGAAGCAAATCTGAAGGGGATAGGGGTGTGTAATTTGGTATAATGTACCAGAAAATTCGAATTTTTCGAAACTAAATTAATGAAATGTCCTGTAACTTTTGAGGAACCCACTTTACCATCGATCATAGTATGCTTATTAGAAAGGTCATAGGCCTAGGTAAACCCACGCGAAATTTGAAGCAAATCTGAAGGGGATAGGGGGGTGTAATTTGGTATAATGTACCAGAAAGTTCGAATTTTTGCGAAACTAAATTAATGAAATGTCCTGTAACTTTTGAGTAACCCACTTTACCATCGATCCCACCACTATGCTTATTAAACAAATCATAGGCCTA
The DNA here is from genome assembly GCA_932526605.1 of Nephrotoma flavescens. Classification (NCBI taxonomy): domain Eukaryota; kingdom Metazoa; phylum Arthropoda; class Insecta; order Diptera; family Tipulidae; genus Nephrotoma; species Nephrotoma flavescens. The sequence goes on from OW052220.1 coordinate 212,226,147, forward strand.
GGTAAACCCACGCGAAATTTGAAGCAAACCTGAAGGGGATAGGGGGGTGTAATTTGGTATAATGTACCAGAAACTCCAAAATGTTCGAAACTAATATAATGAAATGTCCTGTAACTTTTGAGGAACCCACTTTACCATCGATCCCACTAAGCTTATTAGAAAGGTCATAGGCTTAGGTAAGCCCACACAAAGTTTGAAGCAAATCTGAAGGGGAAAGCGGGGTATAATTTGATATAATGTACCAGAAATTCCAAAATTTTCGAAACTAAATTAATGGAATGTCATGTAACTTTTGAGGAACCCACTTTACCATCGATCTCACTAAGCTTATTAGAAAGGTCATAGACCTAGGTAAACCCACGCGAAATTTGAAGCGAATCTGAAGGGAATAGAGGGGTGTAATTTGGTATAATGTACAAGAATATTTGAATTTTTCGAAACTAAATTAAAGAAATGTCCTGTAACTTTTGAGGAACCCACTTTACCATCGATCTTACTAAGCTTATTAGAAAGATCATAGGCCTAGGTAAACCCACGCGAAATTTGAAGCAAATCTGAAGGGGATAGGGGGGTGTAATTTGGTATAATGTACCAGAAAATTCGAATTTTTCGAAACTAAATTAATGAAATGTCCTGTAACTTTTGAGTAACCCACTTTACCATCGATCCCACTATGCTTATTAGAAAGATCATAGGCCTAGGTAAACCCACGCGAAATTTGAAGCAAATCTGAAGGGGATAGAGGGGGGGGGGTGTAATTTGGTATAATGTACCAGAAAGTTCGAATTTTTCGAAACTAAATTAATGAAATGTCCTGTAACTTTTGAGGAACCCACTTTACCATCGATCCCACTATGCTTATTAGAAAGGTCATAGGCCTAGGTAAGCCCACACAAAATTTGAAGCAAATCTGAAGGGGATAGCGGGGTATAATTTGGTATAATGTACCAGAAATTTCGAATTTTTCGAAACTAAATTAATGAAATGTCCTGTAACTTTTGAGGAACCCACTTTACCGTCTATCATACTATACTTATTAGAAAGGTCATAGCCCTAGGTAAGCCCACACAAAATTTGAAGCAAATCTGAAGGGGATAGCGGGGTATAATTTGGTATAATGTACCAGAAAGTCCGAATTTTTCGAAACTAAATTAATGAAATGTCCTGTAACTTTTGAGGAACCCACTTTACCATCGATCCCACTAAGCTTATTAGAAAGGTCATAGACCTAGGTAAACCCACGCGAAATTTGAAGCGAATCTGAAGGGGATAGGGGGGTGTAATTTGGTATAATGTACAAGAAAATTTGAATTTTTCGAAACTAAATTAATGAAATGTCCTGTAACTTTTGAGGAACCCACTTTACCATCGATCTTACTAAGCTTATTAGAAAGATCATAGGCCTAGGTAAACCTACGCGAAATTTGAAGCAAATCTGAAGGGGATAGGGGGGTGTAATTTGGTATAATGTACCAGAAAATTCGAATTTTTCGAAACTAAATTAATGAAATGTCCTGTAACTTTTGAGTAACCCACTTTACCATCGATCCCACTATGCTTATTAGAAAGATCATAGGCCTAGGTAAACCCACGCGAAATTTGAAGCAAATCTGAAGGGGATAGAGGGGGGGGTGTAATTTGGTATAATGTACCAGAAAGTTCGAATTTTTCGAAACTAAATTAATGAAATGTCCTGTAACTTTTGAGGAACCCACTTTACCATCGATCCCACTATGCTTATTAGAAAGGTCATAGGCCTAGGTAAGCCCACACAAAATTTGAAGCAAATCTGAAGGGAATAAGGGGTATAATTTGGTATAATGTACCAGAAATTTCGAATTTTTCGAAACTAAATTAATGAAATGTCCTGTAACTTTTGAGTAACCCACTTTACCATCGATCCCACTATGCTTATTAGAAAGATCATAGGCCTAGGTAAACCCACGCGAAATTTGAAGCAAATCTGAAGGGGATAGGGGGGTGTAATTTGGTATAATGTACCAGAAAGTTCGAATTTTTGCGAAACTAAATTAATGAAATGTCCTGTAACTTTTGAGTAACCCACTTTACCATCGATCCCACCACTATGCTTATTAAACAAATCATAGGCCTAGGTAAACCCACGCGAAATTTGAAGCAAACCTGAAGGGGATAGGGGGGTGTAATTTGGTATAATGTACCAGAAACTCCAAAATGTTCGAAACTAATATAATGAAATGTCCTGTAACTTTTGAGGAACCCACTTTACCATCGATCCCACTAAGCTTATTAGAAAGGTCATAGGCTTAGGTAAGCCCACACAAAGTTTGAAGCAAATCTGAAGGGGATAGCGGGGTATAATTTGATATAATGTACCAGAAATTCCAAAATTTTCGAAACTAAATTAATGGAATGTCATGTAACTTTTGAGGAACCCACTTTACCATCGATCTCACTAAGCTTATTAGAAAGGTCATAGACCTAGGTAAACCCACGCGAAATTTGAAGCGAATCTGAAGGGGATAGCGGGGTGTAATTTGGTATAATGTACCAGAAAGTTCGAATTTTTCGAAACTAAATTAATGAAATGTCCTGTAACTTTTGAGGAACCCACTTTACCATCGATCTTACTAAGCTTATTAGAAAGATCATAGGCCTAGGTAAACCCACGCGAAATTTGAAGCAAATCTGAAGGGGATAGGGGGGTGTAATTTGGTATAATGTACCAGAAAATTCGAATTTTTCGAAACTAAATTAATGAAATGTCCTGTAACTTTTGAGTAACCCACTTTACCATCGATCCCACTATGCTTATTAGAAAGATCATAGGCCTAGGTAAACCCACGCGAAATTTGAAGCAAATCTGAAGGGGATAGAGGGGGGGGGGTGTAATTTGGTATAATGTACCAGAAAGTTCGAATTTTTCGAAACTAAATTAATGAAATGTCCTGTAACTTTTGAGGAACCCACTTTACCATCGATCCCACTATGCTTATTAGAAAGGTCATAGGCCTAGGTAAGCCCACACAAAATTTGAAGCAAATCTGAAGGGGATAGCGGGGCATAATTTGGTATAATGTACCAGAAAGTCCGAATTTTTCGAAACTAAATTAATGAAATGTCCTGTAACTTTTGAGGAACCCACTTTACCATCGATCCCACTAAGCTTATTAGAAAGGTCATAGACCTAGGTAAACCCACGCGAAATTTGAAGCGAATCTGAAGGGGATAGGGGGGTGTAATTTGGTATAATGTACAAGAAAATTTGAATTTTTCGAAACTAAATTAATGAAATGTCCTGTAACTTTTGAGGAACCCACTTTACCATCGATCTTACTAAGCTTATTAGAAAGATCATAGGCCTAGGTAAACCTACGCGAAATTTGAAGCAAATCTGAAGGGGATAGGGGGGTGTAATTTGGTATAATGTACCAGAAAATTCGAATTTTTCGAAACTAAATTAATGAAATGTCCTGTAACTTTTGAGTAACCCACTTTACCATCGATCCCACTATGCTTATTAGAAAGATCATAGGCCTAGGTAAACCCACGCGAAATTTGAAGCAAATCTGAAGGGGATAGAGGGGGGGGGGTGTAATTTGGTATAATGTACCAGAAAGTTCGAATTTTTCGAAACTAAATTAATGAAATGTCCTGTAACTTTTGAGGAACCCACTTTACCATCGATCCCACTATGCTTATTAGAAAGGTCATAGGCCTAGGTAAGCCCACACAAAATTTGAAGCAAATCTGAAGGGAATAAGGGGTATAATTTGGTATAATGTACCAGAAATTTCGAATTTTTCGAAACTAAATTAATGAAATGTCCTGTAACTTTTGAGGAACCCACTTTACCATCTATCATACTATACTTATTAGAAAGGTCATAGCCCTAGGTAAGCCCACACAAAATTTGAAGCAAATCTGAAGGGGATAGCGGGGTATAATTTGGTATAATGTACCAGAAAGTCCGAATTTTTCGAAACTAAATTAATGAAATGTCCTGTAACTTTTGAGGAACCCACTTTACCATCGATCCCACTAAGCTTATTAGAAAGGTCATAGACCTAGGTAAACCCACGCGAAATTTGAAGCGAATCTGAAGGGGATAGGGGGGTGTAATTTGGTATAATGTACAAGAAAATTTGAATTTTTCGAAACTAAATTAATGAAATGTCCTGTAACTTTTGAGGAACCCACTTTACCATCGATCTTACTAAGCTTATTAGAAAGATCATAGGCCTAGGTAAACCTACGCGAAATTTGAAGCAAATCTGAAGGGGATAGGGGGGTGTAATTTGGTATAATGTACCAGAAAATTCGAATTTTTCGAAACTAAATTAATGAAATGTCCTGTAACTTTTGAGTAACCCACTTTACCATCGATCCCACTATGCTTATTAGAAAGATCATAGGCCTAGGTAAACCCACGCGAAATTTGAAGCAAATCTGAAGGGGATAGAGGGGGGGGTGTAATTTGGTATAATGTACCAGAAAGTTCGAATTTTTCGAAACTAAATTAATGAAATGTCCTGTAACTTTTGAGGAACCCACTTTACCATCGATCCCACTATGCTTATTAGAAAGGTCATAGGCCTAGGTAAGCCCACACAAAATTTGAAGCAAATCTGAAGGGAATAAGGGGTATAATTTGGTATAATGTACCAGAAATTTCGAATTTTTCGAAACTAAATTAATGAAATGTCCTGTAACTTTTGAGTAACCCACTTTACCATCGATCCCACTATGCTTATTAGAAAGATCATAGGCCTAGGTAAACCCACGCGAAATTTGAAGCAAATCTGAAGGGGATAGGGGGGTGTAATTTGGTATAATGTACCAGAAAGTTCGAATTTTTGCGAAACTAAATTAATGAAATGTCCTGTAACTTTTGAGTAACCCACTTTACCATCGATCCCACCACTATGCTTATTAAACAAATCATAGGCCTAGGTAAACCCACGCGAAATTTGAAGCAAACCTGAAGGGGATAGGGGGGTGTAATTTGGTATAATGTACCAGAAACTCCAAAATGTTCGAAACTAATATAATGAAATGTCCTGTAACTTTTGAGGAACCCACTTTACCATCGATCCCACTAAGCTTATTAGAAAGGTCATAGGCTTAGGTAAGCCCACACAAAGTTTGAAGCAAATCTGAAGGGGATAGCGGGGTATAATTTGATATAATGTACCAGAAATTCCAAAATTTTCGAAACTAAATTAATGGAATGTCATGTAACTTTTGAGGAACCCACTTTACCATCGATCTCACTAAGCTTATTAGAAAGGTCATAGACCTAGGTAAACCCACGCGAAATTTGAAGCGAATCTGAAGGGGATAGCGGGGTGTAATTTGGTATAATGTACCAGAAAGTTCGAATTTTTCGAAACTAAATTAATGAAATGTCCTGTAACTTTTGAGGAACCCACTTTACCATCGATCTTACTAAGCTTATTAGAAAGATCATAGGCCTAGGTAAACCCACGCGAAATTTGAAGCAAATCTGAAGGGGATAGGGGGGTGTAATTTGGTATAATGTACCAGAAAATTCGAATTTTTCGAAACTAAATTAATGAAATGTCCTGTAACTTTTGAGTAACCCACTTTACCATCGATCCCACTATGCTTATTAGAAAGATCATAGGCCTAGGTAAACCCACGCGAAATTTGAAGCAAATCTGAAGGGGATAGAGGGGGGGGGTGTAATTTGGTATAATGTACCAGAAAGTTCGAATTTTTCGAAACTAAATTAATGAAATGTCCTGTAACTTTTGAGGAACCCACTTTACCATCGATCCCACTATGCTTATTAGAAAGGTCATAGGCCTAGGTAAGCCCACACAAAATTTGAAGCAAATCTGAAGGGGATAGCGGGGCATAATTTGGTATAATGTACCAGAAAGTCCGAATTTTTCGAAACTAAATTAATGAAATGTCCTGTAACTTTTGAGGAACCCACTTTACCATCGATCCCACTAAGCTTATTAGAAAGGTCATAGACCTAGGTAAACCCACGCGAAATTTGAAGCGAATCTGAAGGGGATAGGGGGGTGTAATTTGGTATAATGTACAAGAAAATTTGAATTTTTCGAAACTAAATTAATGAAATGTCCTGTAACTTTTGAGGAACCCACTTTACCATCGATCTTACTAAGCTTATTAGAAAGATCATAGGCCTAGGTAAACCTACGCGAAATTTGAAGCAAATCTGAAGGGGATAGGGGGGTGTAATTTGGTATAATGTACCAGAAAATTCGAATTTTTCGAAACTAAATTAATGAAATGTCCTGTAACTTTTGAGTAACCCACTTTACCATCGATCCCACTATGCTTATTAGAAAGATCATAGGCCTAGGTAAACCCACGCGAAATTTGAAGCAAATCTGAAGGGGATAGAGGGGGGGGGGTGTAATTTGGTATAATGTACCAGAAAGTTCGAATTTTTCGAAACTAAATTAATGAAATGTCCTGTAACTTTTGAGGAACCCACTTTACCATCGATCCCACTATGCTTATTAGAAAGGTCATAGGCCTAGGTAAGCCCACACAAAATTTGAAGCAAATCTGAAGGGAATAAGGGGTATAATTTGGTATAATGTACCAGAAATTTCGAATTTTTCGAAACTAAATTAATGAAATGTCCTGTAACTTTTGAGGAACCCACTTTACCATCTATCATACTATACTTATTAGAAAGGTCATAGCCCTAGGTAAGCCCACACAAAATTTGAAGCAAATCTGAAGGGGATAGCGGGGTATAATTTGGTATAATGTACCAGAAAGTCCGAATTTTTCGAAACTAAATTAATGAAATGTCCTGTAACTTTTGAGGAACCCACTTTACCATCGATCCCACTAAGCTTATTAGAAAGGTCATAGACCTAGGTAAACCCACGCGAAATTTGAAGCGAATCTGAAGGGGATAGGGGGGTGTAATTTGGTATAATGTACAAGAAAATTTGAATTTTTCGAAACTAAATTAATGAAATGTCCTGTAACTTTTGAGGAACCCACTTTACCATCGATCTTACTAAGCTTATTAGAAAGATCATAGGCCTAGGTAAACCTACGCGAAATTTGAAGCAAATCTGAAGGGGATAGGGGGGTGTAATTTGGTATAATGTACCAGAAAATTCGAATTTTTCGAAACTAAATTAATGAAATGTCCTGTAACTTTTGAGTAACCCACTTTACCATCGATCCCACTATGCTTATTAGAAAGATCATAGGCCTAGGTAAACCCACGCGAAATTTGAAGCAAATCTGAAGGGGATAGAGGGGGGGGGTGTAATTTGGTATAATGTACCAGAAAGTTCGAATTTTTCGAAACTAAATTAATGAAATGTCCTGTAACTTTTGAGGAACCCACTTTACCATCGATCCCACTATGCTTATTAGAAAGGTCATAGGCCTAGGTAAGCCCACACAAAATTTGAAGCAAATCTGAAGGGAATAAGGGGTATAATTTGGTATAATGTACCAGAAATTTCGAATTTTTCGAAACTAAATTAATGAAATGTCCTGTAACTTTTGAGGAACCCACTTTACCATCTATCATACTATACTTATTAGAAAGGTCATAGCCCTAGGTAAGCCCACACAAAATTTGAAGCAAATCTGAAGGGGATAGCGGGGTATAATTTGGTATAATGTACCAGAAAGTCCGAATTTTTCGAAACTAAATTAATGAAATGTCCTGTAACTTTTGAGGAACCCACTTTACCATCGATCCCACTATGCTTATTAGAAAGATCATAGCCCTAGGTAAGCCCACGCGAAATTTGAAGCAACTCTGAAGGGTATAGCGGGGTATAATTTGGTATAATGTACCAGAAAGTCCTAATTTTTCGAAACTAAATTAAAGAAATGTCTTGTAACTTTTGAGGAACCCACTTTACCATCGATCCCACTATGCTTATTAGAAAGGTCATAGGCCTAGGTAAACCCACGCGAAATTTGAAGCAAATCTGAAGGGGATAGCGGGGTATAATTTGGTATAATGTACCAGAAAGTTCGAATTTTTTGAAACTAAATTTTTAATAAACACATGTTTATTAATCACTTGTTTTTGTTTCGCAGAATATTTTTCAAAAAGTTTAAAAAATCACTCGATCGATTTCGACTTGTTAGGTCATCATCAGGAGTATCTACTGAATTGTATTAGTAAAAATTTTTTGTTATATAGTAGAAAAAAGCAAAATATAAATAAAAGTAAAAGAAGGAGGGGGAAAAAAAATAAGCAATAAAAATTAATCTACGGATCGCGCAGGTAGGCGATGAGTCATAGGTTGAGTTACAAAATTCAAGGTATATTATTGCGTACGTGAGAATAGAAAAGGGCGGGGTCTGTAATTGGTGAGAACCGGATTTCTCTCTGTTCGTTAAGGATATTTTGGTTAAGAAATATTGATTTTCGAATTTCGTAAGATTCTAAGGTATCTAAACGTCTGCCTTTGGGTTGTATATGTAATATGTCTAAATTGTTCAAGCTGATTAGACATATTACATATACAACCCAAAGGCAGACGTTTAGATACCTTAGAATCTTACGAAATTCGAAAATCAATATTTCTTAACCAAAATATCCGTAACGAACAGAGAGAAATCCGGTTCTCACCAATTACAGACCCCGCCCTTTTCTATTCTCACGTACGCAATAATATACCTTGAATTTTGTTACTCAACCTATGACTCATCGCCTACCTGCGCGATCCGTAGATTAATTTTTATTGTTTATTTTTTTTTCCCCTCCTTCTTTTACTTTTATTTATATTTTGCTTTTTTCTACTATATAACAAAAAATTTTTACTAATACAATTCAGTAGATACTCCTGATGATGACCTAACAAGTCGAAATCGATCGAGTGATTTTTTAAACTTTTTGAAAAATATTCTGCGAAACAAAAACAAGTGATTAATAAAAATGTGTTTATTAAGTATAAGTGTGTTTCGCCAAGTGCCTACGGCAAATAGCGTAAAAAACGAAACTAAATTAATGAAATGTCCTGTAACTTTTGAGGAACCCACTTTACCATCTATCATACTATGCTTATTAGAAAGGTCATAGGCCTAAGTAAACCCTCGCGAAATTTGAAGCAAATCTAAAGGGGAAAGGGGGGTGTAATTTGGTATAATGTACCAGAAAATTCGAATTTTTCGAAACTAAATTAATGAAATGTCCTGTAACTTTTGAGAAACCCACTTTACCATCGATCCCACTATGTTTATTAGGAAGGTCAAACGCTAAGGTAAACCTACGCGAAATTTGAAGCAAGTCTGAAGGGGATAGGGGGGGTGTAATTTGGTATAATGTATCAGAAAATCTGAAATAAACACCACGGACGACTTTATATATATCGGTAATAATTAATTAAGTGAATTAAAACGATTAACTGGTTTTACGGTTAAGTGTTCATACGATTATGTGACCATACGGTTAAGTATTTACGATGATGTGGTCTTGATTAAATGTAGAATAATATGGAGGTAAAACCATATTCGTAATTAATTACGAATATAGTTTTACCTTCATATTATTCTACATTTAACTCCCCAGGTAGAGTTTGAGTCAAGTCTGATTGGGATAGAGTGGTGTACTGTTAAAAGTGTTCTGTAACATTTGAATAGGTTCTAATTCTTCATAGAGTCAATAGGAGTTGTAATAGATTGTTATTTGCTGTAAACGTTGAAGTTTTCTAAATTAATTACTAAAATGTACTACATATTTCGGATTACTTAATTGTTTATCAATCTTATCGTCATCAAACTTAACCTGCACTCACTCGATTGTTACCTAGGATTGGGGTCTATCAATTAGTTATGTGGAACCGATAAGTAAGTGGGTAATGTATAAGTTACATAACAAAAATCATATAGTTTTAGAATATTTGATATTGTAGTAAATTTTTATTTATAATTTACTGCATTCAAGAAATCCGAGAACAAATACCATCTTCTTAAAGTCAAAAAAATTAAATTTCCCAAAACAATCTCGTATTAGTAATTTATTTTAGCTCCCCTGTGCATACATGCTGAAAACCGTATGAAAAGATCATCAAGATCATCGAAAAATAAACCTCTTTATCTCATATCATAAATGTATACATCAATGTATATAAGCATCTTAAATTATTATTTTTTCAATTTTCGTATGCTATGCTAAAAACCAAACACAATTATATTCTATAGAATATGTCCACCGTACACAAATGTGTGTGTAAATAACAATAGTTTGTCATGATTTTGTTCTTTTCATCTCTCTTATGTCTCACTCTCTTTTTTCAAGTTTTTCTAACAAAATGATCGCAATTTGCAGGCCGGAAAAGGGATATGCATATTATACATTTTTATCATACATATATTTTGGTTAGGCAAACGATTGACACAAAAAAATATAAATTTTGGGCTTGTGACTTTTTCAGTATACATATTTACAATTTTGTCAACTATTCATCCTTTTCTACCGCACTAAAAATAATTTAATTAAAAGTGGTAATAGAAAATGCAAAAACTAGACAAAACATTTGTTAGACCCATGCTACACACGGTTTCATAAGACCAGCTTCACCTTCCTTTCTTTACCCTTTTACCGACAAAATCCGTTTTAACCGTGACATTAAATTTGTCGGTGAATCCGAAATGAAAAGATGAAGATGATGAGATCTACATGAGATGTAGATTTTTGTTTAAATTTTATTTTCGAGAAAACAGAATAAAACAATAGAAAAAAATTTGTTGTTTTAATATAAAATAAGGGTTTAAATTAACAATAAAAATCTTTTGTGACTTAGTTTGAAGCCAGAAGCTAAAATCGTGTGTAGGCTGTTAAACTTTAATAATTTTTTATTCTCTCACGTTAATTTTGTTTTTCGAGTTTTTATTTTCGAATGAAATTGCCGCAAAACAAATATACAATACAATTAAAAATCTGAGAAGAGAACAATAATTTATGTGGAGTTTGAGTTTGTTCTTTTTTGATGATCTGCGCATCACTGAGTATTAAATAAATGAGTAATAGAGATCAAACTACCGATATACCTGGTTTAAAAAAACGTTTTACTATTCATTCCTACTAAAGTATACAAACTATATGGTTCGCTATTACCAATTGTATTGTAGAAAATTCGTCTGTGTCCATAATAAGTTAAATTGATCAACTTTTTTACTGTGTTTTATTTTAGATGTATTAGGTTTTTAATTTCCACAGGTTTTCGTGTTATCGTTAGCATTAGGTCGACACAATTTTTTTGTCGAGAAGAATTTGTTTTTGTTATTTTGTTTCGTGTTTTATTTATCAAATAAAAAACCTCTTAACGACGAGGTAAATGTTCGAGTGACGAAAGCCGAATTCAATTCACAAAATTTCTGAGATCAAATTTGTGCCGAAAAAAACAATTGTATTCGATTTGTCAACGATTTTTCGGAATGTTAGTGCATTCAGCGCGTTGTTGTTTAACATTCAAAAAACCGTTGACAAGTTGTTGTTTTTGACAGCTAGAAAGAAAAATGTAAACAAACGCGCCGAATGCACTAACATTCCGAAAAATCGTTGACAAATCGAATACAATTGTTTTTTTCGGCACAAATTTGATATCAGAAATTTTGTGAATTGAATTCGGCTTTCGTCACTCGAACATTTACCTCGTCGTTAAGAGGTTTTTTATTTGATATCAATGATTTTGGCAATGCAAATTGAAAATGAATTGAATTGCGATTCGTTTTATTGTTGTCAGTCGTTTTGACTTCGACTTTGAGTTCACACACACACGATAGCACACAAGTGGCCGCTACGTGTTATTGTGCCTCATACACAGATGCGCGGCATTGAAATGACCAAAACGAACAACAAAGCCATGCAAATGCAACAAATACAGAAAAAACTACACTATAGATAGTTGTATTAGAATATATGTGTACATCGTATGTGCGCACTAGTTTAATAAGTAGTGGTGCGAAAGAAAAAAATTAACATGAGATTGTTAGTGTAACCAATACAATCTTCTGTAGTTTGTTGAATATTGGCATCTGCGTTTCAGACTTTGTTCAGAGCTTAATTGTTGTTCGTTTCGCGAAAAACGAATTACGCATACTCTCACACAGCTGCCGGCTGTGTGTTACGGAGTGGGAATGATTCGTTTTTCTTCTCTCGATATTCGTCACTCCAGTGGCCTGCGTCTGTGTATGAGGCACAATAGAACGTAAAACAATAGAACGAAACTGTTTCAATAAAAAAATGGAAAAAAATAAAACAAAATTGTTTCTATTGAAGAATGGTTCAATACGATTTATGCTTGGAAAGTATATGCTCCTGGCCTCGAAATAGTAAAGACTTATATTTTTTCTTTTTTATGTTGAAAAGTAGGGTCAGGTCTCATCATTAGGTTCAGGTAGGTAGTTTTTTTTCATTATGTCCAGCACGATAACCTACGTTCTGGTGTACTGTTTCTAGTGTGTGGAAGACGATTCTATTTCTTTATTTTACATGCAATTTTTCAATCTTCATTTTGTAGTCTTTTAGTAGATTTTATTTCAGAATCCTTTACCACATGCCACAAACAGGTCATGTCGGGTGTGATCTTATTACACACCCGGTTCTCGTAGGCTATCGGCTGAACATTTGTAGTCTAGTTTTTAGTGTATGTTACAGAGTAGTAAAAATTTAGGCCAGATGCATGTGTTTTTGGTAGAATTTCGATTGAGTTTCTTGCTGTTTTGTCACTAACTGCATGCGGCTACCATTCATTTTTGACTCCTTAAACAATACAATGAAATATACATATTTTAGTGTGTTAGTTGGAAATAAAAGTTAATGGTAGCTAGCCTCTCGCTGATATTCCACCTTCATGCGATGGGAGGGGAGATAAGATCTATTTTTCAAAGAAATCAACATAATGATAAAAAAATATCGATTTTATGCAAGGAGACGCAAATGTTCAATGTTTTTGGTGATTTTTTTCGATCACATCAATTTGTCAGTTTTTTCATTTTTTTTGTTATGAAAAAAGAGTCACTGGTAAAAATTCTCTTAGCAATGATAATAATATGATGTATTTATATTTGTTTCATTGTAATACGTTGATTCACTATCATTATGAACCGCAACGGACCGATATTAGGGTGCATTTGAGCCAAAAAATAAAATTTTGCAAAAAAATTAGGGTGGCTTTTAAGTTGTGGAGGTCAATATCTAAAATATACGAGTTTTCTGGGACAAACGGTTGATGTCATATTGTAGGTGAGATTTGTGGCTAATAATCCTGAAAATATGAACCAAAAGTCTTGGGCTCATTTTTTTGCAATTCGGCCTAATGTGGCCGGGCGATCTCGCATTTTTCAGTTTTTTGGCCAAAATGACCCTCCAACCTAATTTTTCGAATTCTTTTTTTTTGCTATTTGATAGCTGGCGTCAATACCTTTCCAACGATATGCATATGTCCAGGGTATGTCGAATAGATTCAGCACTGTGGACGTGGCAAAATGGCCAAAAATGGCCGTTCAGAGGCCCCAAAAATGGCCGTTCAGAGGCCGGCCGCGGCCAACATGGCGGTCAAATCAAAAAGTTGTAGAACAAAAATTGCTTAGTTTTTTAAGTACTACAACCCCTGAAAATATGAAATCAAATAAAAGAGGTACGGACAAACAAACATATATACCAAACCAAGATAATATGGTGACGTCATAGAAAAATTTAAAATTGTCATAACTTTGGTCAAAATCATCCGTTTTGGACGTTTGAGGTGTCGTTGAATTGGTATTGACGTCTACAATCATAATTTGCCAGTTAGAAAATAATTTTGGCATTTTTGGGGCAGTTATACGCGAAAAACTGATTTTTTGGGGCAATTTTCGGAAGGTCATATCTCCACTCAATGTTGGTAGAAATTCATGCTTTTATAAATTATTTAGGTTTATTTTTCAAGACCTTTCCAACGGTATATAACATGATCCTGGCGGCCTCAAAGTGAAAAAGTTCGAAACTTGCTGTATAATATACTTCGTTCGACTTCCAGCACAATAGGTGCTTTCGTCACTCGTTTGGACTGCCGTCCAAAGTGATCTACCTTAAAATAATTTATGTTTTAGTGAAACACACTGTAATTTTTCCAATTGTTGGTTCCTCGATTTAAAGACCAATTAGTTTGAAAGGTTGGTTTTTGTCTCTTTGTTCTGGTTCATTTTGTTTGGTATAAAATGGCGCCACAGCGACTAGGAAATTCTAACACCGTGATGAATAGATTTAAGTATCAAAGAAAGAAAAACGCTGAACGGCTTAATAAATGCTCTCTTATAGATGCATTGTTAAAAGTTGCTGGACCAAATTTAGTGTCAGTCAATTTAAAACGAGGAAATACAGCAGATTATGAAAATATATGTAAAGTATTAAAAATTAAAAATTCCGTAAAAAATCGGCAAAACATTTATTATCTCTGGCAAAATATTAAATGTACAATTCAAGAGAATTTTATAACTAAAAGTACAGAAATTATTTCTGATAACGAAAAGCAAGTTGACAAATTAATTGAAGACGATCATGAGAACATTTTTCAATGTATGGAGTTAGATCAACCAACTTCGGAAATCCATGAATTATTTAATTTCGAATCCGTAAACGCAGAACAGTTGATTGAATCTGGTATTACATATACTAATACAGACGTAAATACAAAACCAACTACCGTTATACAGCCAGTTCCGCCCCAAAATGACATCACTAGAGAAAGGCGGATTGAAATACTTAAAGTCGAAGTTTTAAATAGTGAAAATAGATATGTTTTTATTCCTGAATACGTTGATGAATCAACATCCGTTCAAGCTTGTGTTATTGAGCATTTCAATTTAAGCCAAGTTGTTCAACCTCCGGTTGATTATGACGTCAACAATTCAGACGATTCAGACGATTTTGAACCGAGAATCAATGTCAAATCAAGAAAATATAATTTAAATATTTCGAGGAATAACGAATCTCCTAGCAGCAGAAAATTGTTTAGAAAAACGAACCACGTAATAACATTTTCTTTATATGAGTGGAGAAATATTTTGTTTGATATTGAAAAAAAAAATTAAGAACGGAGTCATATATGGACTGCTTAAGAACCAAATTTGCAGCATTATACCCTTGCTTAATAAACGTACGGGATACCAAAGTGACCAACGAGTCAGTTACGATTTACACCCGTAAGTGCCAACAACAATTATGTCCCCGTTTTTATAAATTTATTTACAAGTGCAGTGCATCATCTTTAAACACTATTACTTTCATGGTTTATGAAAACGGCGGAAACATTAAACATACCGAGCAATTAACGACACAGTTAAGAGGAAAAAATCGAAAAAATATAAAAAGAAAGCTAGCATCTTACTATGCTACCGATGTGCAAGTCAAATTACGCGACGAATGCGACCTTGAGCTCAAATCTAAAGGCAATTTAGGTATTTTTAAAGGTTTAGGTGTTCTTAACGTTGCTCGCTCAGAGGCACTTAGCTTATTAGATGACGAAAAAGATGACATTGCAGATATTAAAAAAAAAATGGATAAAAACAACACGTACTTACATTATTTAATGTTAAGCCCTTTTACAATATATTCATTATCCACGGACCAGATCAAAATGATTGAAAGATTAAAATTAGGTGGTTGTTTAACAGCACACATTGACGCAACAGGTTCAGTAGTTCGTAAGCCGAAACAAATATCTAGTCTAATTTTGTATTATGTTGGCGTCGTAAATATTAAAAACATTGACGGAGTAACAGGCACCAACTTTCCATTCATGGAAATGCTGACTAGCCTACAGTCAAGTTTTAATATTCGTATATTTTTAGAATTTGTTAAAAATGAATTTATAAAAATATGTAAAGAAGAATGGCCGATCTTTGCATATGTCGTATCGGATTTTAGCCGCGCAATAATTAATGCTGTTTCATTAGCTTGGAACCAAATTAATATAATGGAATATATTGACATTTGTTACGAATGGGTTTCAGGAGCTAAGCTAGACACCTACGATTCGTTCGTCAAAATTAATTTATGTTATGCGCATTTAAAAAAAAATTTCAAACGAGTAATAGACCGCCATTTTAGCCAGAAAAATGATACTATTGAGGTGAAAAGTAAAATTTTGGGTTGTTTGGATGCGATAATACACGAACAGAGTTATACGAAAATTAAACATATTTGGCATATGCTATCTCAAATTTGCTTGGAAAACGACGCAAGTATAGTTGAGCTTATAATAATTGATTTGACCGTATTACTCTATGAGAAAAACTGTCACGAACTCAATTATGAATTAATTTGTGATGATGTCGAGTCCAGTCCACAGTTTGAATCCGAACAAGACGATATAAATGTAAAAAATCAACCGTTGTACAAATTAAGTAGGTTTTATTTGGATATGAAGAGTATTTCATCGGCTCTCACGAAAAAACCATCTAATACACCACCGACTAATATTTTTTATCGGCCAAAATTTTTGGATCAACTTTTAAAAGATTTTTTACCATTTCTACCCCTCTGGTCACCAATTTTAAAAAGTAATAAACCACATTACACAAATGCTTCCGTTGAAAGCTACTTCGGGGAAATAAAGCACAACCTTGACAAAAACGCCGTTAAAGTTGGTAAACGACCACTAAAAGCTGGCAGATTCCTGGAGTTCACGAGAAAATCTATAAACGACAAAATATATGAATATATGAACGAATTTCCAAGAACTGGTTTTACTAATAAAAGAAAAAACTCCAAACCAAATGAAATTGACCCGACAGAAAATTGGAGATGGACAAAAAAAAATCAATCCATGAAACATTACTCCAAAATAAGTCAAGTAGACGTTAACTATCCTAACTCGAGCCTTGAATCTGGTGAAACTGTAATGGGGGATGATAACGACAGGTCAAATAAAAAATTTTCAAATAATTTATACAAACATGTTGAACATTATTATAAATCTTATATAGTCGGAAATGATTACGTTGATTATGTTGTGGCAAAAATAAACGGGAAAAAGATCCATTTTGATAGCTTCAATTCGCTAACAGGTATTAATTGGCTTGAAAATGAAATTTGCGATGTTTGGCTGCAAATGGTCTCAAAAAATTATTCCGATTTTCAAGTCGAATCTTATACGTTTGCATCAATTATATTTTTTTCGAATAATTCCGAAGATGATTTAGCACGTCTTGCAAACGCATTTCGTTTAGAGAATCCTTATTTGATCATGCCGGTGTTTGATCAACTCGAAGGCACTTTCATTTGATCATCGTAAATTGCTTGAAGAACGAGTACATCGTATACGATTCGGCACAAACAAATTGCAAGAGCTCACAAAATTATTTTAAGAAATGTTTTGACCGATTTATGAAATTTGTTGAAATATACAATTGTATAGAAAAGCCGTCAAAAGTTCAAACGTTTCTCAAGCTAAAACCAAATTTCTTCCCAGCCATTTGCAATAAACAAACGGGAAATAACGATTGTGGGGTTTTTATGTTGATGCATGCCAAAGAATATATGGAGAACAAAGCTATTAAGTTTAAAAAATTTAACATTTTACGAGAAAGAAAACAAATTCAAAAGGATATTCTTAAAAATAGTGATTGCATGCAAGATCTTTGCTTGATTTGTGGCGACAATGTTAATTTGACAGGAAATTCAATACGTTGTTCTAAATGTCAACGTTATATGCACGATAACGAAGTAGAAATTGAAATTAATGAAATTGATTTATCTGAAAGGTTTTATTGTCCACTATGTCGCACCTAAACTTAACTGTAGAACAATAAATTTCAAAATATACTTAATCGTATACAAATAATTAAATTCATCTGGATTTGCAATTTAATTTAATTAATTTAATCGTCGTTAAATATTATTTTAAAAATAATGGAATTGAACGTATTTATTTAAATCTAAACATCTAAAAGTATAATTTCAACAAAATATTAAATAAACATAATGAAATAAAATGATATGACATGAAATAGATAAGCATATTTTAAATATAATATAATTTAACAATTAAACAAATATAAATGAATTTTTGATTGAAATATAGATAATAAATATAAAATTAAAAATTACTACAAATGTATATACAATATGAAATAAATGAAGTAATAATTAAAATTAAATAATTAACAAAAGAAAAAATATGAATTATTTAAAAAAAAAAATTAAAAATAGTCTAAGCATGAGATTAACTATATTTAATTTAAAGTTACTGATTGCCAAATATTTAATATCCAAATAAAGACCCACACAAACAGGCGCCCACACACACAAACACGCGCACACACACACAAACACTTTTGGTGGTTGGTTTGGAGGTGGTTTTAGTGAGTAGGAGTCTCACACCGTTGTGGTGGATATTTATGTTATCCCCTACATCGTCCATGATGGATTTCCACCTTCCTTAAAAAAAAAAAAAAAAAAAAAAAAATCACACACATCACATACATAACACACGTCACACACACACACACACACACAAACACACACACACACACACACACACACACACACACACACACCAATGCACCTAGAAGACAAGGCAATACTGCTTGTTACGTCATCAAATTTATGTCTAAATAAATACATAACATTTAATGGTTTAACGAAATGTTTAATGCATGTTTTGATAATAATAAATATGCAAATTATTTTTTACCAAATATAAAAAATTCGGATCATTTATTTGACTTTAATGCCATACCAAAGATTGAAATCGTCGACATAAAATGACGCCATATAGCAGAATTTTTAAAGCAGTGAGGCCATTAGTATCTAGGTGCACTGCACACACACACACACACACACACACACACACACACACACACACACACACACACACACACATACACAAACACACACACATACACACACACACACACACACACACACACACACACACACACACACACACACACACACACACACACACACACACACACACACACACACACACACACACACACACACACACACACACACACACACACACACACACACACACACACACACACACACACACACACACACACACACACACACACACACACACACACACACACACACACACACACACACACACACACACACAGCATCACGCGCATCACATACATCGCACATATCAAACACATCAAACACATAAGACTCATTACGCACATCAAACACATTATAAATTACACCCTCCTATCCCCTCCAGATTTGCTTCAAATTTCGAGTGGGTTTACCTAGGCCTATGACCTTTCTAATAAGCATAGTGGGATCGATGATAAAGTGGGTTCCTCAAAAGTTACAGGACATTTCATTAATTTAGTTTCGAAAATTTTGGAGTTTCTGGTACATTATACCAAATTATACCCCGCTATCCCCTTCAGATTTGCTTCAAATTTCGCGTGGGTTTACGCCTATGACCTTTCTAATAAGCATAATATGATCGATGGTAAAGTGGGTTCCTCAAAAGTTACAGGACATTTCATTAATTTCGTTTCGAAAATTTTGGACTTTCTGGTACATTATACCAAATTATACCCCGCTATCCCCTTCAGATTTGCTTCAAATTTTGTGTGGGCTTACCTAGGGCTATGACCTTTCTAATAAGCATAGTGAGATCGATGGTAAAGTGGGTTCCTCAAAAGTTACAGGACATTTCATTAATTTAGTTTCGAAAATTTTGGAATTTCTGGTACATTATATCAAATTACACCCCCCCTATCCCCTTTAGATTTGCTTCAAACTTTGTGTGGGCTTACCTAAGCCTATGACCTTTCTAATAAGCTTAGTGGGGTCGATGGTAAAGTGGGTTCCTTAAAAGTTACAGGACATTTCATTATATTAGTTTCGAACATTTTGGAGTTTCTGGTACATTATACCAAATTACACCCCCTTATCCCCCTTCAGATTTGCTTCAAATTTCGCGTGGGTTTACCTAGGCCTATGACCTTTCTAATAAGCATAGTGGGATCGATGGTAAAGTGGGTTCCTCAAAAGTTACAGGACATTTCATTAACTTAGTTTCGAAAAGTTCGAACTTTCTGGTACATTATACCAAATTACACCCCCCTATCCCCTTCAGATTTGCTTCAAATTTTGTGTGGGCTTACCTAGGGCTATGACCTTTCGAATAAGCATAGTGTGATTGATGGTAAAGTGGGTTCCTCAAAAGTTACAGGACATTTCATTAATTTAGTTTCGAAAAATTCGAACTTTCTGGTACATTATACCAAATTTCACCCCGCTATCCCCTTCAGATTTGCTTGATTTAGTTTCAAATTTTGTGTGGGTTTACCTAGGGCTATGACCTTTCTAATAAGCGTAGTGAGATCGATGGTAAAGTGGGTTCCTCAAAAGTTACAGGACATTTCATTAATTTAGTTTCGAAAAATTCGAACTTTCTGGTACATTATACCAAATTATACCCCGCTATCCCCTTCAGATTTGCTTCAAATTTTGTGTGGGCTTACCTAGGGCTATGACCTTTCTAATAAGCATAGTGGGATTGATAGTAAAGTGGGTTACTCAAAAGTTACAGGACATTTCATTAATTTAGTTTCGAAAAATTCGGACTTTCTGGTACATTATACCAAATTATACCCTTATTCCCTTCAGATTTGCTTCAAATTTCGCGTGGGTTTACCTAGGCCTATGACCTTTCTAATAAGCATAGTGGGATTGATGGTAAAGTGGGTTCCTCAAAAGTTACAGGACATTTCATTATATTAGTTTCGAACATTTTGGAGTTTCTGGTACATTATACCAAATTACACCCCCTTATTCCCTTCAGATTTGCTTCAAATTTCGCGTGGGTTTACCTAGGCCTATGACCTTTCTAATAAGCATAGTGGGATCGATGGTAAAGTGGGTTCCTCAAAAGTTACAGGACATTTCATTAATTTAGTTTCGAAAAATTCGAACTTTCTGGTACATTATACCAAATTACACCCCCCTATCCCCTTCAGATTTGCTTCAAATTTTGTGTGGGCTTACCTAGGGCTATGACATTTCTAATAAGCATAGTGTGATTGATTGATAAAGTGGGTTCCTCAAAAGTTACAGGACATTCCATTAATTTAGTTTCGAAAAATTCGGACTTTCTGGTACATTATACCAAATTTCACCCCGCTATCCCCTTCAGATTTGCTTTAAATTTTGTGTGGGCTTACCTAGGGCTATGACCTTTCTAATAAGCATAGTGGGATCGATGGTAAAGTGGGTTCCTCAAAAGTTACAGGACATTTCATTAATTTAGTTTCGAAAAATTCGGACTTTCTGTGGCACTTTTCTGGTAATTCCCTGAGAATAGGGAATTGGGGAAAGATTTTATATGTAATTTCAATTTTAAAATTTATTTTCTGGCATACTGAGGTAAAAATCTGGTGGTAATTTTTTTGAAAACAAAATAAAATTGGGAATAATTTTCCCTGCCAGTTTAGATATGGAAAAATTATTCCCAATTTATAAATATTTACATCAAACTTTTCTCCTTAGTAGGCCGGAAAAAAAATATTTGAACTGAAATTACATATAAAATCTTTCCCCAATTCCCTATTCCCAGGGAATTACCAGAATAGTGCCACTGGTACATTATACCAAATTTCACCCCGCTATCCCCTTCAGATTTGCTTCAAATTTTGTGTGGGCTTACCTAGGGCTATGACCTTTCTAATAAGCATAGTAGGATCGATGGTAAAGTGGGTTACTCAAAAGTTACAGGACATTTCATTAATTTAGTTTCGAAAAATTCGGACTTTCAGGTACATTATACCAAATTACACCCCCTATCAATCTTGCTCAAAATTTCAGAGATTAGGATTATGATTTAAGCAATAAATATATTATAAATAATATAGAATTATGTATATAAAGTAATGTATCTTTCGGCTATAATTTATTTTTTCGGCTGGGATAGCAAAAACAATAGCTGCATTACCATCTTTCGGCTGGGATAGCAAAGACACTATCTGCAATATCTTTCGGCTGGAAACTTTCGGCTAACTTTAACAGTATTTTTTTCTTTCCCTTCAATTTTTCATCAAAATCCGACGATTTTTGACCGAGATATAAGCAAAAAACAAAACCACTTATGTTTGTTATAGATGTTTGGTATTTATTGAAAACCACTTAATTGATAACTTTTGATTTTGTAGCATGAAACAAGTGATCTTTAAAAAACAATAGTTTTATTTGTAAAATCAGAAATAAATTTAGAATAAACACTTATCTTGAAATGTTTTTATTTTGAAATTAATTTTGCGGTTGGCATTTATTTAAATCGATATAACCATTTTTTTCTAAATGCTCATTAAAATTTTTAGGAATTTCCGGTGGACCCAGAGCAGGTAATAAGTGCTTGAATTTGTCATTAAACGTAGTTCAAAAATCCTATTACCATGGATCAAAAACAGTTTTGTAGCTAAAACATACATAAGTGGTTTTGTTGAATTGCCACAGATATAATTAATTGTGAAAGATTCCTTGTTGCCCCTGTGGTTGCGGTGTACAAACATAACGTGTTACAAATGGTCATGTCTCATGGAAAGTAAAACGAAAATTATTTGGACAAAAGTTTAAACATTATGAAAATTAAACGAAGTTGGAAGATCAAATGAAGCAGGGTGATAGGGGAACTCTTTTCCAACAAAAACAGCCATGTAAAGTTTTTTCGAATTGTTGATGTTGCAAAAGTTATTCCACCTTAAGTGTTTTTAATGAGAGCGCGTGTGCACCCACTAAAAAATTAATTTAAAAAAAAAAACTAAGAGTTCTTAGTTTTTCTTCGTTTAACTTTCCTTTTTAATACGATCTAGAAGAGTGTGCCTTTCCAATAAAACCATTTCTATAAGCTGCATTATCTTCTGTCAAACAAAAACAATGGTTTTGTAAAGTCCTTTTGTTTTTCAAAAATTTTTGTTGATGTTGAAGTGACGCCAGCGGGAGAACAATGTAATACAGAAATTTGAACCACTATCAGAAAAATATGCGACACTAATGCAAATTTTAAAATGGTATCACACACCGGGCTATTTACAACAGAATGTTTTTTATCAATTTTTTCACAAAATAAGTCGTGTTTATTAAAAAATGCATTTAACAAAATTCCGATTTCTAAAATGGGGGGACACTCTGTATGCCACGTGATTTTTTTAAGCTGAAACTTTTGAATATCTCGGAAAAAAGCACTCTACTAAAAAAAAATGTCCATTATCAAAATTTAATCATTCCGGGTGGGACAATGGACATACATTAGTACTAAAATTAGAACCCCTCCTCCCCTTCTTGTAGGTAGGGTGGGGAGTAACTTTGAAATTAAAATAGAAACCCCTATTTTTTATTGCAGATTCGGATTCTACGGCTTAAAGTACGTAGGATTTCTTTGAAATATTTTTATTCGATTCATTATAGATGGCGCTGTTAAATTAAATGTATATTATTTTTTCGATTTCTCTTAAATTTATATTCTCTTTCTCGAGAACCTATGCATACGATTCTGCAATACGTTTGAAATAAAAAACATCACGTTTTCATTGGAAATACTCGAAATTCGTCATCAAAACAATTTATTCAGTTTTGTAAATCACATTTAACGTTTGTGTTATTTCTTATCTTCATGTTTTTCGTAATTGCAAAATAAACAATAAAATACTTTAGAATGGAGCGTTTAACTGTGCCAGAGAAAATTGAAATGGTTCTGGTTTATGGAGAAGCTGGCAGAAATCTTGAAAATGCTGTTGCTATTTACGCTCAACGTTTTCCGGATAGGATTTGTTCACGTGCTTCATTTGGCCGTACTATCAAACAATTTATTACTGATGGAAATGTTCAACCGAAAAAGAGGACCCGTAGAGCAACAGTCACTGGAGAAAATAATGAAATTGCTGTATTGGCAGCAGTGGCTCATAATCCTCATGTTAGTACACGAAACTTTTTGGAAAATGAACTGCCAATATTATTTGAAAATTTGAACTTAGAAGTGAGACGGAACATGTGGTTTCAACATGATGGTTGTCCTATTCGGTGGTGGCACGTGAAATACTTGATCGTGATTTCAATGGTCGCTGGATCGGTAGAGCTGGTCCGGTAAATTGGCCCGCCAGATCACCAGATCTTACTTCGCCAGATTTCTTTTTGTGGGGCTATCTCAAAGACAAAGTTTACAAACAAGAACCAACAACACGTGAGAACATGATTGAGTGAATCAGAAATGCGTGTGCTGAAATTCAACCAAACACACTTCTCAGTTGTGTACAATCATTGGAAATGCGTATTAATAAGTGCATTGAAGTCGCAGGCCATCATTTTGAACACTTATTTTAAGATAAAATTATTTTATTCACCTGCCATTTACATTAATAAAATGTTTGGATGACGAATTTCGAGTATTTCCAATGAAAACGTGATGTTTTTTATTTCAAACGTATTGCAGAATCGAATGCGTGTGTTCTAAGAAGAGGAAATTGAAAAAATTGAATTTCGTCGATTACAACGCCATCTATCATGAACCGAACAAAATATTTCATTCAAATCATACGTACTTTTAGTCATAAAATCCGTATCTGCAATAAAAAACATGGCTTCCTATATTAGTTTAAAAGTTACCCCCGCCCCACCTACAAAGCGGGGGATGGGGGACTATTTTTTTGCACTAATGTATTTCCCCCGCGGTATGATTAAATTTTGATTATGGACATTTTTTCCGTAGAGTGGCAATTTTTCGAGATATTTGATCGTCTCAGTTTAAAAGAAACACCCGGTATATATAAGAACACAGTAAGTTTAAAAATGAAAAATGTGTTTCCTCCATTTTTTATTATCACCTGCTGCAATCTTCGCGGCATTGAATCAATGTACCTTTTCAAGATATTTTCATCTATTTTGACCATTCCAATTTAATTACATTCTTTAATTCTAAAACTGTGTTGAACTGTCGCCCATTTGCAAATACCCGTTGTGCAAGCAGCCCCCAAACGTTCTCAATTGGATTGAGATCGGAACTGTATGCTGGCCAATCCAACATCGGTATGTTTCGTTCACTCAAAATTTTTTTTTGTCGTTTTGGCACTGTGGATGGACGCATTGTCCTGTTGAAAAATCCAGTCTTCAGGCATGTAATCGTCTCCAAATGTGATTAAAACATCGTCTAACAATGCAACGTATTTTTTGGACGTCATTTTTGTGGAAATTATACATATTGGTGACCTTCCCTTATAGCTGAAGGCGGCCCAAATCATCAGCGACCCTCCACCAAAATTTCGAGATTTACGAGTTTGTCTCTCTAATCGCCCAATATCGCTGGCAGGCATCAGGTCCGTCTAAATTACATTTTTTTTATCACTAAAGACGGCTTTTTTCCATTCTTCATCCCAAAACTGGTACTTTTCAGCAAATGCAAGTCTTGCTGTTTTATGCCGCAATGGAAGTCGTGGAAGGGCCACCCGTTTTGTGTATTTTATGTTTAAATCCGCATTAAGAATTTGACGAACACGACAACTGGTTACCGGCAAACGAATTTTATGCACTATGGCACTCGATGAAAGGGTCTTGGTGACTGCAAGTCGCTTAATTTCTATTTGCACCGGTCAGTGATGAAGGGCGTTCGTCCGGTTCGTTTATTCTGTCCATAATTTGACCCCGATTTTATACAGTTGTGCACAACACAAACACTTTTATTCATAAGTTGAGCCATTTCTCGAAAAGTTTTGCCCTGCTCATCATAAACTTGTATTTTTCCTTGTTCAATTGGCGTAAAGCTTTTCCCTTAGGCATATCTACATAAGAAACACGTACATATTTTTTATAACATAACAGCGCCTATCATTTAAATTTCTTCATCCGAAGATGTAGATATTTTTAGTTTATTTAAAAGTAATTAATTTAATATATTTACCTTAATTTAATTTTAATTATAATTTTTTCGATATAATAAATTTTGTTCTTATAATTATTATATCCATTATTTCCAATCGAGTCTGATGCACTAGTAAAATGTAGCACAAAAAATAAAAAAAAATTTACACGAATTTTAACAAACTTGTCGATACATGTTAAAAAAAATACAAAAATATTTTGATTACAGTAAATTCAGGAAAGAGATAATAAAAAATTTCGTTCTTATAGTAATTTCCATGAGTGTATACTGTTTTAACATAAAAATCTATAAATTGACATTTGAAGAAATTATTATTTGAGACTAAAATGCCCAGTTATGATATTTGTTTGACAATTATTTATCAATACATTGAAAAAAACATACACATACATAAAATATCATGAGAGAAAGTCTCAGCGATTTTGCCTGACACCGTGTAATACAATTTGTCAAACCTTTATGGAAAACAACGAAAGTTTTTTGTTACGGAAAATTTGACTAGTTGGCTGGCTGTAACACAACTTGTTAAATACTTCACGCACACAAATGGTCTGCAATTTTTGTTTGTTTAATTTTCATTACGTGAACGAATTTTTACTGGATAGATATAATATATACCATTAAATTACCTTCTGATTCGTGATAGTTTAAAAATTGACGATGATTTTTCTAATGTTTGGAAAATTGAAAAAACTTAAAACTTTAAAAAGAAGAAACCGTTGACGTTGTGCCGTTAGGCAATTTAATTTTTTGGATATTTTAAAGTAACCAAATATATTTGTACAAACATTTGAATGTAACTAGGTTATTTTATTTTTACGTTACATTTTCCGAAATTAAAATAAACGACCGTAGTCAATTTTTAATACACACACGCATTACGGCAGCTATTTTTGATTTTTTGCTTAATTTGGTAAAGCCCTATGTAGCCGAAAAATCGTGAAATTTGTTGAGTGTGGAATTTCATCTTGCACTAACTTTACCGTGCGGTTGAAATTCGTATTTCCAGATATTTACGATATCTGTGACACAATATGGGTGGTACTCGAGAGTCTCTACGTGGCAGAACCAAAATTGCATGACCTCCAATTAATTGAGAATGATTTCTCTAATAGCTGAAATCTTCCAAATTGTGTAGGCACAGTCGATGGGAAACACATAGCAATACAAAGTTCTGGGGCCTGTTCAAGGCTCTTCCGGCTCTTTCTTGGTTCGCATTATTCCGTCCTTACTTTTATACCAGTGTTAGCTAATTCGAGGACGTACGGCTATAGGACCGATTTTAAGACCATCTGCACATTACAAGCTTCATTCCAGCCTATACTGACATGGAAGATGGGTCGGCCCATGAGTTTTACACTCCGACAGGGGGTCATGTGTTACATTTCACCACAGATAGTAATCTGTTGATGAAATTTCACTTTGCATGCTGCCTCTATCGGGATTAGAACCCGGTACCTCCCGATCCAAATGCCAAAGCTTTAACCACTGTGCCATTGGGTCGGTCGTCAGCCAGTTTTTTAATTATAAAAAATTCTACAGTATAGTGTTGATGGCTGCATGTGATGCCAAATATATATTTACCTATATAAAATAACCATCAAAATTATAATTATTTATGTATAATATATAATTTATTTTGTGAATTTTCAACCAAATTATAGTTTTGGAAAGAGACATTGTGCTGATATTCTCAGATTTTCAGAGCCAACCGTATTACCAGGCACACAAAATATGGTATCACATTATTTCGTGGGAATGCGGCATTCACTTAAACCACTAACTAAATGAATCCCTAAATGGGGTAGGTTTTCGTTTGTTTTTCAGCAGTGGAATGAAGTAGTTTTTATGTTGGTAGGATTTATGGTTAATATTATTTTATGTGCAGTTTGGTTTTAGTCTTCATAACATTTTACCATATCAATTTAATTCAGAAATGTTGATTATGAAATGAAAATTATTACGCATAGAATAAATGTCAAAATAAAAAAAATTCAAAACAATATTACGCGCCTGCTCCGATCCTTACTAAAGCTGGAATTTCACTAGAACAAATGTATTGTGAGTAAAATTAAAGGAAGAAAAAAATATATATTTGGTAGTTGGCGGAATTTTGATTTGATTCGATTTGATTAAGATGTACGGCCAAGTCATTTGACAAGTAATCCCAGATATGGCCGGGCCCTACCGTACACCTTTATTACACATAACAAAATTGAGGGATAGGAAAGGTTATGTTAGTAAGGAGAGACTCGACCCGGTTACAGACACCTAAGTAGTCGATAGTTAGTAACACAATGACGACACAATTCTAACTACGAAATAATTATTAATAATGTGACTGAAAAACTTCCGGTCATCTGAAAATGAAAAATTGTTATTTAATTCTGCAAACTTATCTTCTTCAATTTTCGTTAATACCTATTTTTAATAAAATCTAAAAGAAAGATCTAAAATAAAAAATTAAAATTAACAATTATTATTAAATACAACCCGCACTGGATGCAATACAGCTAAAACTCAAAAAATTCTTACTAAAACATCTAACTAAAAAGGAGCCAAGCCACTGGAAAAACAGAGGTCTCTATATACTACAAAATTGTCCATTTAAAGTTTTTAACTGCTTCTGAAATCGGAATGTAATTTTTAATCAAAACAGCATATCTATCGTGTAGCTAATTCCAAATGGTTTCAAAACAGCTAATCTGCAATATGTCAATAATGGATGTTTGGCACAGCTCCAGAACCCCGACACCTAAAATAATTAAATAAAACTTTTAAAGCAATCACGAATCTGTAAGATGATAAAATTAATAAAGGATGTTCTAAATTTCATCATATGTATCTAAATCGTCACCAGGCATATTACGACTGGAATAATTATTACGATGGCATCTTGGGGTCATCTCATCTCATGCTGCTTATTATAACCGTTTTAAAATCTAACCAACACCCTTTAATACGAGGGATGTTTGTTGATAAGGACCCGACAGCATATATTTTTACATAAGATGAACTAAAAATTCTACAGTCCATACTGACCTTATGGACTGTAGAATCTTTATAAAATTAATATAATTAATATTAGTATTATACATAAATCGAATTGAAAATGGTGTCGCTAACAACATTGAGTTGAAGATTTGAAAAAAGAAAAAAGAAATCAAAAGGATATGAATAAACTGATGAATGATCCTAATACAAAATACCTCATGGGTCCGAACGTTGAAAACATATGTTTTATGAATATACATTTCTGAATCTATTTATTACCCACACACAAAACACTAAATTCAAATTAATGTATACACACCTGCGGAAACCATCGCGGCACAAATACATCGCACTCGCTCCCGCAGGTATAAATTTATACGCGCGGTGCGAGCACGACACACCCGCGCCGCAACAAACGCCACAAGTATGTATACATCATAAAGAGCAACACAAAACATTTCCACTCCTTATGAAATTAATTCTCGTTCAACACAGTATGTCATTCGCTGACAACGAAAAACAAAAACAACTAAAGGAAAATTTCAAACAAAACACCACAACACAATGGAAAAAGAGGGCCCCAAATAGAAGGGCTCCACCACTACACAGGCCAACGGCCACACACAAATAACACCAATAAAATTATATAATACACAAAAAATCAAAATAACAGAACACTTAGCTGTATTTCCCCAGGTTGATTCGATTGGTGCAGTCCATCCCCCACACGTGTCGATCGGCCCTCGTGGTAACACCGGTTTTCTATATATCGTCTTTTCGTTGATGTGGTAGTGGTAGATGAAAAATCCGTTTCTTTTATTGACTCATATTTATCTTTAGAATCGGTTTTATCCTCACTTTTTCCTCCAGCAGCTGTACCCGTTGTAGTCGTATCCGTTTTATCAGGTGCTTTAGGTTGACCGAATTCTGGAGACGGAGCCATTTTGAAATTACACGAATTTCTGGCTACACGATTTTTTTTATATACCGGGTGTTTCTTTTAAACTGAGACGATCAAATATCTCGAAAAATAGCCACTCTACGGAAAAAATGTCCATAATCAAAATTTAATCATACCGCGGGGGAAATACATTAGTGCAAAAAAATAGTACCCCACCCCCCGCTTTGTAGGTGGGCGGGGGTAACTTTTAAACTAAGATAGGAAGCCATATTTTTTATTGCAGATACGGATTTTACGACTAAAAGTACGTATGATTTGAATGAAATATTTTGTTCGGCTCATGATAGATGGCGTTGTAATCGACGAAATTCAATTTTTTCAATTTCTTCTTCTTAAAACACACGCATTCGATTCTGCAATACGTTTGAAATAAAAAAACATCACGTTTTCATTGGAAATACTCGAAATTCGTCATCAAAACAATTTATTAATGTAAATGGCTGGTGAATAAAATAATTTTAGCTTAAAATAAGTGTTCAAAATGATGGCCTGCGACTTCAATGCACTTATTAATACGCATTTCATGTTCTCACGTGTTGTTGGTTCTTGTGTGTAAACTTTGTCTTTGAGATAGCCCCACAAAAATAAATCTGGCGAAGTAAGATCAGGTGATCTGACGAGCCAATTTATCGAACCAGCTCTACCGATCCAGCGACTCACTTCTAAGTTCAAATTTTCAAGTAATATTGGCAGTTCACTTTCCAAAAATTTTCGGTACATTTGAAAATTCAAGTTGCCTTCAATAATGTGGGGGCCAATTAACGATTATCGATTAACCGTTCCATGGTTTGTAAAAGATGATTCGTCAGAGAACATTACGCAACGAAAAAAATTGGGATTTTGTTGTATTTGTTCACGTGCCCATTGACAAAAAGTTACCCGATTTTGGAAATTAGCGCCATGAAGATCTTGGTGTAAAGACACATGATATGGATGATACTTGTACCGTTTTAAAATTCTCCAAACACTGGTGAGGGACAATCCGGAAGCGCGAACTATTTCTCGTGTACTAACATGAGGATTATGAGCCACTGCTGCCAATACAGCAATTTCATTATTTTCTCCAGTGACTGTTGCTCTACGGGTCCTCTTTTTCGGTTAAACATTTCCATCAGTAATAAATTGTTTGATAGTACGGCCAAATGCAGCACGTGAACGAATCCTTCCGGAAAACGTTGAGCGTAAATAGCAACAGCATTTTCAAGATTTCTGCCAGCTTCTCCATAAACCAGAACCATTTCAATTTTCTCTGGCACAGTTAAACGCTCCATTCTAAAGTATTTTATCGTTTATTTTGCAATTACGAAAAACATGAAGATCAGAAATAACACAAACGTTAAATGTGATTTACAAAACTGAATAAATTGTTTTGATGACGAATTTCGAGTATTTCCAATGAAAACGTGATGTTTTTTATTTCAAACGTATTGCATAATCGAATGCGTGTGTTTTAAGAAGAAGAAATTGAAAAAATTGAATTTCGTCGATTACAACGCCATCTATCATGAACCGAACAAAATATTTCATTCAAATCATACGTACTTTTAGTCGTAGAATCCGTATCTGCAATAAAAAATATGGCTTCCTATCTTAGTTTAAAAGTTACCCCCGCCCCACCTACAAAGCGAGGGGTAGGGGACCATTTTTTTGCACTAATGTATTTCCCCCGCGGTATGATTAAATTTTGATTATGGACATTTTTTCCGTAGAGTGGCTATTTTTCGAGATATTTGATCGTCTCAGTTTAAAAGAAACACCCGGTATATATACATATAATATCACGACACACACGACACGTTCGTACGCGACAGTACACAATCAATATATTCATTTTTGCAATCATACCTGCATTATTATTATAAAATCTGCGAATTAAAATCGACTTTTCGCTAAAAACACTATTTGCTTTTTCGTTATGGTATTTTGCCCAGTATCAGTAATGGATTTCTAATCTCCATGCAAAATATAATATACGAGTAAATTCGTATATAAAAACCTCACTGAAAATTACAATTTAGGATTTATAAAAATTTAAAAATTTAAATTTAGAAACGATACTTAGGCCATTTTAGCCCATTGTGATACCACGCATTCACGCCACAATCATTAATCCATTCACCTCACCTACTCACACAACTACAGTATACCACCTGCACGTTGCAAGCTCCAGTCAACCTGTACATTGACGCGGACGGTGGGCCGGCGCTGAATTCTGCACTCCATCAGAGGGTCTTAGTTGTGTTTATTAACATCACTGATTGTAATCGATGATGAAAATTCGATTTGCATCTAGCCTCTGATGGGATTCGAACCCAGTACCTCCCGGTCCAAATGCCGAAGCTTTAACCACTGCATCACTTTTCCGGTCGGAATAGCACCTTAATACAAACACAATTCCCAATACTATATTTTTCCGGTTTGTTCACCTCGCGCTCGTCATTTTTCGTACAAAATCGAGGTACAGATAAATATTCGTCTCGTAAATTGGTGATGTATGTCATATTTACCCGTTATGCGGTATTTTTATATGAGTCGGATAAATCCTTCACCGCCCCGGTGGCAAAGTGGTTAGCATGCTTGCTCCAGCGACCGGAGGTCCCGGGTTCGATTCCCGGTGGTGACAATGAAAATATTTCACGGCTGGTTTAGGATCAGTGAATTAATCACTCATTATCCGAAATGAAAATCTGATTATGAAACCTCATTTGAGGCGGCCAAATCCCTTGATGGGATATAGTGCCAGAGAGAGAGAGAGGATAAATCCTTCATCATTAATTTAATGCCTTTTAGAAACAAATTTTGCCAAACACTCGTTGAATTTCGAACAGGATTTGGCGGAGGGATTTACTTGAGGCCGTTTCGATGGCATTATTTCAGACACACTGTCACCTGTGTCACAAGGCTTCTATATTGAAGACGCTGGAATTCGACTTTGTTCTAAAAAGCAAAACATTTACTTAAAAAACTGTTTGATAATATCATAATTATCATTTAAATACTAACTATCTGAGTTGAATGAAATGTTGTAAAAACAAAAGACTTTGGAAGTAGGGCGATTCTTCGAGCACCGCCTCGCTACCCGTTCCCTCGTGCCGTTTTAGTTCTTTAGTAAATTTTTCTCGAAGCAGTCCCCATCGTTTCTTGCAATCATCTTCTATGAATATAAGAAAAAATTGTTAGAGCACAGAATTCACCTTTTTACCGTGTTAGCATAGGGTTTTCCAATAGGAATGATATGATTTTTAAGTAACGTTTCGGCCATTTGTAATATGTCATGATCTGTCATTTTTTGTTTCATTGTATTCACGCAAGAACAACGTTTACAAATTATTCAGGTTTATTATCAAAATAATCGTTCTCCAATTGCAACTTTTCGTGTGCTTTTGCCATTTTATAGTCGTAATAATCGTCCAAGTGTGCTCGCTATTCGTCGAATTGTTGAAAATTTTGAGCGTTACATAATGTTGAAGTGCCAATAAGACAAAGAAACGCTCGAAGTAATGCAAACATTGCTGCCGTTCAGGCAAGTGTTGCTGAAGACCGCAATTTGTCGATTCCAAGACATTCTCAAGAATTGGGACTGTCTCAAACCACAACCTGGCGGATTTTGTTCTCACTCAAGAACTGAAGCCATTGGACCACCGTAAACGACGTGAATTTGCTGATTTTGCCTTGGAACAACTTGAAAGCGATAACGATTTTTTTAAGAAAATCATTTTCTCCGATGAGGCTCACTTTCATCTGAGTGGTCCTGTAATTAAACAAACCTGTCGATTTTGATGTGAAGAAAATCCACAAATTATTCATGAAAAACCATTACATCCACCTAAATTGGCAGTTTGGTGTGGTTTTTGGTCTGGTGGAATCATCGGTCCGTATTTTTTTCGAAATGAAGCTGGTAACACCGTTACTGTCAATGAAGATCGGTATAGATCGATGATAACCAACTTTTTAAGGCCGAAATTTTAAGAAGTTGATCTTGACAATATTTGGTTCCAACAAGACGGGGCTGCGTGCCACACAGCAAGTGCAACAATTGAATTATTGCGAGAAAAGTTTGGAGATTCGATTATTTCAAGAAATTGTGATATTGAATGGCCTCCAAGAAGTTGTAATTTTACACCATTAGACTATTTCTTGTGGGGTTATTTAAATTCATTGGTCTTTAGCAAAAAAAACCAAACTCTTCAAGCTTTACAATTCAATATTGAACGTGCTATTCATGATATACGACTAAATTTAGTGGAAAAGGTGCTCGAAAATTGGGTTTATCGAATTCGTTCCTGCAGAAGAAGTCGTGGAGGCCATTTGAAAGACGTTTTATTCAGAACTTAATTGTATCGATTGTACTTCACATTAAATAAAAAAATTTTCAATTTCCTCAACAATTAGTGTGTTTTTTTAAAGAAATCATATCACTCTTATTGGAAAACCCTGCATCTAGGAAAAAATTAATATGGAAAATTGACGATTTGGTCAAAGAAAGTAAAAAAAACGAAACCAAAAAATGCATCGGATCGATCCGCTAAAATAAAAAACCGAAAAGGCTTTCTTTTTATCTTTCTGATCTCTCGGATGTAATAAAAAACAGGCCAAAAGGCAAACATAATATTTAAAAAGTATACAAAGTAATTTAAATAAACACAAATAGATCGTTGGTCAGGAAACATGACAAGCGACATAACGTACTTCAAGTTGCCTATAAAACACTGAATCTTCATCATTGTCATAGTTGGTGCGTATCATTCAGCATTTTGCGGCAAAGGATGGGAATCTGTAGCTGATGTCATTAACTTTCCTATTCTGTACTATTCTATACCAATAGGAACTGTGTTCTATACCAATAGGAAGTGTGCTAAAAACGAAGGGTTAAAAAATATTTAGAAAAATCAAAGATCACGATCGCACGACTGGCTAGAAACTTTGCCTCTAAATATTTGCCATAAAATAAGATTGGAAAGTATTTTTCTTGGTTAAACTTGTGCCTTGTTCAGTTTCGCGGTTCCTTGCTTGATTCCCGAAATTAGTACTATTTTTTTTTGTTTCATCGACCAGTCTTATTTTCAAGCATGCTTAGTATTGAGATAATTTATGTATATCATGAAGTACGAATGATATGTACCCAGCCGCACCCAACATGAAAATAAGACAAAACTAATCTTCACTTTTTGATTCACTCGACAGGTGAAAAAATAACGGATTTTAAGAATATGATTTACTCAATTGAATTTTATACATACAAGTAAATACCTCTTCCGTTCAGTTCCAGACAAATTTATTATATTATACATTTTATGTTTTTATATACATAATTTGATTTAATATTTGCAATAAAGCACAAACACTTGTTCATCATTTCGCAAATTATTAGACACAGTGTTGGGCCTGCCGAAGAAAATACTAAGAACGAATATAAACTTTTAACATTTTTTTTTATGTTATAAGGATTCTACACGATAGCATTAATCTAATTTCACTCGGAACATACCAAAAAAAAGATAAAAATAAAGAAGCGAGAGCCAACCACAATAAATACATTACATTCTTTTAATTTATAAGGTCGTAGGTAGTATGTACATACACCAAGCTGTACGTAACTGAGAATTTATTATCCAGTAGAAAATTAAAAAAAGAACAAAACAAATTGCAATATTTCAGAACTTTATAATAATAATTTGACCGTTCTTGCCAACCCCATACACGCTATACACACCGACACCACTCGCCTAACACAAGTTATGCACACCATAAACATAATTTTTATTTGAAAAGACAAATTCATCTTATCATGTTTTTGGTGGTGTTATTTTATTAAGAAGGGGGAAATCTTTTCGTACCTCGTTTTTTTATTCTTGTATTACGCTAAATTTTCCTCCACAAAAAACGAGATGAATGCAACAGTCAGGAATATTCTCTGTATAACCGTATACTGCTGCTGTTGAATTGCGATCTATAATTTAGACAGCATAAAAACATAAAATTGCGAGAACATTAATGGCCCCCATGAGGAATTAATATTATTTTATTTGGTTCATGATTTTTTATTTTCTTTATTTAATCAATTTTATGTTTTTTCTTTTTTTTAATCCTGATTTTTATTTTTATTAAATTAAAAATTATTTTTCATTTGAAAAATCG
This sequence comes from Nephrotoma flavescens, assembly GCA_932526605.1. Lineage (NCBI taxonomy): Eukaryota > Metazoa > Arthropoda > Insecta > Diptera > Tipulidae > Nephrotoma > Nephrotoma flavescens. The sequence goes on from OW052220.1 coordinate 212,262,090, forward strand.
TTTAATTGCATCCCTACAATTGTACAATACGGTTTTGCAGTTGTGTCTTTGTTTAATCCGTTTGATTATCTTATATGTACAAAAGTCAGACGTTGTTGAGCTGACCGGCCACATAAAAAATTGGAAAAACAATTAGTGCAGAATTATCAGCTATTTATCAACTGACTAGAAACAGAACAGGTTCAATACAATTTTATTGTAGAATTAAGACCTGTTTTTAAGATCACCGCGTTAAAACCATAAACAACCGCTTAACTAGTTTTTATAACAAAACAATCACATATTGTTTATTTGGAAAGGCAAAATTGATTGATTGATTGATTGATTGGACTGTAAGACCAAGTACTTGACAAGTGTCCCGGATAACGCCGGGCCTATTGCTTCAGCCTGTTTACATATATAACAATAGGAAGGATAGGAAAGATTTTTTTTTTTTGGGACGGAACGACCCGGTTTCAGACACCTAGCGATCGTACGGCACAACACAATTCTAATCTACTTCTAATCTACTAGAGGAAGGATAAAGGCTTTGTTCCAATGTCAGAGTCCAAACCCGCCCCCAGCAACACCCGCCTGCGAACCTCCAGCAACGGAAAACAACTGTTCATCACAGCTGGCCCTCACGTCAATAGTAATTGTAATCTGAATCGGTTTTATGAAAATCTTTTTTTTTTTTTTTTTAGTTTTATTTAAAGCCAACTCTCCTTCACCCACTACTGACTGAGAAATACGCCAACTATGATGAACAACTACTCTCCGCCACCGGAAATCAACAAACAATTACTGCTAAAAGCAAAATTGGCTTTCAATTTCAACGCCAAAACCAAGCGGACTTCGCCAAAGCAACACAGCTACTATTTCACGTACATCTGTAAATTTCCTGAAGTTTAAATCTAAATTAATATTTTCCGGCACCCTAAATAAGTATTTTTACATGAAAGTGAGGTTATCAAAACGATGGAAGTTTGGTTTCGAACTAATGAAAACATTGAATTTTTTGTATTAAAAAATTCGGTCGTCTCATCAGACTGCAGTGACCAAATTACAAAAATATTGAAAATACTTTGAACTAATCAAAGTATAATCACAATGCCTTAGCGAATTTTAATGATTCGTTACGCAATTCCCAACCCCTTGGTAACCTCGAATTTTATTGTATTTAACGCATACATGCGATTTCTATATGCAATTTTGGGTTATTCTGGATTGATAGCCAGATAGTATTATTACATCAAGGTGAAACCAAACTTCTATCGTCTTGATAACCTCACTTTGATGTATTTATTAATTAAATCCTCCTGCAATTCCACACATTACAATATAATCTCCTGAAACTATAATTATTTAAATTATATTACAAATTACTCTAAAATTCATTAGTATTTAACTCTTGAATTGGCAACAACGAGATAGCCAAAAAAAAATTCAAAAAGTTGTAAAAAATATGTGAGGCATCCCAAAGGCAATGGTTCCCGGAAAACTGATAAAATGATTTATTAATTTTGGTCACTAACGAATATTCGTTTAATTACCAAGAAAATTATACTGCACAGAACATATTATGCCATGCTCAAGGGAGCTTTGCCACTCCTCAACCAATTACTGTCAAATATGATATGTAGAATTAGATTGACACTCTAAAATAATGCTCAATGGAACTAGGCCGTCTCTCAACAAATGATGGTCAAATTCGGTGCACAATACTGAATTAGACGAACTGTTGTGATTCGGATATAATGAATGAAACCAAGTCGTTTCCTAACCTATAACTTTCCATTTTAGTTTGTAGAGCTGGACTAGGATTTTAATAAACTAAGGTAAACTTGTATTGGGATTTTAACGTGTCTTTTTGGTGGTCAAACAGTTCGACCATTCTGAATGGAACTTGACCATACTCCAAAAAATTATTGTCACATAAGGTATGCAGAATTGGGTGGGGATTTAAAAACGGATTTTAGAGAAGTTCTGGACTTCGGCCATGTTAGGCAATTTCTTAACTAATTATGTTCAAATCTGTGTATCAATTTTGTATGCAAAACGACAGCGCGAGTTGACGAGGTGAACAAAATTTTTGTGTACATATACAGTGTATAATACACAATTTTATATTTGTATTGTGTGTTTTGCTCTCTTGTATATGTGCATTCGATTTGTCATTTTTGCGATGGTAGGTATCAAAACAAATGGTCCCGGTTGAATCGGTTTATTTTTTTTGATACTGACGTCTACTCACCTCTTCTATTCGTTTGCTTTTGAGCGGTGAAATGTAGTAATATTTTATGTTTTAGGATTTTTAATATTCAAATGTGTGAATTATGTTCAATTTAATTCAGAAATATGAGGATAATTCGAATTAGTTCTAAAATTGCGAAATGTTTTCGCATAGAAACGTCAATCCAAAAAAAACAAGATCATGCGCATGCGTCTCGCCTACTAATACAAACAAGATGCTCAATACTATATTTTTCCGGTTTGCTCACCTCGCGCTTGTTGCTTTTCGTACAAAATTGACACACTGGTATATTGAGCCAAATCTACTAGATTCCAACATAAATCTTGGAGAAAGTTCTGGATTTTTCTTCAATATAAATTTGAAAATAATCAGCCAAATAAAAATCCAGTCCCAACATTCGCCATAGCTGAACCAAACTTGGCCTTAACCCGTCAAGAAATGACTCAGTCAAATTCAGTTTTCCCAAAACTAAAGTTTGCTAGAATTCTATTCAGCACATTTCGTACCGTTCAGCAACAGAATAATGAGACAATTCCGCACATCTTAATCAATCAAAAAAGATCAAGGTTTACGTGAGATGACGGCACGAACGGAAGATAGGACCACGCGAAAGGCTTTTTACATAATTGGTGCGTGAGCAAGTCGTTGAATAGGACTTAGCACTCAAATCAATCGACATTCGTGTCTGACGTTCCCAGGTAATTGCGAACCTGATTCGAGAAATATTATTGAGCCAGATAATTTTTTTTACAGAAACTAGCGCCAGAAACAGAAAATCTACATAAAATGGCCGAGGGATATCACATGAAACATTTACTTGTCATTAAAAACGAAAATAAAAATTAAAAACCATTTTCCCTTTGCCATATTGTAAAAAATATGAGGTCTCCTCACCCTTTTAAACCAGTCTTCAAAAATTATGTTATTTGTATTATTTGAAATTTGTAATTTTCATCATGCATTATTAATAGTAGTTAGAAAAAAAATTAATTTAAGTAAACAAATTATAAACAAATTTATTTAATAAAAATCAGTTAATAACAAATAATAATAACGCCTGAATGTACATGATATATATTTAAAATACATACATGAATTTAAATTACATTGGGCGAATCCACACGAGGACGTGGCTTCTGACCTCAAAATATTATTGGCATACACACACAAGTTTCATGAGTGATTCATCGATAATCGAATCATGTTTGCAATGTCCTCGCATAGTCTATCCAAAATAATTTATCGAAAACAACTTACACAAAAATACGTCGATAAATGGAAACATTTACACACATTACAAACAAAATATTGGTGAAATATCAATGACTTTGCTTTAATTATTCACTTTAACCGGCTACCACATACAACTACCAAACCCCCTTGGCTAAAGTGAATAATATGAAAGTTTTTTTACCTAGTTTAAAATTATAACTAAAATTTGACACTTTAAGAATTGTAAAAATTCTGAAAAAGCGACGTTTGGGGGCGGCAGCCCCCATTGTCTAAGGTATACAACGAATTAAAACTACATTAAAAAAAAATTTTATTTACAAAATTTGATTTTTTTTAAACATTTGTGGCACTATCAGAAGAAGCGTTTTAAACTTTCATATTTAACACTTCAACCAAAGGGGCCCGGCAACTATACACAACCACCGGCAAAAGTGAATAATTCTAAAAAATTATACATATTAACCGACGCAGTTGGTAATTATGTATAATAACCGGCAACTACACACAATAATCAATTACACACTTTAACCTTTAATAAAACCAATCAGTTATATATACAATTAATTATGCATCCAGATACACACACACGCATACATAGACACATTGATGAAATACGAACACCGCGCAAACAGATAATTCTTTTATATTTCATTTTCATCCTTTTCTGTCATTAGACTTTTAACCAATTCACCTTGTATATAACCATATGATTATTTTTATGTGATGATGTGTGAATGCATATAACAGTATATCTCTTTTCCTGCCTGAATCATGTCAAAAATTTACATTTGAACCAACATACACATTTGTGCATTCCCTCTTAAATCGTTTTTGTCCGAAAAATAACACTACAACTATAATAATAGCAAAATAATTTGTATATTGCCAAAAACAAATAATTAATATGATATATAATTAAATTTATATGTTATCAAATTATAATGTTTTTTCAAAAATAATTCCGATTTAACTAAGCTCAGTTAAAATCCGGAAGACATTACATCTGTCATTTTTGACACACAGATTTGTGTAGGTTGAACTTAAAAGAAGCAAAAAAAATTTTGTGTCTGGTAGGAAAAGGGACATACGGTCGAACTTATTTTTTTCATCATTTTAATATTTTAGGCCGTATCCCAAACACCGACTTATTTGCTTATACCGACTTATTCAAATAAGTCTGTTATCGAGGTGACTTATTTTGAAAGCAAAAAACTTATTTGATCATGTAAACATGAAAAATTCAACAAATTATCAATAATTTTCAAACATTAATGATATTCCACTTAATTAATAACTATTAATACAATATTGTCTTAATAAATTAATATAATTAATAGATTTTAGAGATATAAAGAGGATTAATAGAGGTGTAGCTTACATAAAAAAATTGTAGCTTGCGCATTTCGCGCATCTCCAGCTACAATAATAAATTTTCATCGTGTTTTAATAACTCAACCTCAAGACACATTTTTATGTTTTTATTTATTAAATAATTCATTAAAATAAATTATTTTTTGTGCATTTTAATTTTTTTATTTTATTATTAAATAACAAATCCCTAAAACATTATTGTTGTTTGCTATATCTGTCAAAATAAGTCAGCAAAATTGTTTGGGACGACTTGATCGACGTATTCAAGATGGCGTCAAATAAGTTTGAAATAATTCGGTGTTTGGGAAAGAGCCTTACTCCTAAAAATATCGTCATGTATATTATTTTCCATATACACACAACCACACACATACGTAAACGGCACAAAACCACACTATGGCGATATACAGAATCATACTGTTAAAGTTAGTCGAAAGTTTCCAGCCGAAAGATAATGCAGATAGTGTCTTGAATACAGTAAAAATCAGTCATGAACTCGAATTTAGGAGAATTTAGGATCGGGTTACATCATTCGGGTGAAGGAGAAATTATTTCAGTTTATAGGAATTTAAAAATCGATAGAAGCGAGAGTATAAAGAGAGTTTAAAAATAGTCAAGACACTATCTGCATTATCTTTCGGCTAGCAACTTTCGGCTAACTTTAACAAGGTTATAGAATCTACTTAAATATAAGTCGTGCTTACTCTTCTCATTGACAGATACCTATTTAAAAAAAAACTAACAAAGAGTGTGTTGGCTACACTAACAAACACTAACAATGCAACGTAAATTTGATTTTTTTTTTGTTAATTTTTTTTGTTTCTGCAATGGAAAATTCTTTTAAAATTGCAAATATTAAATATTTAATTGTCGGAAATGATGTATCGGGACCGCTCGAAACCCGCGCGATATTTCAAAACGCGATATTTTAAAACGCGATATGGTACAGAATGTGCATTGGGAAGCGGTCCTATACTCCCGCTCTTATTAATTTTTAAATTCCTATAAACTGAATTTTTTTCTAACTAAGGAGCGAAGCGACTGGAGCGCAGCGACCCACCTGGTGGTATAACCCGTTGTTATACTACCGTTCCTATCGATTTTTAAATTCATATAAACTAAAATTAAATTTCCCCTATATGTGGATTATAAATAAAAGTGGAAATAAAATAATTGAAATAACTATATTTTATTTTTATTTTTATAAAAGCTGGGGTTTGGGGCGTTAGCCCCCAATCTTAAGATTTAAAATAATCTTAAAAGTATTTGTGCTTCGAAAAAAAAATATTTTTTCGCGTTTGGGTTAATTTTCATTTAAGACCATTTGAGGTCATTTAAGGCCACTTGGGATTATTGAGAGCTACTTGAGTTCATTTGCGGATACATTCATGGCCATATTCTTAATCAGCACACTATAATACCTTAGTATTTTTGGAGAAAATCTCCAATGTTGGGCATTTCTGCATCTTGGACATTTTCATTCAGTCCCTTGAAAATTCATATATTTATTTTTAAAAAAATGGTAAAATACTCTGTATATTGGACAACCTCTTTATATTGTTTTATTTAAAATATGGCGTTTCAAATAGGACCCGATATATCGACTATACTTTGTTTTGCAGGACCTTTCGTTATATTTGAGGTTGTATTATATTGTAGAGGTCCATAATGTGGACTTGACATTCAACGATATTCTACAGATGCAGATAACCCTCTCACTGTAGGAATGACCTTGCCATAATGAACAAATAGTGAAGCCATATATGATGTTCTCGTCTAATGGGAATACCAATAATGACCTAACAAGTACTTGGGTGGGGTGTGTGAGAGAAAGTTAGATGTTATGCATCGTAATTTCAAGATGAACTTTTGGAATGGCTTAGGTGATAGATGGACCTAACTTTTAAACTTAATTTCCCGATGGTGTCTAAGATTTCCACAAATAATTATTTAATTTAATCGATTTTTCATATCAAACCAAAGGTACATTGAAACCATATAAGGACAAATTGCTTGATTTGCTTATTCTTAAGTATTTTAAATCTTTGTGGGCAATATCGACACAATGATGATTACATGTTTCGTATCTTTTGTAGTTAAATAATAAGAAAAACTCATTTTTTTATACAACACATCACATAGTTGACCAGGTAAGGTGGTTGGTAGTCACATACTTTACCTTAATGTGTAGTCTAAATAGAGCAAATAAAACCGTGATATTTATTCTTTTTCTCCAATATTAATTAATACTTATTTAATACAACTTCAAAAATATTTCGGGATGAAATTCTCGTTTTTCTTGCATTTTCAATAAATGTTTCGGGATAATTTAGCAAAGAAACACACCAAAATTGAAAAGGTGTTTTTGGGCTGGTTTTTTCGTGCCAGCTTCACATACATACATTTTGCGATATTTTATCGAGGTCTACGTCTCTTTCAGCTAGAATTAATTTGACTTCTGTTTCAATTATCAATTATTTCTTCTTTATGGCTATATCACAGCCTACTAGAATATATTAGAACAATATCTATTTCATTTATTTTCGTTCTACAATCGAAAAAAAAAATATTTCGTGATAGTTACACAGTAGAAACATCACAATGTTGCAATCTAGCAGGCTGGTAAATGATATAAAAATTGAAACAGAGATCAATTTTATTCCACAGAAACGAGAAATAAACTTCGATAAATTATCGAAACATGGTGATGTTAGAACATCCCAGCCCAGGTTGTATACCAGAAAAAATGTATATAAGTTTTGTTTTTAATTTTCACCAGGAGAGTTATTCATTAGAAATTGTATGAAAAAGAACTAAGAAAAATTGAAAGAAGAAAGCAAAGACACACATGTTGTGTGCCGATTTTTTCAGTTAATTTAAATGAGTTTTGTCTTATATAAAATTGTGTAAATAGTATGTGAATATAAATAAAAAGCGTTTTATCTTATTTATTTAAAATATTTAAATTAAATTATTAGTATAATATATAAGTGTATATAAATGTTTTTTAGAACTTAAAATTGCTGCCCAATTAAATATCTCAGCAATAGGAGGGCTGATGTGGAACTAGAAGATAAATATAAATAGTATATGTAATTTGCAACGTTGCGTAATTTTCGGTATAGAACCAACGCAAAATTTGGTTGAACCATCTATCATTTTTAAGAAAAGGCACTTATGGTGCACTTTATGTGGGATCCTGTGACTGCTTCAGCTTCGTGTATTTCTGTTACCAAGCTGTAATGTGCAATATCAACATTAATATTAGGACGTGTAACCGATCTAAAGGTCTCTCACTGATTAGAACCGCAAGACCCTGGGCCACTATCACCTTTTCACCAGCTACCGCCCCTTTAATCTGTTGGATCTTGATTTGGCAGTGATAGGTGCTTTCTTTGTTCGTTTCGGTCAAAATCTAACTTTCACTACTCTTTACAGTTCTCTCCTTGTGAGTCAGGCTATGTCATCGAGCTCTAGTTTATAATCGTTTGTGATACAAGTATTTGCTTCCTTATGGAATAAGATTGTAATTTATTTGATAATCATTATCTTATTAGATTTATATGAAAAGTAATATAAATTTGTTTGGAATTTTTCTTGCAGCCGGTATACTATTAACAAGTCACAGTCCACCTGTGTCCACACCATTAGAGCCATGTCGAGTTGCTCCTTATGTAAATATGCCATCAATACGCAGCTCATCGAGTGGTACAAATTCAACAAGTAGCTCTTCCCAACCGCAAACATCATCACATTACACATCGGCAACTGGAGGATTTTCGGCGTTTGATCCAGCATTGTTATCGGCTGCACATCAGGTATTGTATATCAGAGAAACACGTCTATTATAAACTGTTAACCTATAGAAATGTTTATTGTTTCAGTATGCTGCTGCCATGAGTGCAGGTGCCAATGTACCTTCGGGCCTATTTCAATTACCTCAGTATCCCCTCAGTTTAGCTGCTCTAGCGGCGGCACACAATAAAAATTCAAGTATAGCTGATTTACGACTAAAAGCAAAAAAACATGCCGAGGCACTTGGTCTAGCAACCGAAAATCCTGCATGATTAAAATTGTATAAAGTGTAAACTAAGCAAAACGAACAAACAAAAATAAGAAACAACCAATTTGTTAATTCTGTGATTTTGAACTAATAATTTTATAACTAAAACATAGGACACGTAGTAAAGTTTAATTAAATTGCCAAATTCTTCAGTAATCAAGCAAATCAACCGAGAAAATAATTAAACTTTGCCCCCCGCAGTGTTTATCGCGTGAGACAAAATTCGATTTTTCGAATTTTTACACCTTTACGGATCACTGAACAGAAAAATGTTCTGTCTGCAGAAAGCAACAACAATTTCATTACTTTTTAAACCGATTTAAGATGAATGTACAGCAAGAAGAAGAAGAAGACTGATTAAATTAAAATAAGGAAATTAAGGAAGCAGCGTTATGTTGTGGTACGCGCAGGAAGTAACAAAGAAAATCTCCGGGTGGGTCATTAAAAAGTAATTTAATATTTAAATTATAAACTGCTGAATCTTCTTCAAAACTATATACGAATAACAAAACCACCAACAATTATAATAAACGACGAGTTCATCATGTACTATGTAATAATAAAAACAAGGAAGGAATTATGAAAATTATTCTGACTAAATAGAAATTAATGTAGCTGAAAAATTTAATTTTTTTTTGGAAATAATAAATAATATCGGAAAATTATTGTTGGTTTTTTTTTGGCATTCGAGTTAATGGTTGTAAATCATCGTGTTATGTGCCTAGCATGCATAATTTAATGGATATAATGTTGTGTCTCTTAATGGCAAATAAGTGCCAACGATTTGAATTTTTATTAAAAATTAAATGCAGGTTTCTACTTCTGGCAATTAGTCAACATTTTGAGAAATTCGTAAGTAGCATATATAAATTTAGATGTAAGGAGCTATTAGGTAATTTTTTTTTTATTTTTATTTTGACACTAGCCCCAAAATTTGGTGCCATTTGGTTCAATTTTTACAATTTGTTTCAAATTTTACAATTTTTCAAATTTTCATTAATTTTTAATTATTCTTTTATTCACCTTTCACACATCGATCCCCTTTCATACTTCTATTTGAGTCATACTTATAAAATTATACACATTCTTATACAAGTTCCTTGCTCTCAAGAGAACATCGAACATTTGTCTGTTCTGATTAAATGCAGAACATTTCAGAATCGAATGTTCGATGTCCTCCACAACCAAACAACTTTCTCATAATTCATTCTCAATCAAATTGCGTTTCATCAAACATTCTTTCCAATTACCATGATTCAATCTTACGCGCTCCATCGTTCGTATGATTCTAGTATCTTCTTTGAGCACCTTAAAGAAAGGTTGGCTCAAAGGAGAACTATAACCAACTCAAAATACTTCTTGCCTTTCACCTGACATTTTTCAACAAACTCTCTCTCCCATTTTCTCCACAAGTACATCTCTTGCATCCATGAATCCATATCCATTTATATCCTCAACCAAACAGCCCCGTTTCGTAAGCATATCGGCTCTTTCATTACCTTCAATTTGTAGGTGTGACGGTATCCATTGAACTCACTCCCACAAGATTGAAGGTACTCATACAATATTTCAACATACACCTTACCATGAGTTCCCCACCCTTACTAATTAATTCTAACCCACTCCTGGAGCCGGATAATATCACTACTCTCCTCCTCCCTTGTGTCATTGCCAACTTGATCCCTTCCATAATTCCAATCAACTCTGCATTCATTATACAGATACTGTCATTCAATCTTACCATTTTCTCTTTCCTCATTGAAGGTATCCTACACCTACTCGAACACCACTCACACTAGCATCTGATAACTCATTCATCATCTCTTTTTTGTATCACCAAACTTCAAACATACAATTAGATTGCTCGAAGGGACTTTCGGATTTGCGAGCCGAATCTTGGAGAATTCATTGATATTCTCCAACATCACCCTTGACCATTGTGTTCTTTGGTAATCCGTCCCGCTTTGCAACCTCTCTTTCATTTCATTCACCAATTTATTGTCCTTAGTCAACATCCGCGCAGTCTCGCGCACGGTGATCCACTCCCCCTTATAGTTGAGAGGTGAGTCACCCAATTCAGACCACAGAATGTGTATTGAATCGCCCCCAATACCACTCTGGCACAAGCATTCTCAACAGTCATCAACTTTTTAAACCCGACTGTTCAATTAGTATAAAAAAATGAATTATTATTTGCACAAAACAGTGTCGCAAGGTACAATGTTCACACTAAGGCCCTTTTCGAAACGAAGACTTATTTGTGGAACCCGTTTTATTCAAATAAGTCACCTCGCGAGGTGACTTATTTTCTGTCTCTCTCTTGCACAAAAAGCTAATTGTGGATCTGTCAAAAAATTTTCGATCGCGTCAATATTTCAATTTAATCTGTGCAACACGCAACCCAAGTATAACAAAATTCGACTATTTTGCCATTTTTCGAAGTAAAAACTTATATTTAGTTTCGACTTTGACCTAGTTTTGCTTTCGACTTAGAATAAGATCCTGTATGAAAAGTGTCGCGATTATTCGAAACTGGGCGAAACTCAATAAAGGAGAATTGTATACATGTATGTGTGAACAGAAAAGACAAAAAACAAAATGGCGGGAGCGAGGTTGTGCATGAATGTAAAAGGCTATATTTGAAAATGTTAGAAGAAAAAGATGGCAGCATCCAAATGTTACAGAGCAAAATAAAAATTTAGGCTTAAAATGAATATTTTTATTTTATTAAATTTGCGGTATAAAAATATAAATCCATATATACATATATACAAATCTAAATTATATTTTAGTTAATTTTTTAATTATTTTTTATTATTACACAAAGTAAAGTAAACTTTAAAATTATAAATAATTTTCCAAATAGCTACTGGGATTATTGCACATCGTTTATTATTTTCACATTTGTTTTCTACCTAAAAATGTAAAACAACTAGAAATTAATTAATTTATGAAAACAGTTTTTAAATAGATATAAAATATATTTTGATGTAATTTTATTTAAATTAACTCACATCTTTAAATTTTTTTAACAAAATCTCTTTTATAAAATTACCAAACTCATGTCGTGAACATGAAAAATAAAAACAAACCATGTATAGTAGTATTCAAATCTTAGAAAAAACTTTTTTTTAACTGTTCTGCGCAGCTTTCAGTGGTGTAGAAATTTTTTTTATAAAAATTTTGGTGGGTCGCATTTATCTTAGATAGTAAACCTAAATAAAATAATAAATAACAATGAAAAATAATTATATTTCAGTTTTAATACACAAAGCATTCAAAATTGTTATGTATTTATGTTATTAGAACCATATACCAAGTGAAAATTAATAGGTCTAAAAAATATTGCACGCCTTTTGGAAACAATGACAACATTTAATTTTGGTACGAACTAGGGAAAATAAATAACCAAATGTTATTCGTATCGCATAAAACCACAACAACATAGAAAAGCAAATTCAGTTTTCAATTTAATGGAATTTGGAATTAATTCTTAACTTATCGAATTAAATATCATTTTAATTTATAAAATCTAAACTTTGTGTTTTAATTTTATCCTAAAATTCCTAATTTAAATACAAATAAATGTAAAAATGTAAGCAATAAACATGAATATTATACTTAATACATTACTGTGTATCCGCCATATTACTTCTGCGCGAGAACTGTCAGAATTCCAGCGAGATTTGAATACTACTATACATGCTATACACATTACTACAAAAGATGCGGTAACACAGTATACATACAAGTACAACACAGTATACAGTAGCAATGCCTTCTAAACTACTGGCCGCTTACACCAAATGATGACGACACGCTAAGTCGACGTTGTTGTTGCTTTCTCTAGTTGCTTTGTTAGTGTAAATATCCTAAAATTATTATTGCGCAGTCTCGGTATAGACTTAAATTGACGTCATGTGCGAAAAATGAGAGTAGTAAAAGGCCAGTAATATAGAAGGCATTGACAGTAGTAACAACACAGTATACATATACGCACCACTACTAAAAGTATTAATTCTTCGACTTTTTTCTAATATTTCGAAGGCAAATACGATAGCTCAATTTTGAGTTTCGTCTTGTTATACTTGGGAAAGGGAAATAAAACGAGCAAAAGGAAAATATATAACAGTCGATGTAAGCATATACGTATAGCAAATAAAACCAAATTTATTTACATATCGTTTTCAAGTTGAGGTTATGAAAATATATTATACCTTTCGCAATTCCTGCCGTTCCACTAATTGAAACAATTCTTTATCGTTTTCAATTAAACGAAGCCACAGTTTCAAATTTTTCATAATTAAACTATTTAAAAGTATGAAATGCTTCTTCTTTCCATTTGAAATGTAATTACATTTATTTAATTATTAAACTTTTTATTATTTGACTTTAATTTATTTTTATAATAAAAAATAGTTCACTTCACAGCTTTCAAAAATTTAAAATAAGCCGGTGTTATCGTTTCGAACACTTTTACTGACTTATTTAAGATGGCGGCAAATAAGTCAATAAGTCCAAAATAAGTCTTCGTTTCGAAAAGGGCCTAAGTTGGCGTATTTTTTTGTTGTTTATTTTTTGGTAATTGTTTTTTCTAGTTCTGTTTTTTCTTTACATCCGAAAGGATTCACATATAATTTCTGTTGATTAAATATAAATTAACATGAATAAAAAATAAATTAAATTAAAATCTTACGCTATTGTTAACAGCATTTATATTAATAATAAATAAATTATAACAATTCAATACAAAAATACAGTCAACAAGTTTAATTGTTTATATATATATATAATATAGTATATAAAATTGTTGCTGTTTCACCGACCTTGGACCCATCTCCATAAACACTCATTCCATACGCAATTTTGGATGACACTAGCGCCTTTCGCAACATATCAGTCACACTAGGTTGGGCTTCCCATTTCGGTTTGCTCACTCTTTTAATCACATTCAAACTGTTCTTGCAATTATCGGCTAATTTATCCATATGCTCTCTAAAATTCAATCGCTTATCAATCCAGATTCCCAAATACCTAGTCAAATTTACACACTGTATTCTCTGATTATACACTTGCCCATCTACCATACGATTTGTTCGAAAGGTCATACTACAACATTTTCTCGAAATTACAGTCAAATTCAATTCAGTCAAACATTCTGTTACCTGATTCACACATTCTTGAGCATGACTCAAGGCCTCCTCGATGGTCCTCCCCTTGCCCACCAGGACAAAGTCATCTGCAAATTGCAATATGGCTTTGCCCGGGGAGTTAAACCTATTCACCGCGCTCGTGTATAGGTTGAAGAGAGTCGGTGAGATTTTACTGCCTTGGGGAAGGCCTATATTCACCGCTCCCTCCAACCTATACCCTCTACCACACAACACTAACTTTCTGTCATTCATGAACTCATACACCTATTTGCAAATTTTCCGAGGTCCTAAGCTGTTTGAAAGTATTGTGTACGACTCACTGTACTTTCATTGTAAACCGTTGTTTTATGACAATCAGCATGGTTTTCTCAAAGCCCGGTCCATGACCACAAACCTTATTGAATTCACTTCACAAACATTAAATACGATGGAAGCAGGGAAAAAGGTTGACGTTATTTTCACCGATTTTAGCAAGGCGTTTGACAGGCTTTCTCATGAAGTCATTTTGTTTAAGCTTATAGCCCTTGGCTTTCCTCCCCAAATTCTCCGTTGAGGTGGCTTTTATCCCAAAGGCCGTTTATACCATGTACTGTTCAGGTGATCAGTATCAACTTATATATCAGCAACATCTGGAGTGCCCCAAGCCAGCCGTTTGGGGCCAATTTCTTCATTCTGTCAATCAACGACGCTGAATGTTTAATAAAAAATTCATCGATATCTATATACGCCGATGACATGAAGATTTACAAATGGATTTCAAACACTACCGACCAGGGCCTATTGCAATCCGACCTCAATAACTTCTCCACTTGGTGTGCAAAGAACAACCTTGATTTGAACGTGGGTAAATGTCAAACAATCACCTACTCTCGAAAACGTGCACAGTCTATTTTTCGCGACTATTACATTAACAGCGATGCCATTACCAGAGCCAGTTCTGTTCGTGATTTGGGAGTCATTTGCGACAGTGAATTGAATTTCACAAAACACATCGACCGTATTATCAATCAAGCCAACTCTGCGCTCGGTTTCATCAAGCGTTGGTCGAAAGAATTCGATGATCCTTATGTTACGAAGGCTCTCTATTCAACATTCGTTCGTCTCTTGCTCGAGTATGCTAGTCAGGTGTGGTCGCCTTATCATGAGTTTCACATTAAGAGGATTGAAGCGGTCCAGCGAAGATTTCTTCGCTTTGCTTTACGGGGGCTATACCGTGGGTGGACATGTTCAACCTGCCTCCATATCGGGAACGTCTGAAGCTAATTAATTTACAACCACTTAGTAAGCGCCGAGTTGTTGCAGACGTGGTTTTCATTCATCAATTACTTACCGGCGTCCGGCGATATCGATTCTCCAGTTCTGCTAGGTAAAATAAATCTAAATATAAATTTGCGAAATTTAAGAACGGTACCTATGTTTAGAATCGACTCTCATCGAGATGATTACCCGTCTCTAGAATGCTGTTCGAAGCTAATCAGCACTGCCAATTTAATCGATTTTAATATGACGAAACGCATGTTGAAAAACTTTTTTATTTTTCTTGACTATAGTTTGATGTTTTATTTAACTTATTTTTTTTTTGTTTCATTTTATGCTTGTTTTACTTTATCTTGTTTTATCTATTTTAAATTTATTTAAATCTATCAAACCTGCTTGTACTAAGCAGACTCGACTTCCATTTTCCTTCCGTCTGCGACGGGTATCGTTTTGCTTAACTATTCACTTAGCTATTCATTTAAAATCACATTTGATTTTTATACTATACATATTTTGCCAGTAAGCAACTCGATATCCTTGTTTATAATTCACTTGAATTATACTCAAAAAAGTAATAATAATACAGATGGAGACTCCCTGCGCGCGGTTGGGAGTGGTAATAGGTCGTTGGGATAATTATTATTATTATTACCCTGGCCATTTGGCTAACCTATTTTAGGACAACCACAAGTTCGCAAAAATTAAATTTTTTGTTTACAAATCCAAGGATATACCAGTTTTCTATATATTGCTGATAGGGAGGCATTATTTGGGTTAACATAAGTTTCACGCACTAGGTGGAATTATTTCAAAATTTATTTCCCGCATATCTATACAGAAGTTGGTTTCTTTGATACTCGAATCTCTTAACAAATGACGCTAAATCGGTTATAAAAAAATCGCAGCATTTGGCGTCTTTCATATACATCTTCAAAACAAAAACTGTACAAATCCAACACGGGCGGCATTCAGATAGCGCGGCCACATATTGAGACTATGTTCAACCAATTTCGTTTTGCTTGCTTTACATCCAACTTCATGTTTCAACCACTAAAATACATTTATATTTGGCCGATAGATTCATCGTTCCTACAGTTTTTCACTGGAGTTAATATTGCCTGAAATTTCCAGCGAGCCTTCGGTAAAACTATCGCGGTTATAAGGGTTATTTTTTAACCCATAGTGGTCAAATTTAGATCGTACAGCTGGATTGGGATTCTTACATCAATTTTAGCTGAAGTTTTGTTCAAACGACCCCAACCAGAAATAAATGATAATATTTGTTCGTGTAATATTTTTTTAAAACGTTAAACATGGTGAAAAAAATCGTAAATTCTAGAAAGTCGAAAAATATCCAATAAAATAATTATGTCCATGGGTCCGCCATCATCCGCCTCTGAGTATCAAGGTTTGGCCCACTGGGTTTCGTTTTGATTCATTCTGGGTCTACTATCTTAAAGTGACAGTTTTCGAGTAGCTCGTACACTTGGGTGTGAAATATTATGTAGTGCCGAAGATAGTCGATTTATAGAACCAGATAGTATAGGTTTCTGAGTTCTGGATCGAATTCTAGAGTTGTTGTAATATCTTGGGTTGTAATATCGAAACGAGTCTCGGCCGGATAATTTCGTGGTTGGACCACATAGTTCGTGCCCTTTATAAGCTGTAGTAGATTAAAACACAAACTCCAAATGGCGTGATTGCTTTTAATTGCATTTCGCCTTGATGTTGAAGATAGTAAAATCTTAACCTACGGCAAAGTCATGGAAGTGCTTTATCGCTAGAAAAACTGGTAGGAGTTCTCCATTGTAATGTATGCATATATTAAACCAATCAAACCATATAGATTTTTGATTGGGCAATACTACTTGTCAGATGGGCATACGAAATTGTAATACGTAAATCGGGCATTTTGATTACACTCTGGATTAAGGCAACATGCCAAAATATATATAATAAAATATTTAAAATATTCAGAATGACACGCACAGAGATTTTTAAGAAAGGGTAAAAAAAATAAATAACATTTATCGAATACTGAATAGTTCTGATCTTTCCAGCATGCGATGCTTTTCGAAAGAAATCATAGGGATTAGTGGTGCTTGATGTATGCTGCAATGCGCTGAATTTTACCTCATTTAGCGGATGCACTAAAAGAGCCATGGTTCCCAAATTTTTATTGAGCTGGCAGAATACGTTTTGGCATCCATCGATGACGAGAGAATTTTTTGAATTTAAATGCATGCCGTCATTTTGGCCGTCATTGCAGCTGCGCTCGTTACCCAGAATATTTGAATTTATGTAACAAACTTCTACGAAGAAAAGAACAATCTTTCTAGAATCGCCGAGTTTATTCTCTTTTGCATTATAAAAGGCAGGTGATACCGCTTTTAAACCTTTTTCCAACTGAAATACAGCCAGTATATTATGCCGATACTGCGCAGTTTGTTCGTTTAGGGAACGGCTTGTTCAGCCTCTTTTATTCTAATCTGCGTGAAACAACCTTGGGTTGCAAATGTTCAATCTCTACATCTGTACCAGAAATCAATGTACCTAATTGATGACAAACACCTACCAGAATTTGAATTCGATAGTTCATTTTCTATGGTTTACTTGTGGACTAGATGCAGCTAATGATCATGGTACGGATTAATCGTGTACCGTGGGGTAAGAGCAAATGAAAATGAAAATTGATTAGTCATATACATTTTTATGATTATCAGTCTCTGCCAACCACTGTAATTATTAACTTTGACCTTGTCGATTTCACGATACTTGAACTTTTCTGTAATTTTTTTTTGTGAAAAATTTCGTTTATTGCTAAAACTCAATTCCAATTAACTTCCTTGCATCACCTCACCTTCGACATTAATAATACTGGAAAAGAAAATAGAAAATAGCATTCGATTTTCTTCTTGTTAAATCATAATCAATTATGATCAAAAATCTTAATTGGTACTTACATTTATTCGAAATATTAATCTTATTTCTCTTTATGTTCAGTGCTATCCAAAAACACTTGGTACGGAAAAGAGTATTGAACTGTACAGGTTTAAATTCAACCGTCATTAGGAGCTTCTTAAAAGATCGGGATTTCAAATCCATTATTATAAAATTTGAGAAAATGTTGAAATGTTGAATACATACATGCCTGTTTATATGCATATTGGTGAATGAGATACGATTTGGTAGTACAGGATTTTTCTATATTTACAGTACGCAGATTCCACATAATACAATACATCCCGACAAAACAGTCCGCATTTAAATCAAGCTTGAGAAACGCAGTATACGCAAATAAACTAATCTTATTAGATAATATGGGACACGCCCCCTTTTCTAATAAGGCGCTTTCATTTGGAAGATAAACAAACAATTCACAATATGATACATTCCACAAGCATTAAATTATATATTGTGAATAAAAATCTATTACTTATTTTTGTCATGTTCCACATTCTTAGAAATGTCAAAACAATACATACACAACACAAATTTATTTCATTCAACGAGTTTTGTGTAAATCTTAATAAAAATATTAAAATTAGTGAAATAATAAATCAATTTTCTCTGATGGCATTATACGATGATTTGGATACAAAACAAAAAACCGATAAAATCGATGGCTGGGCGTCAGGAATTAAACTTTTACAATCGCAGCTCGCGCTGAAGAAAACTAATGTGACAGTGCCGAGGCGAGATCCACCACGTAAATCAATGGTAAATACACGTAAACGGGCACCATTTTGTGTTTTATATATAATTATGTGAACAAAATAAATTTAAATTGGATATTATTACAATATTTATCAAGGCATTGCCGCCCGTCATTGATTTGAAGTCGAAAAAAGAGCTTTACGATGAGGACATCTATCATTCGGCAGAAATATCAAAATTCAAGCCGCAAACCATTACCACACCGACGGTTGTAACACCATCTAGTAGCAATTCAATTGCTGCCGATTACGATTGGGACGTAATTGACGAATACGATCCACTTTGGCCGAATGATTATGAAAAGTTGGTAAAAGAAAAGCGAGATGAACGAGATAAAATGCGTGAGGAAAATCCTAAACGAGCGCCTGATAATCGAAAACGGGGACGTGGTGGTGGCGTCGGAGGTAATATGGTAAAATTTGGGGCTGGTGTGTGTGTTGGAGGCAGTGGTGGTGGTGGAGGTGGTGTTGGGGGTGGCGGTGAAGAAGGATCACCTCCCGCAAAAACTGGATTCGGTGGACGGCCGCAATCGGATGAAGAAGAATTTTGTAAATCACCTACGCCTGGATCAAATGCTGCTCGTCCCGGCGCAGCAATTGCACCACCGCCATCGTTACAAGAGGAAGCGGTCACAATAAATACAGATATCTTAAAAGGATCACTTAATTTGTCTAACGTTACAATCCCGTACGGAGCTTCATCAGTGGCGGCTAAAATTATGGCGAAATATGGTTTTAAAGACGGGCAAGGTTTGGGAAAACAGGAACAGGGTATGTCAATGGCACTGCAAGTTGAGAAAACATCAAAACGAGGTGGACGAATTATACACGAGAAAGAATTAATCTTACCACCTCCACCACCACCGCCGCCGGCTGCTGCCTCTAATACAACTGCCGGTCCCATCGAAGGAAAATTTGAACCATCGATTACGGAAATTATGAAAGCTCCTAGCAAAGTTGTACTATTAAGAGTAAGTAAATTTTAGAAATACGTAATCGGATTGCGATTTCATCTCAATGTTTTCAGAATATGGTTGGCCCCGGTGATGTGGATAACGAACTCGAACCCGAAGTTAAAGATGAATGTAATTCAAAATACGGTGAAGTAATCAAAGTCATAATCCATGAGTTCCCAGATGCTGTGGCTGAGGAGGCAGTACGAATATTCGTCGAATTTAAACGAATTGAAAGTGCAATCAAGGCGGTTGTTGATTTAAATGGACGATTCTTTGGTGGCCGTCAAGTGAGAGCGGGATTTTATAATTTAGAAAGATTTCAAATGCTAATGTTAACAGATTAGAACAGCGAAAGTGAAACCCGTAAATGACTCAAACTATTAGCAATAATTCAATTGATCGACGATGTATAATTTAAATTATATAATATAACTGAATAATTCTAATGAAAATATTTAGCTAATTTTTTTTTTTTTTTTCTGAAGGCAGAGTTCGCTCATTACAGGTATTTTACAGGTCGATTCTCGTTGGAAACTTTTCGGGTTACATCTCAAAACTAGATCGAGAATTTGAACAGCGGAATCGTTTTTATAATTTAAGGCATTTAAGCAAACCCTAAGTAAGCAACCTTAAGTCAGTGTTTATGGTTGCGTGTTTCTGTTCTGTCCTTCGTTTCGAAAATATTGTTTATCCAATACGTATTTTATATTGGAACAATAACGTCATTTTCTAAGAATTATATTGGTCTAGAAACAATCAAAAAAGCTGACAGATATCATGGGGAGGTCGGTATTTATCCTACTTTTGCAATAGTCTGACCCTCCACCACAAATCTGGGTATTTCGGATCATTACAGTTTTTGTTTTGTTAGAAAGAATGTTAACAACATGGTCCAACAAAGCGGGTTTGAATCTTGATAGTCGAGCTTGACAGTCCCATACATAATTTGCACATAATTTATTAATCAGTTGAAAGTCTGAACGCAGCAAACCAAATGCGGTCCAATTCTTGAATAAAACAAATTAATTTTTTTGCAACTTGAGCAAGGGGTAGGTGTTTTTTACTTTTTTCGCCCGAAAAGTACAAAAATATTATTGCTTCAATTCTTGGAATAGCTAGTATATTGTGAGTGGTAAGTTAATTTTGAATAAAGTCGCGTTTAACCTGTTGCCTTTCGGGTCTATATGACCCGAAGTGCATTATCGTTGTTTATAAAATGCTGTTTTTGGATCGAGTACGATTGACTGTTAGTGACTTTTAATTAAATACATTATTTTTCATGTTGAATTAAAAAAAGGATTATTTATCAGTGTATGGTCTAATATGTGTTTGTTACACAAATGATCCTTCGGGTCAATATGACCCGACTTTGGTTTTGTAGAACTAATATAAATTCCACATAAGTTCAACATTTCTAAAGAACATACAATACAGGTAACCCTCCAATAACACGGTATTAGAAGAACACGGAACACGGAATCGTGTTTTTGGAGGATAAATAATTTTTTTTGCTTTATAAAACTCAATTCAGTCTGTGGTAAATTGTAACAGTTAGTAGGATTATAATATAATACGAAGCGTGTCCATTGCTTTGAAAATGGCTGATGATTTAGATTTAGCCGAGGATTTATGCACAACTGATGATGACAAGAGTGATGCATTAGGAGTTGAAGATAACTTGTCGGAGTTTACTACTGAAGAATTTTCTGATGTTGAATCAAATAATCATATACCTACTTGTACTATATGATTGTGTTATATGCACCAGTACACAAGGACTTTGTGTTATGCAAAAATGGGCGGTATTCGTTGGAAAACAATTCTTCCTAATCATCAAGCGCCAATATAATAAATATGAGACCAGGGCCGACATGTTGTAACTATCACTATTTTCGCTTCGATACTTTTTCGATGGAATAAAGGTATATTGGAAGTAAACATTTGTTTTCTTTCATGTAAATTTTTAAATTTTCATCAAAGTAGCACGGTTTTTTCATCGAAGCGAAAATAGTGATAGTTGCAACATGTCGGCCCAGGTGTTACAAGGTATGCAATTTCTAGGATCACGGATATAAAAAAAGCTTGCTTATACACATTTAGAGTGAATATACCATACACTGTCTAAAATAATAAAAATAACAAACAAAGGAGTTTCACTATTACAAGCCTAATGGAAACAAATATCAACAGAAGAATTTTTTGCATACATTTTTATTTTACTATTGGCTTGTGTGTATATAGGTCTCGCAACGAAGCAACTCAAAGCTTGTGGAATTCTTCAACTGATCGCCCTATATTCAAAGCTACTATATCCTTGAAAAAATCTCATGCTATATCATGGGTTGTGAGATTTAACGACAAAGCTACCAGAATTGACGGGACCAAAGGGCAAACTTGCGCCTATATGAGAAAAATGGGTTGCAATTTTGCCAAATCTTTATAATCTCACGGAAAATCTTACGGTAGATGAGCAGCTGGTGCCATTTCGCGGGTTTTATCCTTTCCGACAATATTCCAGGTAAGCCTGCTAAATACGCTATAAAACTACCGGCATTGTGTGTCTGCAAAAATGCTTATGCCTATACAATTTGCAAGTTTACTGGGGGAAAGCACCGGGAGCTCAACCAGAAAAAATCAAGGTTTGAGAGTGGTTTTGGACCTTACCAGTGGATTGCTAGAAGGTATAATATAACATGTGATAACTTTTTACGTCGTATCCATTACCACAAATGTTGCTAAAGAGACATCTGACAATTCTAGACACCAGCAGAAAAAATAAAACTGAATTACCAATAAATTTTACGGATAACAAAGGTGTTTATTCTTTAAAATTTTTCTTCAATGAAAATGTAGCCATTGTATCTTATATCCTTAAAAAGAACAAGTCGGTGACGTTAATGAGTACAATCCACAGAGCGCCAGTGTAAGTCCCAGAGATTACAAGAAGCCAAACATAATCTTGGGGGTCGGTCTATTATGAAATTTTCTACCGCGTTTTTTTCGACGTTGTCGAAAATTTGGTATTATGAAATACTCGACGTGTTTTTTTTAGATAACGTCGACTATTTTACGACAGCTTTTCTTGAGGTGTCGTATATAAAAGAAAAGTGTTGTGTTGAGAAATAAAAAAAGTTTGTTAGTAAAAATAATTTAATAATTTAAACTTATAAAATTTTACTTAATAAAAATTAATTAATTTAAATTTAATAAAAAAATAATAAATTTAAATTTAATTGTCGACATCGTCGAAAAAAATTCATAATAGCGATTTTCGACATTGTCGACTGTCGACGTTGTCGAAAAAAATACGCGTTTCGAAAATTTCACAATAGACCCCCTGGATTATAATAAAACTAAAGTTGCCGTTGACACCCTAGTGGCCGGCACAGGAAAATGGAGGATAAATATTAAGTTCGGTAGCAGTAGCACCAAACAATTAAATTATTTTTTTACTCGGTGAGCCAATGGGCTGGATTAAGGTGTTATGTGACCCGCGCTGATGATCGACTAGACTGGGGGCCCATTTAACAAAGCCCAGTTGTGAACGGAGCCCTCTGGATACTTGGCGACCTCCAGTTGTATTTAGCCTTTCCTGCGTATACGGATCTCTGCGCAGGTGGACGTATTTCTCCGATACTCGTGGGAATAAATGGAAGATTTAAAAAAAAAATATAAAAACAAGGGGACCGGTACCCACCAAAAACCGGAAAGTACTATAGAGGGGAGTAACTCTAACCAGAAAGGTGGGGCTCCCTCATCTGAGGCAGGGGTAAGCAACACCATGGCATCGAAGCCAGGTGAAAGCGGAACCGCCAAACAGAAGAGCGGGGGACCGAAAGAGATCCCACCAGCAAAGCGACGGTACAGAGAGAGACGGTCTGCGTTTAGAATTCTGGAGAAACTGGCTGCGACCCCTGAGAGGCAGCTTACAGTTACGCAGAGGGAATCTGTAGCATGGGATAAGAAAACTGTCTGCTGCAATAGCTCGGAGAGGGTCCTTGTGTCTAAAAGACAGAGGTCCCAGGATGAGCTTGAAGCAGAAGGCAGTAAGCGGGCCAAAGTGAAAGCAGACATGACATGAAATCCTGAAGGAGCACGTGCTGGTGCTAGCCGTCATTGACAAAGGTCAGGAAGATGGGAGCATCACATAGGAAAAGTGGTGTGTAGTGTATAACGCACTAAACTCCATTTTCTTGAGGATCCTGAGAGAAAATCCGGGATCCCACCCGTCCTGCAGAGATGCAGGATGGCACCAAGGGCGCGTTAAGCTAACTGCGTGCTCGGACCAGAGATCGGTCGATCTCTATAAAAGGGCAGTGGCCGAGGTAGGCGAGGTGTGGCCGGGCGCGAGGCTTGAAGCAGTCAGCAGAGGCGAAATCCCGAGCAGGCCGAGGGCACGCGTCTGGTTACCAACTGAGCCGGATAAGCCAGAGGAGATCATTGAGTTTATCCGGGCCAGTAATCCCGATCGTCCAACGGAAGGATGGAGGATTGTGAAGCAGGAGGAGGCCAGGGGGGGCTTTAGATTGGCAATCATGCTCAATAAGGAATCCTTGGCTTCCCTTGCTAGATCTAAGGGAGTGATCAACTTCGGTTTCGGGTCGATCACTCTTAAAGTTTATAAGAAAGACGAGGTCCATAAGGGCGCGGAAGACCAGCCTGGGAGCGACGGCGAACGAACCCGGCAGGAAACGGTCAAGCGGGCTGAGGACGATCAGGGTAGCTGTTCCGACATTTCGGACGAAGAGAAGTTGGTGATGGGAGGCAGCCTCCTCTCTCTGAAGTCCGATGGGGGCAACCCGTCGAACACACGACGAGAGGGGGTTGGCGACCAAACCAACGAGCCAGATGACACTATCCTGATGCAGGGAGTGCATGAAGTGGTGAGTAAGGTAGATTACAATGGTTATCATTGTACAAATAAACCTACATCACATGAAGGCTGCCTTGGCAGCGCTCTAGGAAAATTCTATCTACTAACCCAACCAGTCCTAGTTACTTAATTAGGCCGGACGGGGTATGGACAGCTTCAAGTGCGGAATCATTGGAGCTTCTCATTGAGACCCATTTTCCTGGAAGCATTGATGAGTCGATGGAGCCTGAAGCTCATCGAGGAACACGTTTAACAGATGTGGATGGCATCGTGGACAGGAAACGAATCCTGTGGGCGCTGAACGGTTTTAAGCCTTATAAATCGGCGGGCCCGGATCGGATTATACCAGCAGAGATCCAAAGGAACTCTGCAGTTATCCTCCCCTGGCTGGAGGTTATCTTCAGGGGATGTCTGCAATTGGTCTATATTCCCAGGAAATGGACGGAGGCCAGAGTGGTTTTTATCCCGAAATCGGGAAAAAGCTCACAGGCTTATCCAAAGGACCTGAGGCCTATAACTCTATCATCCTTTATGTTGAAAACCTTGGAAAGATTGATAGACGTACTTATTCGAACAAAAGTTGTTCGAATAAGTACGTCGGAACTGAATGAGTCCACCATTAGAAGGCGGGTGGTTAGAGGAACTCCGCAGGGAGGAGTAATGTCCCCCTTTCTCTGGAGTGCAGTGGTGAATGGATTGCTGTTGCAACTGGAGAAAGAGGGGATAGGTGTTATAGCGTATGCAGATGATGTAGCGATAGCTGTCTCAATCAAATATCTGGATACGATTAGGGATGTTATGCAGAATGCACTCCTGATCGTTACGAAATGGGCCAGCAAATGTGGATTAAGGATCAACCCCTCCAAGGCAGAGCTGGTACTATATACTAAGAAATATAAAATTCCGGTAGTTAGCCCTCCTACCGTGAACGGCATTAGACTGGTTTTTGCTGACAGAGCGAGATTTTTGGGCATAATCTTGGACAGTAAGCTCAGCTGGAAGCCTAACATTGTAGAAAGGGTAAATAAGGCTAATGTAGCCATTTACTCGTGTAGAAACGCCATAGGGAAGAAATGGGGTTTGAAGTACGGCTCTATACCGCAGTGGTAAGGCCTGTGCTGATGTACGGGGTGGACGTGTGGTGGCCAGCTCTGGAAAAGGTAACCTACATAAGAATGTTGGAGAAGGTGCAAAGAACGGCCTGTATGCTTATAAGCGGGGCGCTTAGGACCACACCTACACGCGCTTTAGAGGTTATATGTTTCATCTTATTCCAATCGAATTTTTTGGTAAGCAGTTGGCAGCCAATGTGGCTACAAGGCTCTCGGCTGTCTCTCAGTGGAAATGTCTTCAGGCAGGACACTCGACAATAGTTAGATCACTAGGGGAAGAACTGGTGAATCTAGATTATATTAAACCAACGTTGTGCTTCGATATAGGTTCCCGGATCATCTGTTCTTCTAGGGAATCCTGGAGGAACGGATCAATACTGGAAAACGAGGCACTGCAATTTTTCACGGACGGCTCTAAGCTAGACGGCAAAGTAGGAGCCGGAGTCTTCTGTGAGAAGCTCAATGTTAATATTTCTGTTCGTCTCTCTGACTACTGCAGCGTGTACCAGGCTGAAGTGGTTGCGATAGGGGAAGTCGTGACATGGTTGAAGCATAACGTGGTATCTGTTAGGGATATCGCAATTTATGTGGACAGTCAAGCGGCACTCAGGTCACTAGAGGCGGTTTCTCTGAAGTCACGGGTGGCGCTGGATTGTCCATCATCTCTTAATGAGATGAGCGAGTATTTCAGTATCCAAATAATCTGGGTCCCTGGTCACTCGGACGTCACGGGAAACTGCAGGGCAGACGAACTAGCTAGGTACCGTACGACTCTCCCATGCAACCGGAAAGGGCAGGTCTGGGGAGGCCTATACAGCGCTCAAATTGACGCTCAGTAAAAGGGCAATCGCATTGACAGATGAGAGGTGGACCAACAATCTCACGTGCAGGGTAGCAAAACAGGTTTGGCCAAAACTGGACCTGCGGCGCTCCAAGGCACTAGTATCCCTGGGAAAACGAGATTTAGGATTGGTCGTAGGGATACTGACAGGACACTGCCTTTTTGGGGAACATGCGAGAAAGCTGGGTCTAGAGACATGCTCGTGTCCAGCACTATCATACAAAAGACGTAAGTACTTGGGTGTGTACAACATGGACAGCCTTTCTGAACTCGCGGACTTTGGGGTGCGAGATATTTTACGCTACAACAGTAGCTCTGGTTGGTTTCAGCAGGAGTAAGGGGAGATTGGATCCTGTGGTATCACAATGGGCCATTATCGGCCTAAGTGTGCGATAGCAGCCACTCTAACCTAACCTAACCTAACCTAACACAAAAACTATAATTTCTGTCATGTATGAACTGTCAGACCAAAAAAATCGTATATCACGACATTTTTTTTATGGCAGCCCAAAATAACAAAGATATTTCGTTCGTTATAGATTTTTGAAGTAAGCACATTTTTTTTATCTTTTTTTATCTTGACACTCAACCATTTTTTCTTAGTTGAAGGAACCATATTATGTAATCGTGTTTAATAAATGTAATACAGCCAAGAAGAAATTCTTATTATTTTAAATTGGTTAATGAAAATATAATTTTTAAAAAACAATAATATGTGCGGCCTCAAGTTTCAAAGACGGACATAAACCAAAATTACAGTTTTTCGAATTTAAATTGAAATTTCCAATTTTGTTTACTAACTTTTGAAATTTTTAAACTTCTATTCAGAAAATCGAAGTTTCCGGTATTTTCCGGAAACTAACTTTAGTTAGTTAATAAATGCCTCATATTAAAATACGATAATTCGATCCGATCATTAACAGTTTTATTTTAATATATATAGTACAATAAATCCTCATACTGAGAATAACCTATATTCAGCAGCTTTACGAACAACCATAATATTTAATGGAAGTTGAGATTTTCGGTGTTGGTCATCGGTCTCACTATGATTTTCGGACACAACTGGTTCTAGCCTTTACGAGTAAGAGGTTTCAGGAGGTTGTGGTGGGGTATTCATACCGAGAATGGCCTATTTTCGGCCGCTTTACGAACAACCATAATTAATGGAAGTTGAGATTTTCGGTGTTGGTCATCGGCCTCACTATGATTTTCGGACAGAACTGGTTCTAGCCTTTACGAGTAGGAAGTTTCAGAAGGTTGTGGTGTGGTCTTCATACCGAGAATGGCCTATATTTGGCCGCTTTACGAACAATCATAATATTAAGCGACTGAATATAGGCCATTCTCGGGATGAAGACCACACCTCAACCTCATGAAATTTCCTACTCGTAAAGGCTAGAACCAGATCTGTCCGAAAATCATAGTGAGACCGATGACCAACACCGAAAATATCAACTTTCATTAAATAAATCGGCGGAATATAAGCCATTCTTGGTATGAGGACCCCATCACAGCCTCCTGAAACTTCTTACTCCTAAAGAATAAAACTAGATCTGTCCAAAAACCATAATCGGAGACCGATAAATCACAGTCTCCTGAAACTTCCTACTCGTAAAGGCTAGAATCAGATCTATCCGAAAATCGTAGTGAGACCAATGACCAACACCGAAAATCTCAACTCCCATTGAATATTATGGTTGTCCGTAAATCGGCATCACAATCTCCTGAAATTTCTTTATTTTAGTTAAATATTGAATTTTTAGAAGAGAAGTAGCAATATTTCAATTTTTTGGGTTGACGACATTAAAATGTCGTGACATATACGATTTTTTGGGCTGACAGTTCATACGTGACAGAATTCGTGTTGCCACTGCGTTTTTTTGGGCTAACATTTGGGCCAACTTCACATACATTACAATATATTCACTAATATTCAAGCAACTGCTATTTTTTCGACTCTGGACTCTAGTCTATATTTTTCATGGTGTTACAATTAATAATTAACGTACAAATTATTCAATGTACTTAATGGCAACTTCCAATTCAACCACCTGTGGCCAAGCGACGCACGGTGATTCATGGCCTTAATATAAATTGTTGAAATTTGAGTTTCGTTTTGATTAAGCGCGCACAACATAGCACTCGTTATATATTCCCAAAGCATATAATTACGATATACACCCAAGTATAAACACAGGCACGAGACACAAACGTCCTTAAAACTTCCTTGCTAAATCAATAGAACGGAAAACCAAACCATAAAAAATCAAAGCTATTACTTCAATTTGGATTAAATGGTTTGACTGATGGGTTAAATAGGGTGATAATAGGATATTAAATAATGATTCTGTATGTATACCAACGTACTATGTATATTGTATAAAGAGATATATCCTTCCTGTATACTCTACATGCCTCTCATTAAAATGGAATTACATATTTTTTTGTATGATAATAAAAAAACACAAAACAGGACATATTAAAGTCAAGAAATTTGATATTTAACTTGCTCGTTCTCATTTACGTCTCTGTACTCGTCATATCTCTGAAGATTTCTCCCCTATCTTCTGCTCGTTTATATATGTAAAATGCTTATAAAAGTGGATGACGGAATGAATGAATGAGTCCTGGAAGAATTACAAAGGGTATGAAATTAGAGTATTACTGAAGTGAATGATACTTTTTTGATCTGCTCTCTTATGATTGATTTAGTGGATGACATACATACATACATATAACATATTTCAACAAGAGGATGTTAAATTGCAGTATATATGTTTAGGCGCATAAATATATCCTTTTATGTATAATTTTATGTTCATATACATGTAATTACTGCAATTAAATCCGTTTGCCATCATTTTATATAATTATCGATTTTATCTTTATCAAAATTATAAATTGTACGAAAATTGCTCATAATTTTAAAGATTAAAGAAATCTCCCTACTCAAAATATAATTAGAGCGTTTTAGTATTATAAATGTATTTAGGGTTGATTCTGCACCGGAAATAATGCTTAACTCACCTTATAAAAATTTCCCATACACAAAACTGCATGCGAATGAAAAATTTACGTGACCCCATAATATGTATACACAATTATAAATCTCCACTTGAGATAAGTTAGCACTATACAGTATACATACTACAGTCACTTACTATTTTAAAATGTCATGTTTTATATACAATGATGCTTTCGTATAAATAAACACTTTTCATAATCATTTTATATCAAAAAATATAGGTACAAAGATTTGATTATTTTTAATAATTGATAAGGCACGTGAATTCAATTAGCGATACAATGAAATATTTAAGTACCAACCAAAGCAGTGCTAAATATACACGATAGTAAATCGAGATAAATAATATCGTTATGAAAGACTATATAATTTAACTGGAAACGGGTTGAGTAGTAAATCAAACAGTCAAAGGGATGATTTGATTCCGCAACTTGTAATTAGTAAAATTTATAATTTTCAATTCATAACCGGTCATTTTAGAGGGCAATTATCGATATGGTATTTTAATGTAATTTCTCTTTCTCTCTCTAGTGAACAAAATTCCGAACAAAATCGGATAGACGGGTCGGACAGCTCCGTTTGGCCTTCTCTAAATTCTTCTATAAACCTTGGTTTGAATCAATGATAAACGATCGGCAATATCACAAATGTATAGCTCCGTGGTCCCAATATCTTAGTAGTGTGCAATTCAACCCATGCATGAGTTTGTGAAGTATGGATTGTATGCCTGAGCGCTTATGCTATTGCATCCACCTGGTTTCACCCATTTGCCTGAGGAGTGTGTTTAGCGGTACTTGATGCTCTACCTCGTAATTCTTCAATAACTCGGCCAACATCACCGACTCTAATTGTGGTCCATTATCGGAAAACAATACTTCGGGTACACCATACACGTGCAAAATTTTATTTTCTAAAAATTCAACAAGCTTAGATGCCGTTGCTCGTCGAATAGCTTGCATAATACTGGAAACATATAGGATACGAACCCTTAAAATCCCAGAGGTGTTTTAGAGTTGATATATATATATATATATATATATATATATATATATATATATATATATATATATATATATATATATATATATATATATATATATATATATATATATATATATATATATATATATATATATATATATATATATTCATTGCTTTGGTTAACTTATACAAACACTATACACTCTTTGATAAATTTTTGAACTTGAGAGGAAATTTCCGCAGGCTAGTGAGTTGAGACATGATTGGATCATACACACCGTTGTTTATAGTTGATCATACGTAAACGTTTGAATTCCAACGACTCGGCAGTCGGCATACGTGATGTTTCAGTGATTTTACCGTAGCCTCCCATAATCATCCGAAATGTAGAGCGTTTGGAAGTATAAAGTGCTATGTGAAAAATGATCCTGGATAATCTTCTCCCAGTGCCGTTGGTTTTGGATTAAAAGTTTGTTTGCTTTAATGAAGTTCGTACCGTTATCACTGAATATATGTGGGCAATATGTTGTCGTCACAATGTATCCCTTGTAGGTATTATTTTCTCTGCCTTTTGAGAATCGTATCTTAAATGGACCGGCATAATCAACAGCTTTGTGTGTGGATGGCCTGGTTGAAATAACCTATGTCCTCTTGGTAGATTGCACATGAGCTGTTCTGTACGTTTACTAAGGGGTCGGAAACAAACAATGCATTTTTGAATGTGATTCCTTTCTACTTCTGCTTCTC
Organism: Nephrotoma flavescens; assembly: GCA_932526605.1. Classification (NCBI taxonomy): domain Eukaryota; kingdom Metazoa; phylum Arthropoda; class Insecta; order Diptera; family Tipulidae; genus Nephrotoma; species Nephrotoma flavescens. The sequence continues at coordinate 212,293,654 of OW052220.1, forward strand.
TTATTATTCAGATTTTTTTTTTGGAGAAATGTTAATAATGCGCATTGGTGTCATGTAGCGTGGAACACATGCATGTGTCCAGCTAATATCACTGTGCTAGTTGAAAAATGTGACAAGCTGGGCACCCAGGGTGTAAACCTAATTCGAGTATGCTGGATTCAATGGTCCCATTTCAAAGTTAGTCCTCATTTTTGAAATATCGCTTTCGATATGTTTTGGCTCTGAGTAAACAAATACCCTCATTTTAACGTTGATAGCTCCTGAACCGGCTTTTACCTTGCCGTCTAGGGAAACATGGGTCCAACAGTGCTGAGAACTGCATACACAAGTTAGGCTAAATACAACTTGAGATCAATAGGACGCTCATTTCAAATTACAAAGAACACAATTTTTATTTTGCAATAATTTAAAATGAATGTTGATGACGAACGATACTGGTAAGTTGAAATTTTTTTTTCTTGTGTTTTAATGCCAGTGTTATGTGTATATAGTGTAGTTAAACATAATTTATTCATAAATTAATATTTCATAGTGAAAAATTACCATTTTATTGGTTGGGTACTTAAATACCCAAAAGAATAAAGGGTGTACAAATTTGTTCGGCTGCAACTTGTAATAATACGTATTATTATAATAAAAATATTATTACAATTTGCGCATTATTTCCACTAATATAAGTTTTCTGACAATTTCTATAGGACTAATCCATTGTCGCTAAACCAAGCGTTGGATTTTCTGGAAAGCTTGTCGGATAACGATGAAATCCCTAGCGAAATTATTTTGATACCCAATATTATAAGGAATGAAATATCCGACGAAGAATCTGGTGATGAGGATGAAATAAATAAAAATCACCTTAGTGGAAAAACACTAGCCGCTGATGTTGCTCTTGAGTATAATAAAGACATCTCACCACAAGATAACAACGAATCTGAACTGGAAAACAATGAGGATGAAGAAGATGAAAACAATCCACCGCCATTAAAAAAGCGAACTGCCGGTAAACTCCCAACATTGGATCAAAATTGGCGTACCTGCAAAAATGACCAAAAAATCGAACTGATTGGTAATTATTACAATAACGTAACATATATGCCACCTACTACGCTTGGAGCGCATATACGCCACTATATATTTTCCTATTATTTTGGGATATAGGTTTTATTACAAATATTGCTAATGAAAGTGTTATGTACGCAAAATCGCGAAACAGAAGCAGTGTTGAAATCACAGCATACGATATTTATGCCATGTTGGGTGTCCTAGTAGTCAGCAGCTACGTTCCATTACCTCACCGCAAAATGTATTGGGAGAACCGGGTGGATACGCATAATGACCTTATTTCAAAATACATGCGCCGAAATAAGTTTGTGGACGTGTTTACAAACTTGCATTTTACTGATAGCAAGAATATTGTCAACAATGACAAATTTTTCAAGATTAGAAAGCTCATTGACCATTTCAATGACAAGTTCGTTCGATTTGCGCCATTTGAATCAAGTTTAGCAATAAACGAATCTATGATTCCATATTACGGGCGGCACAGCTGTAAGCAATTCATGAAATGCAAGCCCATACGATTTGGATTTAAATCCTGGGCACTTGCCCAACGGCTTGGATATTGCATGCAGTTTGACATATACCAAGGACGAAGTGAATCAAACGATAGTCAATATGGGTTAGATGAATCTGTCGTGCTGAAATTTGCTCAAAAACTGAAAGATTATTGTAACTCTCCGTTCTCGCTCTTTATTGATAATTTTTTCACGAGCTATCGAGCTATTCATAAGCTGATTGAATTAGGGTTTGGTGGAACTGGTACAGTAAGACGCAATAGATTGCGTAATATTTCAATTCCAAAAGACAAAACAATGAAAAAAGAAGTAAGGGGGTATAGTGTGTCGTTTGAAAATAAAGAAAAAACCATGTTGACCACTTGCTGGAAAAACAACAAACCGGTAACAGTTTTGTTAAACCAATTCGGACGTGAGCCTCTCTCTAAAGCTAATAGATATATTAGAACTGAACGTAAACGAGCGGATATCAGTATGCCTAATTGTATAAAGCAATATAATACTTTTATGGGAGGTGTACATCAGTTAGACAACTGTTATTTATTTAATAAATTTATTTATTTATTTATACAATATTGCAACTGATTCAGAGATCATCTAGCAATTCATATTTCTTAAATTAAGCTCTCGGATTAAGATGAGTAACCTATTGATTACTCATTTTATAATACTTTCTTCTAAAACAAACTGCCCAGCTCCAGCGGTTTCTGCCTTTGGGGTCTCCTCACGCCGTTAGTTGTGACCAACATACGACGGATATCTGCATTTTCGTGTAGAGATAAGCGCTGTACGTGTTTCCTTGCATGGTTCTTTATTTCATCGGTGACGTATTCCATCTTCAAGTCTCTATGGAGGTTGTCATTTCTAATGTACCATGGGGCATTCACAATCCCTCGTAGAACTTTATTTTGGAAGCATTGTATCATTTGTACATTGGTCTTCTTGGCACAACCCCAAAGTTGGATACCATAGGTCCATACTGGTTTTAGCATTTGCCTGTATAGAAGCAATTTGTTGTGTATTGAGAGCTCAGAGTTTCTACCCATGAGCCAGTACTTTTTTCTATATTTGATGTTTAACTCTTCTTTTTTCTTCTTGATGTGTTCTTTCCATCTTAGCTTAGCATCGAGGGTCATGCCAAGGTATTTAGCTGTATTTGCATATGGAATTTGGTTTGAGTTCAGAACCACGGGAATACAGTTTACATTTTGATTTGTAAAGTTGACGTGTACTGATTTGGCTTCATTTAATGAGATGCGCCATTTTTTAGTCCAGTTGCTCACCGTGTTAACTGCACTTTGAAGTTTGCTTGTTGCTTCCGAAATATCTTTTCCAACTGCTGGAATAGCTGTATCGTCTGCAAATGTTGCTACTGTGGTACCTTCAATATTCGGTAAGTCTCTCGTATAAAGAATAAACAGAATAGGTCCAAGTACGCTACCTTGTGGTATACATGCTGATATTCTTTTTATTTCAGAGTATTCATTTTCAAATTTGACTCTAAAATGTCGATCAGCTATGTACGATTTAAAAATTTGATAAAATTGCTTAAGCAGGTCTCGATGCAGTTTAAATTCAAGCCCTTGGTGCCAAACTTTGTCGAAAGCTTGAGCTACATCTAAGAAAATACTGGAGCATATTTTCTTATTCTCGAGTGCATCCTCAATGACATCCGTTATTCTGTGAACTTGTTCAACTGTAGAGTGATTTTCTCTAAACCCAAATTGGTGTGGTTAAATTAGGCATCTCTCTTCTATTATAGGTTTGAGTCTTTTCGCAGCAACTGTTTTTCAAATATTTTTGATATGATTGGAAGTGATATGATTGGAAGTGATATCGGTCTAAATGATTTTTTATCGTTTCCTGGTTTGCCTGGTTTAGGAATCATTATTACTTCGGCCACCTTCCATTGTCGTGGAACATATTTCAATCTGAAAGCTGCATTAATTATTTGATTTAATTTACGCAAACCTTTCTCGGGAATGGCTTTCACAATTTGCCCAGTTATTAAATACCTGGATACCTGGAGCTTTTCTGATACTTAAGTTACTATTGATTTCAGTTTTAAGCTCCAATAAAGTCACATGCCTTATGTCAAGATCATCTGCTTTGTTTACGACTGTTGTATTTTCATTTGCTGTTTGTCTCGGCAACGGTTGAAAAGTCTCTTCTAAATAAGCAGCAAATAGAGAGTCTTTCTGTTTGTCACTTTTAGCCCATGATCCGTCATCGCATTTGATAGGCGGCACATGCATTTTGGATCTTTTTAGTCCCTTCGTTGCTTTCCAAACCGAGTAATCGTCATCCTTTAATTCAGAAAGACCTCGTAGTCGCTTAGTTATGCTTTCGTTCTTTATTTCTTTTATTAGTTGTTTTAATTTGTTGCACAAAAAATTTAGAATAGTTTTGTGTTGCGGTGCACGAGAGTGCTGCCAGATTTTGCGAGCTTTCCGTTTCTTCCTAAGTAGCTCTCTGACTTCAACAGGATATAGTTATGTTTCATTATAGCGTTGGTATGAGGAATCGGTGAACTTTCCCAAGCCGCTTGTTGGATATTGTTATTAAATATTTCTAGTTCATCTTCCAGCTGCACCTTCATTCTAATTGGTTCGCCGAGATTTGTTCGATCTTCTACTAATTTCTTGAATAGATCCCAATTGGTTTTATTGTTTGTTAACTTAGGTGAATTATCTTTTTTTATTATCATTGTACTTAGTGTCATGATCACAGGTGAGTGGTCAGATGATAGTCCTTCACTATTTTCAATGCATGTGTAGTCCTCTAAAACTCCTTTTGTTACAAAGAAGTCAAGAAGATCTGGAATTTTATGTATGTCAGCAGGCCAATATGTTGGTTTATCGCCAGAGAGGAATTCACAGCTGTTCTCGCGAGCTGCATTAAATAACTCTTTCCCTTTAGAGGTTGTAAGTCTAGATCCCCAATCTTTGTTCTTTGCATTAAAATCACCGCCTATGATAAAATTTGATCCTAGTGATTTAAAAAGTCGACTGTAGTCTTCTTTTTTTAATTGATTCCGTGGGGACAGTAAATAGAGGAGATATTGAGTTCCCTATTATTTATTGATTCAACTATTATGATTTTTAACCTGCATAATTTCTTCCTCAATGCCGGGCACTTCATAATGTTTAATATTATTTTTAACAATTACGGTAGACCCGCCTCTAGCGTTTCCTCCTGGATGAATAGCATGGTAGCATTGATAGTCACGTATTTTAATAAATGAAGTTTCTGTTAAATGAGTTTCCGAGACAAGACATTTATCTATTTTTTCTAAGTTTAGAAAAATTTCTAGTTCTATGCTGTGGTAATCCATTCGCGTTCCAAATAACAATTCTAAATGATCTATTCATTTGATTAGTATAGCATTGATGTAAGCCCATTCGTAGCTTCTTGTCTATCCAGCCGCTTATATATAGCTTCTAGACCACGTTCTTGTTTTGCTAGGCGTGCATTTATCGTTTAATTCATTTTCTTGGTTATTTATAGACAGTCATATTCATCGTTAACGACAAATGGGTTCTGGTCGTCGTATTGATATAAGGGTAGTGTCGTTTGATAGCCCTTATCTTAAGCAATCTAACCACATTTACCGTTTCTCTTAGACAGCTCTGATATTTGAGCAATTTTTTTTACAGTGATCATCCCCTTGGTTATTTAGACAGTCATATTCATGGTCAACGTCAAATGGGTTCTGGTCATCGTATATTGATATAATGGTGGTGTCGTTTGATCGCTCTTATCTTAAGCCAACTAGCCAAATATACCGTTGCTCTTAGACATCTCTGAGATTAATTAAATTTTTAATTTTTTTAATTTCTCGTGTAATCTTTTAAAACATGTGATCGCACTTTAAACATTTATTTTTATTTTTTTTGATTTTTGCGACGTATAATTATCTTATTCGAAATCTATTCAGCTATGCTACACACAATTTTGGTTTCTGGATTCAAACTACTGCGCAATAGATTTTAATTTTTAATTTAAACCCTTATTTTAAATTAAATCATTAAATTTTTTTGTCTTGTTTTATTCTTTTCTCTCGAAAATAAAATTTAAACAAAAATCTACATCTCAAAAATGTCCGTAAATTTTTTTATTTTCATTTCAAATTTTTTCATTTCGGATTCACGGTCAAAATTTTTACGTCGCAGCTGCGTAATAAAATTTTTGTCCGTGAATCCGAAATGAAAAAAATTGAAATGAAAATAAAAAAAATTAAGGACATTTTTGAGATGTAGATTTATGTTTAAATTTTATTTTCGAGAGAAAAGAATAAAACAAGACAAACAAATTTAATGATTTAATTTAAAATAAGGGTTTAAAATTAAAAATTAAAATGTATTGCGCAGTAGTTTGAATCCAGAAACCAAAATTGTGTGTAGCATAGCTGATTACCAAATATATTTCGATAGTATAAGAAATTAGATGTACTCTTGAGTAATTTTTGGTTTTAAAAACCCTATGTTTCGGTTTCGTAATAAAAATATTTTTACAATTTATAATGAAATATAAGTATGGCCGGAATTACACTATAAATGATCTTTGACAAAGGTGGTTTATAAAACATTTTTATCAATTTGCTTTGATAGTGTAATATGCATGCATTATAACACTATCACTTTTATAAAATATTTTATCAAATTTATTCTCAAGCAGGTAAATTTGATAAATTATTTTTGACATATTAAATATGGACGGAAAAAGCCACAAAAATACTAATTCAAGAATACGAGGCGAATGAATTTTGCTAGAAAGTGTGGCCTTTAGTCTGTCTTCCATATACTTATTCAATTTTGTTAATGTGTGTGCTGTCGTTAAATTAATGGCGAAATTTTGTGTACACTAAAATTAAATGAATTGTCATCCATTCTTAAATAGTTTATGTGGTCATGTCCTCGGGTCTGCAGCTTCTTTAATACATGTTGATGGACTCCTTTTAAACCCCATCTCGATACTCAGAATTTCACCCAGATTCTTGTTTTCCTGTTCCTTTTTTATTTTTATTAACGATATAATAATAAAATCGCTTAATGTTGCTGCACACACTGTTCGGCGTTGTTCCATTTTTACTGAAGTTTGAGGAACATTTTGATAAAATCTTTTATGTAGTGTAATTTTCAAAAATTATTTGATCAAAATTGTTTTAAAAAAATTAATTTAAATATTTTATAAAACACCTTTGACAAAGATCTTTTATAGTGTAATTCCGGGCCTATAACATTTCGAATTCCGTATTAATTAATCTATTTATTTTTATTTGACAATTGTTTTCGAAGTTGCTAATTTAGTAATTGAGGTATTAAAACCATTCATAACAAAAAATTTTAATAAGCCTAACATTGCTCGCCCCGTGGCGAGCTGTAGCTATTGGGGGGGGGGGGGGTCACAGGTGGTGGATAGTGAACAGCCTATCGATAGGTAGGTTAGCGGTGAATTAAATAAGCCGTCCTCAACCGTAGCTCTGCTGGGAGGAGAGTCTCAGAGAACGGGGGATTGGTTAACCTCGGTTCACCAAATTGTGAGTGCCTAGGATACCCAGTAGGGAAAGGCAAACTGATGGCGCCATAAAACCATCAACCACAACCACGGTGAACTGAGCGTCACGTCTCCTTGCGCTCCCGGGCCTCCAGGTAGTGAATGGGGAACCCTATAAACGGGTATCCCATGAACGGGGACGGGGTGCTCGGTGAGCCAAAGGGCTGGATTAAGGTGTTACACGACAAGTGCTGATAATCGACTAGACTGGGGGCCCATTTAACAAAGCCCAGTCGTGAACGGAGCCCTCTGGAAACCTGGCGACCTCCAGTTGTATTTAGTCTTGCCTGCATACACGGATCTCTGCGCAGGTCCACTAATATTTCTCCGATACTCGTGGGAGAAACATGGAAAATAAAAAACAAAAAAAAATAAAGGGGCCGGCACCCTTCAAAAACCGGAGGACGGGATTAACTCTAACCGTGAAGGTGGAGCTACATCATTAGGAGCAAGGTAAGCGACACTTTGGCATCGAAGCCAGGTGGAGGTGGAACCGCCAATGGAAAGAGGGGGGGTGGGGGGGGGGGGGTATTGAAAGAGATCCCTCCGTCGAAGCGTCGATACAGGGAGAGACGGTCGGCGTTCAGAGTTCTAGAAAAACTGGCTGCGACCCCTGAGGGGCAGCTTACAGTAGAACAGCGTAAATCTGTGGCATGGGCTAAAGAAACAGTCGGCTGTGATAGCTCGGAAATTGCCCTTGTGTCTAAAAGACAGAGGTCCCACGATGAGCTGGAAACGGGCGACAGCAAGTGAGCCAAGGTGCAAGCAGACAAGACGTTGGGTGCTCCTAGGGATCGAAAACTGAAGCTATTCAGTGAGATCCTAGAGGAGCACGTGTTGGTGCTAGCCGTCATTGACAGAAGTCAAGAAGATGGGAGCATCACGTCAGAGAAGTGGAGGATAGTGTATAAAGCACTAAACACCATTTTTCTGCGTGCGGATCCTGAGAGGAAATCCAGGATCCCCCCCCCCCCCCCTAGTCCTGCAGAGGTGCTGGATGGGACCAGGCGCGCGTGAAGTTGACTGCGTGCTCAGACCAGAGATCGGCTGACCATTACAAAAGGGCAGTGGCCGAAGTAGGCGAGGTATGGCAGGGCGCGAGGCTTGAGGCAGTCTGCAGGGAGAAAATCCCGAGCATGCCGAGGGCACGTGCATAGCTGCCAACCGAGCCGGATAAGCCGGAAGAGATCCTCGAGATCATCCGGGCCAGAAATCCCGATCTTCCAAAGGAAGACTGGAGGGTTGTAAGGCGAAAAGAGGCTAAGGGAGGCGTTAGATTGGCAATAATGCTGATCAATAAAGAGTCCCTGGCTTCCCTTGCAAAACTAAAGGGGGTGATCTACTTCTGGTACGGGTCGATCACCCTTAAAATATATAAAAAGGATGAGACCGAGGCGATTGCGAAAGACCAGCCTGGGGGTGACGGTGAACGGACCCAGCAGGAGACGGTCAAGCGGGCTGAGGACGGCCAGGAGAGTGAAGCTTCGGAAGTGGGGAGCATCGTAACTGGAGGTAGCCATCTCTCTCTGGAGTCTGATGGGGACATCCTGTCAGGCTCTCGACGAGAGGAGGATAGCGGCCGGAACAACGAGCCAGATGGCACTACCCCGATGCAGGGAGTGCAGGAAGAGGTGAGTAAGGTTGACTACAATGTTTAGCATTGTACAAATAAACCTACATCACACGAAGGTTGCCTCTGCAGCTCTCGTGCTCAGACTGACTAAGTCAGATGAGGACTTGGTGTTAATCCAAGAACCTTGGATTAGCAATAACAAGATTTGTGGCCTCAGAACGAAAGGGTATAAATTACTATACTCAAGCAACTCTGACAAGATCAGATCCTGTATTTTAGCGAAAAATTATTTGATTATTTTTCTTGTTCCTCAATTTAGTAGCGGGGACGTTACAACGGTGAGTGGTGAGGTTGGCTGTGAAAAATTATGGCTAGCCTCAGCCTATATGGATCGCGAAAAGGAGATTCCTTGGAGAAGCACAGACATAAACAAGAGGGGTGAGATTATTCATTAAAAACCAGCCTTTTAGTTTGCAATATTGGTCGAGAACCGACATTTATTGTTAAAAAACGACAGAAGGTTTTAGATGTGACCCTTGCGTCAGAAACCATCTTTCATATGATCAGAGGGTGGACAGTGGCGAAGGAGCACTCATTCTCTGATCATCGATATGTAACATATAACTTCGACATTAAACCTGTTGCTCGGAAAGCCTTCAGGAATCCCAGAAGGACGAATTGGAACAAAAATAGGGAGGTGTTGGAGGAACTATTGCCGCTGGAGGTCCCGGGACCTCCGGCGACGGTAGAAGAATTAGACTGCAAGGTGGATATTGTCACAAGAGCGTGCAATATTTCATTTAATGCTGCGTGCCCCCTGGTAAAGCCTAGGGGCAGGCAGAAACCAATATGGTGGACCAAAGAGTTGGACACGTACGGGAGGGTGTGTAGGACAGCTTTTAATAAAGCTAAGAGCACAAGGGAGGTTCGGGATTGAGACTCCTATAAGGAGGACCTAAGAAAGTACAAAAAAGAGTTGAGGAAGGCACAAAGGGGGTCTTGGAGATACTGTTAAAGTTAGCCGAAAGTTTCCAGCCGAAAGATAATGCAGATAGTGTCTTGAATACAGCAAGAATCAGTTATGAACTCGAATTTAGGAGAATTTAGGATCGGGTTACATCATTCGGGTGAAGGAGAAATTATTTCAGTTTATAGGAATTTAAAAATCGATAGGAGCGAGAGTATAAAGAGAGTTTAAAAATAGTCAAGACACTATCTGCATTATCTTTCGGCTGGAAACTATCGGCTAACTTTAATAGGGTGTCTTGGAGACTCTTCTGTTGTAGGATGGAGGAGGTCTCTGAGACTTCTCGCCTTAGGAAAATTCTAGCTACTAACCCAACCAGTCCTTGTTATTTAATTAGACCAGACGGGTCATGGACAACTTCCAGTGTGGGATCATTGGAGCTCCATTTTCCGGGAAGCTTTGATGACTCGATGAAGCCTGGAACTCATCAAGCAACACCTTCATTAGAGATGGAGGGCATCGTGGACAGGGAGCGAATCCGGTGGGCGCTGAACAGTTTTAAGCCGTATAAATCGGTGGGCCCGGATCGGATTATACCAGCAGAGATCCAAAGGAATTCGGCAGTCATCCTCCCCTGGCTGGAGGGTATCTTCAGGGGATGTCTGAAACTAGTCTATATTCCTAGGAAATGGATGGAGGAGAAATCGGGAAAAAGCTCACAGGCCTATCCAAAGGACCTGCGAACTATAACTCTATCATCGTTTCTGTTGAAAATCTTGGAAAGGTTGGTAGAGGTAGGTATTCGATCAAAAATTGAGCCCAGGAATTGGGCAATGTCGCAGCATGTGTACTGTAAGGGAAAGCCGGTGGACACAGCTCTGCACGATCTGGTACGCATGATTGAGAAGTCAATCTACTCGCAAGGGTTCTGTATGGTAGCATTTCTCGACATTGAGGGTGCCTTTAATAATGTAAAAACGGAGGCGATCATGGAAGGATTGCTATTTTTGAACGTGGACTACCCTATAAGCAAGTTGATAAATCAGATGCTGGTAAGCAGGATTATTACCTCAGAACTGGGGGAGGCCACCATTAGAAGGCGGGTGGTGAGAGGAACCCCGCAAGGAGGTGTAATGTCCCCTTTTCTTTGGAGTGTTGTGATGAATGGTTTGTTGTTGGAACTGGAGAGAGAGGGGATAGGGGTTGTATAGCATATGCAGATGATGTAGCGACCGCCGTCTCAGGCAAATATCTGGACACGATTAGAGATGTTATGCAGAATGTACTCTTGATCGTTACGAAATGGACCAGCAAATGTGGATTAGGGATTAACCCCTCCAAGACAGAGCTGGTACTATTTACTAAGAAATATAAAATTCCGGTAGTCAGTCCTCCTATACCGTGAACGGACAGAGCGAGATTTCTGGGCATAATCTTGGACAGTAAGCTAAGCTGGAAGCCTAACATTGTAGAAAGGGTGAATAAGGCTAATGTAGCCATTTACTCGTGCAGGAACTCCATAGGTAAGAAATGGGGTTTGAAACCAGAGCTGGTACACTGGCTCTATACCGCAGTGGAAAGAACTGTGCGCTGATGTACGGGGTGGCCGTGTGTTGGCCAGCTCTGGAGAAGGTAACATATATAAAAATGATGGAAAAGGTGCAAAGAACGGTCTACATGCTTATAAGCGGGGCGCTTAGGTCAACACCTACACGCGCTTTAGAGGTAATGTTCCATCTTATTCCAATCGAATTTTTTGGTAAGCAGATAGGAGCTAGTGTGGCTACGAGACCCTCGGCTGTCTCTCAGTGGAAGTGTGTTCACGCGGGACACTCGACGATAACTATAGATCGCTAAGGGAAGAACTGGCGAATCTAGGTTATATTAGACCAACGTTGGGCTTCGATAAAGCTTTCCGAATCATCTGTCCTACTAGGGAATTCTGGAGGAACGGATCAATACTAGAAAACGAGGCACTGCCATTTTTCACGGATGATTCTAAGCTAGACGGTAAGTTAAGGGCCGGAGTCTTCTGTGAGCAGCTTAATGTTAATATTTCCGTTCGTCTCCCTGACTACTGCAGCGTGTACCAGGCTGAAGTGGTGGCGATAGGCGAAGTCGTGACATGTTTGAAGCATAACGTGGTATCCGTGAGGGATATGGCAATTTATGTGGACAGTCAAGCGGCGGTCAGGTCGCTGATCATCTCTTAACGAGATGAGCGAGTATTTCAGCATCCAGATAATCTGGGTCCCTGGTCACTCGGACGTCACGGGAAACTGCAGGGCAGATGAACTATCTATAGGTACGGCACGACTCTCCACATGCAGCCGGGATGGGCAGATCTGGGGAGGCCAATAGCAGCACTCAAATTGGCGCTCAGTAAGAAGGCAATCGCCTTGACAGATGAGAGGTGGACCAACACTCTCACGTGCAGGGTAGCAAACAGGTTTGGCCAAAACTGGACATATGCGGCGCTCCAAGGCACTAGTATCCCTGGGTAAACGAGAGTTAGGATTGGTCGTAGAGATACTGACAGGATACTGCCTTTTTGGGGAACATGCAAGAAGGCTGACTTTTGCAGAAGTTGTTTGGACGAAGAGGAGGAAGAGACGTTAGATCACTTCCTATGCTCGTGCCCGGCACTATCATGCAGAAGGCATAAGTATTTAGATGTGTACAGTCAGTATGGACAGCCTTTCGGAACTCGCAGGCCGTAGAGTGCGAGATATTTTACGCTACAGCTCTAGATGGTTTCAACGGCAGTAAAGGGGAGATAGTATCCTGTGGTATCACAATGGGCCATTACTGGCCTAAGTGTGCGATAGCAGCCACTCTAACCTAACCTAACCTAACCTAACATTGCTTTTGCCAACTGGTTTACTAATCCATGTGCATTTATGTTATTTCGACAAATTTTATGTTCCGTCATGTTTTGTTATTTTTTAATTTTGTCGAAAACTTCACAGTCGTCCCAATTCTGATTTTGGTTAGCAATTCTGTAACAATAGATAATATGATTTTGACCCTTTGACATTTTGAGCCTTAGCCGTAATGGCTTAATTTAATTATGCATGACGGAATTGCAGAACATTATTATTGTTAAAATCATTTTAGCGTTCCACATGAACATATAGTTTGAAAATAAAATATTAATATTTTCTCATATCTTATATCCATGTTACAGATTATAAATAAAAATAAATATGTATAGTAAATAAACTATGGAACGTTTCTTACTATCGCTATCTATTTATATATAGTTCCATTATAATGTCTTAAATATATAACGATATTACCGTATTTAATAATAATCATTTTCCGGGACGGCTTTCCGGAATAATTTCACAAAGCTGTTATGTTACTTTAATAGTCATAAAAAAATTCTGACTAACTTTTCAACACATTTTTCTCAGAATGCATACAATGAATCACACCACAACAACAAAAACTTTGTATTTTAAATCCGAACGCCCGGTATAATTACCAATTAAAATTAATTTCATTCCTATTTATATTTTATTAATTTCAAAATGTAATAATTGGTAATTAATTTTCATATAGAAAAAAATTCCCATGCCGGGAATCGAACCCGGGCCTCCCGGGTGAGAGCCGGGTATCCTAACCACTAGACAACATGGGATATAGAAATACATTTTCTAATACTTTTTATTAAAAAAATTTGTGCGAATTAAAAAATATTCCTATAATTTAAATAAAATTGCACTAATTACGATATATTAAAATTTATCCCATCTCGAATTAATTCACATTTACAGATTACTCCAATTACTTGTTAACAATGATTTTTCCAACCATCGATTATTACGATTCGACCGTTTAATGCTATTGGTCAGAAATAATTATCCCAAAGTTATTTTGTTATTGGTTGCACGAAAACCATAAGTTATTTGAGGGCGGGTCCAATAAGTAAATTTTCTGTGTTTGAATGTGTCTGTGAACCGAATTCATGTGTAATGATAATAGAATAAATTTAGGGGGAAACCACACAAGACATTTTTATTTTAAATATTTTAATTGTTTAATTAAAAAATGTGGATTAATTGTTTAAATAATAATTATTAATATTATTTTAATGAATGAATAATATAATGTGTTTTATAATGAAAATATATAATGGAGAAGTATGAAATATGAGAAGTAGAAATGGAAAATGCTGCCTTGTAACGATATGGCACCATTAATTAGACGATCAATATCCGTTTATGTAAACCGCTATGTATCATTATTATACATAATAATACGCTCTTATCTAATTAGATACTTGAAAATCGTATTGTATATATCCGTTGTTAGTTAATACATATACATACTCGTAAACATGAGTATTCGAGGGGTGTATTCTTTTCTTATATATAACATACATAACATACGAAACAAAAGTTTTTGGATATAAATAAATATTCACCACTCCCTATATTTCTTCAGCATCCCTTTTCCCCTAACATCATTCACATTCCGCAAAACTTGTGTACTTGTATTTTTTTTTTTCGCAAGCAATCAACTCGGCTGGATAAAATATTTTATTTTAGACAGTCAAGTGATTAACTCATGTGCCACAATAAAATACAAAATCGTTATATACATAAGTATTTAGTGAATTAGTGTAATGGTTCTTGCATTGCATAACGGTTGTAAAATTTTAATATATGTAGTTTAGTGCGGTGCGATTAATTATTTAATTTGTTGTAAGGTAGCACGGTGTATATATCAATAATAAAACATTTTGTAGTGTAAAATGTCAGCTTCAGAAGTTCATTTCAATGATATAAACCAGACAACGGTTGGTATTGGTGGTAGTCCAGGTATTAAACAAACTTCACAAAATACTGGCACATCGATTGTGAAAACACCGTTTCTTATCGAGGATATTCTATACCAAAATAATAGTGGCAATAATTATAACAGTAACCATATCAGTTCTAATAACAATAATAATGATAGTGTTTTTAAACAATTAACAAAAAATATTAGTGATAAAATTAGTAGAGCCCGTGATAGTGCTAACAATAATAATATTAATAGTAATCATAATAATAACAATGGTAATATGGATGATGATTATGATAAAGTGTTTCGAAATGAACGGTAAGCTATTTGTATTTTCATATGTAGCATACATTTTTTAACCCCAGGAGTTAGCAAAACCGTATGCTTATGTTTTTTTTTATGATGATAATAAACCTTTGTGAAATTGGCCCAACGTTTCATAAAAAAAATCAGTCGCAACTATTGCACGGTTTGGTTTTGAGATTTTACCTTACGCCGTTGCTAGCGAAATCGTGGTGTGCGGTGTCTGTAGATCAGTTTTACGAAGAACATATCTGCAGATATATCAGTATCAACTTATTTTAAAGTTATATTTTGGCTTGTTAAATAAGTAATTGAATAAGCAACAGTCAGTTCTATTTAGTTCTGGTTAGGAGATTCGATTTAAGGTGGTCAGATGCGGATTTTTTTTGTTTATTATTTAAACATGTCATTTATTCTTCAACCAGAATAATAAACTTGATACGACTAATGAATTATAAGATTTAAAGACCATTACGTTTACGCGTTCTTCTCAGGCTCATTTTCCGATAGAACCTGAACTAACCTAATAAATTTATCATATATAACAAACCGTATTAGACTTTTAACCAAAATAATATATTTGATATTTGGTATATAGCGGTTACCTTGTCATTACTCGCCTCAGCCTCAGAAGGCGACGCCGCTGCATTTTACAATGGGTTCCTCGTTGCCGTCGTTCAGATCAAGGAGTAGTCCGTTTCTGTTCAAATATTAACGGTATACCATCTCGCTTTTGTAATTAATTAAATATATGTCACCCAGTTCGTGTATGTCACCCAGGCGATACCTGATAATTTGCGGTTGTGCTCGCTGGAGGAAAGTAAACAGAGCTACATCGCTGGAATACACTCGGACTCGGTGACCACAATGAAATCGTTCGGGAAGTGAAGTGAGAATACGAAATTCTATCGCACATTTTTAATGGAGGTCTTGGTTTGCTCATGTATGTAAAGCTGGCACGAAAAACCAGCCCGAAAACACCGTTTTGATTTTGGTGTGTTTTTTTGCTAAATTAAATACTATCCCGAAAAATTTATTGAAAATGCAAGAAAAACGAGAATTTCATCCCGAAATATTTTTGAAGTTGTATTAAATAAATAGTAATTAATATCGGTGAAAAGGAATAAATATCACGGTTTTATTTGCTCTATTTAGACTATACACATTAAGGTAAAGTAAGTGACAACAAACCACCTTACCTGCAAACTATGTGACAAAAAAATTAAATGAATGCTGTTGTATCTCTGTTCACAGAGGTTTACGGATATAACGGAATACGTTAATAGCTTGATAAGGCCATCAGCAAAAAACATCCGCAAGGCCATTACCATACCATGGGGAAATTATCATACAGTATACATTAATTCGACATATACATCTGCCAACCTTTGTGATCGGTTAAATTTATGGTGACGTATGAGTATAATTCCGATGCCTAATTTAAGAGAAGCGAACATTAAATCAGCTGGAGTGGCCCCTTATCTCCATTGTAAGATAACGAGTATTTGTGTCCTTAATACTGATAATAATTACATTTTAGGGCCGCATATAGGTGTATCTGCCAAGCTCTGTGAACCGAAATATTAATGTCGTTAAACAAATTTCAATAAATTTTAATTGAGGGAATTATCTTTGGCTTGTATATGACGCTTATCCCCATGGTATGGTAATGGCCTTGCGGATGTGTTTTGCTGATGGCCTTATCAAGCCATTAACATATTCCGTTATATCCGTAAACCTCGGTGAACAGAGATACATCACATGGCACCTTTTCCCCATGGTGGTTATGGCCTTGTTAATCTGTTTTATTGTCTGTCTTATTAAATATATGCCACATTTGTGGTATGTATAGGCCATTTAAACTGAGATACATTTGTCGAAATATGAAGGATGTTTTTTGTTTGGAATTTATTATAGCAATTATAGAATTTTTATTAATCGACATACTACATACTTAGTTTAAAAATTAGAAGATCAAACTGTAGGGATCCAGAGCAAAACTTTATATATATTTATTGGGGTGGATTCTAATTTTCTGTTATTTTGTATTATTTTTCGGGCTGAAAGGCTTTTTTAATTAAGCGAAGACGCAAAATTTATATTAAAATGTTTTCTTCGGGATGGTTTATATTTAATCAGCTGGGGAGGCCCTCTTCACCGCTGTAACTTAATGAGCATTTGTGTGCTTAATGCTGATGGTCATTGTATATTAACTGGGAATATTCCGTTATATCTGCCAACCTCTATGAACCGAAACTTTAAGGTCGTTGAAAAAATTTTAATCTATTTTATTTGAGGGAATTGGTTTTTAAATTTCTTAATTTAAAGTGTGGTAAATCTATTCTTGTAATAGATTTTCAACTTAAATTTTGTTTTGTGTAGTACGTGAGATTGTTTTTATTTTATCAGGATGGAATTTGATTTTCTCCATATATTTTTTTGATTTTTCTGAAGAGTCTTTTAATGAATTTAGCGGAGAAACACAACACAAGAATCCATCTTGCTGCGTTTTAAATTTTTAGCGTATGATTAAGTTTCTATTGGTTTCAAGGGTTTACAAAATAAAGGCCTCTTCAAATTTTTTCCTCGATAAATAGGGAGAGCAAAATATTTTTATGCCGAATTTTTACTAAAAAGTTGTATGACAAGTCTTAGTTTAGAATTAAATAAATTAATTACATATATGCAAAAATAATGTGCTAAATATAAGTTTTGGCATAGAAAATTGGGTGCTCCGGATACATCTATCGGGCTCTAATAAAAAAACACGGCTATTGTTATTGTTGTAATGGACGTATTTTTTTGTGAGAATTCCACTCAGGCCGAGCCTATTCTCGATTATACCACTGTATCGTTATTATTCTATATACTGTTGTCTGTGTTCGGTATGCTTGGCTAGATTAAACCCTGTTACCATTCCTCCCGCTTGAAGGCGCATATACTCGTCTACCATCTCATACTCGTCGCCCTCGATAGTAAAGTAAGTAGAGCGCTTACTAAGGGTTTGCGGTTTAACACAGGCTTTTCACTTTCCTACTCTGTTTAAAATGTTGCGGGATTGACTCCTTACGCCAAAATTCATAATGTTAAAATTGAAATTTCTCTTAGTTATAAACCTGGCGTTATAAATAAAAAACTATTAAAATTTTCGAGATTGATATAGACTAAAGCCTGAGTTTGCCTTCCAATCGGTGTCATGTCCGTGCATCTCGCGCTTAAAATGTTGTCACAGAATTTCTTGAACGCACTGATATGATAGTGTAACATATTTACCAGCTTGCTATATGGCCGCTTTTAAATTAGTTTCATTACATAACTGACTCTAGCACGCAATTTCCGAACTATCATCACATTCGCAACTGCTGGAATCAGATCGACCGAATCTATGCATGGAGACTGCGAATTTCCCGTACCCCGACAGCATTTGCGTAACCGGAGCACTTAGGGTAACTTTATTCACAAGTCTTTTTGCTATATTATGCTGTAGGCATGTATAAGTAGTTCTGACGTAACTCGATTGATACTTTATATCTTGCCATGTTGTGCTGGACGCTTTTCGAATATACATTTTTAACTTACTCAGGATATTCGGCCTTGATTTGATTGCCTAGAGTTTGAACATTTCCGTAACTAACATCTTACGGTTACCTTATTTTGTAACTATACCCAATCGTTCACTCAACAATATATCGATTAGGATGGCTCCAGCTTGGACAGTAATCACTTCGGTTGAGACTGTCCTCTACGCTTTAGTAATTCCAAAGAGAATGGCCCTTTGGTACTTATAAGTGTTCATCGGTGGTGAAAATTTACTATATCCGTCCATCCAGCCCAGCCATATGTCGTGAATGCAACCACTAACACTAAGCCTTCATACATCGAAGCCTAGGCATTTTGTTTAAAAACGAATTTTCTTTAGCTAAACTATTGAACATAAAGAAAACTTGCTTGCTACTCTGTGCAACTCTTTTGCCATGCGAGCTTAAACCCCGACTCTCATCAAATTCAACTCGTAACCATTTTACTGATTACACGATCGGAACGGTATTGGTGAAAGATAGATACATTTCTGCGCTTTCTTCTGAATGTTCAATCTTGAATTGCCAGCAAACAGCGCGACTTTGTCATCCGCGAACGCTACATCTTGGATATCATCCTGCATACTACTGTTGAATACTATACTCTACCGTGGTGTGGGCCCAAGAACCTTGTGAACACCTTTTGTTTGCGCTTTTAAAAGGCGTACCGTGGTTTGACCCAACGGTAGCTGACCTGTTTCATTATAGTAGACATTACAACCACAGATTATCAAAAGCTTCAAATATACAAATAGGAATAGTCCTAGACGTACTTTTGCTCTGACTCCTTTACATTTTTCTATCTAATACATCCGTATGTACGACGTAGATCCAAAGCAACTTCCGCAATGTTCTTGTTATTCAAGACGAAGTCCAAATCTTCTGACTTTGCAGTTTCGGCCATCACTCCTTTTTCATGAAAGTCACTGCTATTTACTTGACTGCAATGTTGCTTTCTGCCGGGTTAATTATTTGCTTCAATTTATTTCGCACTTGTTGCAGAATGTTTTTAACACTTGAATTTGTCTGCACATATGTAGGCCTATTTTCTTTTTGTGTTTTACAAATTTATACCGAGCCAACTATCTCTTTGCGTTCAGCTAGATGACCTTAGGCTGCTAGAGGTACATCGTGTCACCAACATCACGAATTGAACTCAAGCACTCATAAATTTTGTTTCTGTCTTCAACAATGCTTATACCTCGTATTCAATACTCTAATGTGATGTGTGTCTCATAAAATTTTCAAAAACCCTGACGCCTCTACCCCCCCTCCCCCGTAAAGGTACCCAGTTACAGAAGTTACAGAAACCATTCTTATTATATTGTAACAGTTTGGTAGTTCTATCTTTCTATAAATGACAATGGCCGCTCATTATTTTCGCTCGTAATTATTCTTTCTAAGTAATAAGCAACACTAACGAGACGGAATTGCGAATGTAAATTCCGAAGCCGAAAATCCGAACCGAGCTTCTGACACTCGACCTAAAAAAGAAACGTTCAAGCGCAAAGGAAGAATACTATCAACTAAAAATTAAAAAAATTAGAAGCAAAAGGAAGAATAATTTCTTAAATTGGAAAAGGAGAAGGTCGAGTTAATAAAAAAAACATAGCGGATATGCTTTAATACAAGAAATACCTTAAAAATACATTATTTGAAATGATACCTGTTGAAATAAAATAATAAAAAAGGTTGAAATTCTATACATATTTTTTAATATAATTTATTAAAATAAAAATATATTCTAAACTAAAATACAATCAGAGTTTTATTAGTTTTCAAATAGCTGATTAAATGCTTGTTGTCTTCTATTAGTCCGTGATTCGAGGGAAATATCCTCTGGATCAAAATATTGAGTTTGTTTAGATTTAAGATTTAAGAACTCTCTAAACCTTCGAAATCTTCATTTGAGCATTCCAAATGCATTTTCAACTCGCACTCGTAAAAACGAATGCACGTAATTAAATTTTCTTTCCTGCGATATTAAATCACCTTTATCTTTAAATGGTGGTACCAGCCAGTCCTGTGACATATAGGCTGAGTCTTTCAAGAGAAAGTAACCATACATACTCGCTGAATTTACAAGTAATTTCCTGTATAAACCCGGCTTCTTTAACAATCTAGAGTCATGCATGGATCCCGGTTCACAACAATGGATGTCAATGAATTCTATTTTAAAATTTACTACCCCTTGCAACATAATACTTGAATAACATTTTCGATTATGGTAATAATTATTTTCATTCAAATTTAAAAAGCGGATATGTGAGCCATCAATACAACCCAACACATTTCTTAACCCTCCTTTATTAAAAAATATTTCTTAATTCGCTATAGCTTCATCATGTGGCGGCCACTTGATAAACTTGGGTGAATGGTATAAATCAAATCGGTCACATAATTGTTTATTCCATGAGCGGTACTTTGTGAAACATCAAATAAATTGGAAACCTGCCGGAAACTATCTTGGTTTGCCAAGTAATAAATTGTAATTGAAACCTTTTTTTATTTGGAATCATAAGTTTCCCTCCAGTGGCACGATTCTGGCAATTCCCTGGCAATAGAGAATTGGGGAATGATTTTATATGTAATTTCAGTTCAAATATTTTTTTTCTGGCTTACTGAGGTAAAAAGCTGGTGTTAATTTTTTACAAAACAAATTTAAATTGGGAATAATTTTCCCTATCAATTTAGGTATGGAAAAATTATTCCCAATTTATAAATATTTACATGGAACTTTTTTCGTCAGTAGTCCGGAAAAAATATGTTTTTGTACAGAAATTACATATAAAATCTTTCCCCAATTCCCTATTCCCGGGGAATTACCAGGATAGTGCCACAGAATGTGATAAATTGGGTCTGGTCATTAATGGCTCCAAGAAACCTATACAGGCAGACATATTTAAAAATGTGATCTAAGAATTAATTTTATTAACTGAGAACGGTATTTCACTTACTCATGAGAGAACCGTTTAATTCTCACCAACCAAAAATTACTTTTAAACTGAACGTCATTATACGCCTGTACGAGTACCGTATTTTCATAATAATTCCTGACTCTATGTATAGGGGTTTATTTTTTGCATCTTCGCTATCACTGGAACTCGTCGAGGAAGTTCCAATACAAATTTTAGGCTTGGTTCATCCAAAAATTTCATCTAAAAAATTTGTAAAAATATTATCAGCGTTTATGTTTACAAGGATATTTATTTTATTTACAATTACGTCTTTAGCCATTTCTCTTAAATGACCAATTTTTCTAATTTTTCAAAAACACAACTATAAAATATTTTTTTAATTGTAATCAAAATTTTGTCTAAATACTTCAGAAAATATATAAAAATCTAAAATCGAAAACTAGTTATTTTGACATTTATAAGTATCAAACGAACGCCTTCTTCTCTTCAGTAACACAATTAAATGATGAGTAGCTCAATTTCTGAAGTGAAAGGTTGTTGCTCTTCAGTTGAATCGAATGCGCCTAACATCTCCACAGAATATACATTGGCCAGAAGAGTCAATGCGTAGACCAAGAAAAAATGACCTACCGGCCATTTCCTGCCCTTTTTTACAACTCTGAAATGTAATTATTTTAATGGAATCATCATTATTAAAATGTATGATTTATATTAATTAGTATGACAGTTGTACAAGTGTTATGACATGAGTTACAAATTTATTTTATTTTAAATTTAATACTCAAAAATAAAGAATTTTGGTTACCCTGTAAACAATTTTCCTGTCTTATTACAAACCGAGGTCACAAAAATGAGTTCAAATTTTTCCATAGTGAAATAGCGTTATGTTTATTCTGGGCTGGGATGTTCTAACATCACCATGTTTCGATAATTTATCGAAGTTTATTTCTCGTTTCTGTAGAGTAAAATTTGTATCTGTTTCATTTTTTTATATCAATTATCAGCATGCTAGATTGCAACATTGTGCTGTTTCTACTGCGTTTCTATCACCAAATAATTTATTCAAATATATTCTAGTAGGTTGTGATAGCAACAGAGAAGAAATAATTGATAAACAAAACAGAAGTCAAATTAATTCTAGCAGAAAGAGATGTAGACTTCGATAAAATATTGAAAAATGGTGATGTTAGAACATCCCAGCATTCTGTGACATCTCTATGAGACAACCCAATAGGCAATGCCGACTGAATCCCATGTACATTCGCGTGCAAAACCACACTCTTTATATGGAAAGAACTATGTAAAGTACTCGGAAATCCGTACTACTCGCCAAAGAAAAGTATCACAAAAATTCCAGTGTGGGTGTGAATCCCGAATAAAAAGAGATAAAATCAAATTGAAAATTAGATGGAATTTCGTCGGAAATTCGGGTTTATTCCATATATTTTTCGCTGCTAATTGCATACACTTTTCTGCATGCTACTAGAGCAAATTTCCATAGTACTTTTCAAGTTCTGCTTTTATTTTGAAATTAAAGAAATTTTTGTTCCATTTTTTTGTAAAATTTATTAATTTTTAATATACAATATATACAATATACATAATTTAAATTTAATAAATCCCCCCGATGTATTTATATCGCACAATCGGCACCCATCTTAAACAATAAACACTTGAAAATCGTCAGTATCAAAAGTATACGTCGTAAATTTGTACATGATAATTGAAATTCAATTTTGTTACCTGTTCAGTCCAATGTTGTTGATGGTGAAATACGAACAAAATTAGAAAACTCTTAAAATTAATAAAATTTTACTTTAATAATTAAAAAACATTTTAAATAAACACAACATTTCGAAAATAAAACAGTATTATAAATAAAAAAAACTGATGCTTATCACAAAAAACTGAAAATCAGTCACACTTGCTCCCGCACTCAAAAGTCAAAACCAATCAAATTCCGTGAAATGTTTTATGCCCCGCCTCGCTTACTAGTTCCACACTCGAGTTGAAATATTTTTAACTTTGTAGTGATTTTAATACATTCTGTGCGATACCGCGCTATTTGTGTCACACTCAGTGCCGCACGTATATATTCAGCTGAAGATAGAAAACAAATCTAATAAAACATCAAAAAAATTTGCAAATCGGAAAGAGAAAGAAAATTGTTTTGGTCCAAAAACAATATTTTTGTACTTTGAATTCGAATTGGGATTATAACTATTTTTTCCATACAGTGGATAAATTACATACTGGGAGCCCCATCTTCTATGCGATGCGGAACACAAACTAATTACAAACACTTCCTCAATATGAAATTTTTCCAATGTGTGGAAAAAATATTTCTAACTCCTATTGAAACTACAAAATATCAAAGACACAAAAATATCAATTTTGAGAAAAATAATTTTCTTTCTCTTTCTGATTTGCCAATTTTTTTGATGTTTATTTGGCCGGATTCATACTTCTTCGTTCATTCATTCAAACAATTTTTTCGACCAACCATTTCTTGTGAAAAAATGCTGAAGAAAAAAATCGTCATTTTGGAGCAATTCAGCAATATGATTGTACGTAATTATGGGTTTTTATTTTTTATAAAAAAAATAATGTTTTATTTTCGAAATGTTGTGTTTATTTAAAATGTTTTTTAAGGATTAAATTAAAATTTTATTAATTTTAAGTGTTTTTTTAATTATGCTCGAATTTCGCTATCAACCAACAACATTGCACTAAACAAGTAACAGCACACCTTTAACTTTATTAAAACGTTCTTCATCTTATATATACATCATTCGGTCACACATTTTGCTAATTACGCGTATGTGCTGACCACACAAAAGGAAATATATATAAAAAAAAATGTAATTTGCACATTATACGAGTACTACTCAAACAATTGTGCTGAGCATGCATGCATGATACAAATATATACAGGTATGTTCCAAAATAATCATCGATCCGCCATGTTTTTTTGTTCTTACGTCATCAGTGGCCCTATTCTGGTTTTCCCCGGGAATTGGGAATTAGTGACGTTTTTCTAGCAGTTGGGAATTTTCTATTTCCCAAAGTGTATTCTGGCGTTTGCGATTTTTTTATTGAGAAAAAATAATTCCATTTTATAGTAGTTTTGACGTTAATTGTTCCCCATTATTTTTTTGGGGAATTGTGATTCGTAGGTTTATGAATTTTTAAACATTATTTTTCCTAATAAATATACCTACATTTAAAAATAAATTACACTTGTAATATGGTCGCAATACGTGTTTTAGTTTATAAATATGTAAAAAAATGTTTCCCGAAAAATTATTCCCTGCCAGAATACACATTTGGAAACGGGAAATATATATTTGGGAATTAGAGCAATTTGTAATTACAGCAAAATATTTTTCCAATTCCCCGGGAAAACTAGAATAGGGCCATTGGTATCGGGTATATAATATTAAAATTTGGAATATTGTGCCGGTGTGTTTTGTCGTATTTTATGTGAAATAAAATTGGTGAAAATTCGACGTGTTGATAAATTTGAACCGATTTAGTGCATTAAAAGTATTAGGTTGTAGGAAAAGTTCGTCGAAAAAAAATTTGAACTAAATTTATTTTTCTAGAATGTTCTTGAAAATCGAAAATATACAGGAATATTCTATAGAACGTTCTTAGCTCTTTCATACCAGCCCTATAAATATTGACCCGCGCGTATTTTAGGGCAGTTATGGAGAAATTGTCGAAACGTGATTTGCGAATAATTTTTTATTACGAATGGCTGCGCGGCTCCAACGCGAGTACAGCCACAACAAATATCAACAGCACAATTCGGGAGTCGAGTGTTCACGTTTCCACAGTGCACAAATGGTTTGCTCGATTTAAGTCTGGAGGTATTACATTTGATGACGAGCCTCGTACTGGACGACCTTCCAGTACAAATAATGACGAGGTCGAGCGCGTTGTTAAAGAAAATCCGGATGCTAATGTACGTAATTTAACAAACATACTTGGCTGGCATTTTACTACCGTTGCCGATCATCTTAATCAATTAGAATATTGGAAAATAAAAAGCCAATGGGTACCTCGCTGACAGACCGAGGCTAATCGCATGAGCCGCTTGTCTATTTGCCAATCGCTTCTTCTAAGGCCTAAGAGAAAAGAGTTTCTGGAAGATTTGTAACTGGAGATGAATCATGGGTTTTATACGATAACGATAAACTAACGATAAACGCACTGCCATCACAAAGTTTGCTTGCAAATAAAACGATGGAACAATCAACGTGCGGCAAAGCGAAATAGAACTAGAATTGTTGAGAATGCCATCGAAGAATATGATTTGAGGTTTGCGTAACGACTATATAAATATTTAAATTTTACTTTATTAATATATTTAAATAGTTCACAGAAATTCTCTGCAACTTGATGCAACGTTAGTACAAATAAGCGACCCAAATAGATCGTCCTTTGAAACATACACAGAATAAGTTAAACCAAGCTTTTAAAATTATTTTGTATAATTAATGCTTGAAATATTTCAGAATTGATTTTGAATGGGTACATGTAATTAAAATTAGGCAAATGGAAAAGGAAATGGCCGCTCTACGCAAATATAATTCAAGAATGAAACATGAAATGGACTGCGAAAATGGATCTTCGACCAGGAATTTTAGAGCATGGTAGTAATATACATATATGAAGCATTACTAGCTGACAGAAAGGGAAACAATATGTGTAATTTCATTTGATGAAATGAAAATTAGGTTAGAGTATGAATATGACAAGACCTACGATACAATGCTAAAGCCAGGAAATTATGTGCAGGTGGTGATGGTCAGAGGGCTAGTTGGAAACTGGAAGCAGCCATTTTTTATAATTACGACTGCAGAATAACAGCCGAAATGTTATTCGGAATCATAACAAAATTACATGCAATTCAATATGTTGTTGTTGCTATTGTTTCCGATATGGGACCCACCAACCAAGGATTGTGGAGAGAGCTTGGTATTTCATTAGAACAAGCTTGGTTTGAAAATCCAGCTGATCAATCCATGAAAGTGATGTACCACACCTCATCAAGAAACCATTTTCTGGGTACTGGCTTTATTTATAAAAACAAAATTATTAATTCTGCACCAATAAAAGAAGTAATGCAAATAACATCGTCATCAGGTGTTAATATCTTATATAAAATCACAGATGTTCATATTAATGTGAAAAATGTTGGTGGCCAAAAAGTGAAATTAGCAACTCAATTGTTTTCACATACCACTTCGAGTGCTATAAAAAGAGCAATTTCATTGGGATTATGCAAGTCTGAAAATGCTTTGCTTTCTGCAGATTTCATCAAACTGATCAACGACTGGTTTGATGTTTTTAATTCAACATCGATCGATTCTAGAGACCGTATGAAAGCTTATGGGTTGGCATTGAATGTACAGAATAACATTATCAAAGAAACCAGTGATTTTCGTATCCAATATGTTAGCTCCAACAAAACGTACTTTGCTGCCTTTTCAAAAGGGAATTTTGCTGACAAACGCATCACTTCCACAATTATATGAATATCTTAAAGAAAAATACGAAATTGAATATATTATTTCATATCGATTAAATCAGGATGTTTTGGAAATTTTTTTTAGTGCTATACGTGCAAAATGTGGTTTACACGATCAGCCCAGTGCGCTAGAGTTCAAATATCGGTTATTGGGCTATTTATTAGGTAAACATTTTAACATATAAGAGAAAAATGAAATAGATTTTTAAGATTAAGTAAATAATATTATGTGTTGAGAAATAAATTTGAAAAATTAATCTCAAATGACTTGTTTTACCACACCAACAATGTTTTAATTTAGTAATTTTTGTTTACAGTTCAAGTTAGACGCATCACTTCATGCGACGTGACTATGGATCTTCCTGATTACTAGATTTTAAAATCAATGAGGCCGTGATTTGCAAAACTTGTTATATCCAAGACAACTGGAATTTGAGAAAATGCAAAAAACTTATAAATCTTTATATTTGTCCTACTTTTATTGAACAAGTGTTTACATCGACAATGTTTCAATTCTTGATATGCCACACAAGAAACGGAATATTTTGTTCCAGATTTTCTCAATATCAAAAAATATTGATGGATATAGAGGAAAAAAAGATTGACGAAATATAGAGAGTTTTGCAAATAATGTCGGGTTTCATCCTCAATTAAACCAAGTATATCGTGAGTTTTGTCAAATTATTCCATCGAAAAATAATAGATGATTTGTAAATTATCTTTTAGAAGTAACTGTCATCTCACTTTTTATTAAAAATGGATATAAGTTTTGCAAATCACGGCCTCAAATCTACTAAATAATTTTGTGCAAAACTTAATGAAATTTTTTTAAATCTTAGTTGGCTTCATTAGTTTGAATTATTTTTTATTTATTTGTCACGTCAAAATTTCAAGTGATAGAAATTGTCATTTGGAGTGATAGCACTCGCAAAGAAATATTTATAAAGCAGCATACTGAGATTTAAAAAACAGCCAG
The DNA here is from genome assembly GCA_932526605.1 of Nephrotoma flavescens. Taxonomy (NCBI): domain Eukaryota; kingdom Metazoa; phylum Arthropoda; class Insecta; order Diptera; family Tipulidae; genus Nephrotoma; species Nephrotoma flavescens. The sequence continues at coordinate 212,321,426 of OW052220.1, forward strand.
AACGACTTTATTGAACAATTATTTTGTAAGTTTCGATTTCATGATCTAGTAACCAGGAAGATGAGTATAGTCACGTCACTTGAAGTGATGCGACTAGGGGAATAGGGGTGTTAGTGTTTCTGGTTAACTTGCTGTTTTTTTTGTGTGCGGAGAGGAATGAAATGTTAGTGCACGTCAATGAAAGCAGTAACGGGTAGGAAGATGAAGCAGTACTATTAAAATTAAACTATGGTAGTAGTGATAGTCAAATTGTTCCTGTGATAACAGAAAAACTACATAGAGGTGTACATGTAGAAGTGGAAAATGAGCCGCAATTATACCATACAGAACTGAGCCATGTTGAATTTGATGAATTAACTTGTGACGCGTTAGAAAATCTGGCAGGCTTTATAGTAAAAAAAAAAACAACCTACAGTATGGTGAAATATCATCTCAGCAGAAAAACCACAGTTCATGGAGTTGGGTGGATGCACTATCTGAAGGAGGTCAATACAAACCTTCAACCCAATTCATGGAAATAATAATAAAATTAGAAACGTTATTTAATAAAATAAACTGTGATAAGATTAGCATAATACCAAATTATTTAAAACAACACGTGATAAATATTTAATTGAAATACCTGAAAATATTAAATTATTGTTTTTTAGATCTAGATTGTATTTTAGAATAAAAAAATTAAATAAATTATTAGCAATAAAAAAAAACAAAGTAAAAAGATAAATAAAACTATAACTTAAAACAAAAATATTTAAATATTATATCATTTGATTCCAAAATTCAGTCAAAAATCTACAAATCTACAGTTTGTTACGAAACGTACAAAATTTGTATTCCCAGATGACGTCACATAACCACGTGCGTTCATCTGTCAATCAAAAATTTTATTTTCGAGAGAACAGAATAAAAGAATACAAACAATTTTGGTGTTTTAATATAAAATAAGGGTTTAACAATAAAAATCTATTACGGCTTAGTTTGAAGTCAGTAGCTGAAACCGTGTGTAGCTTGGCTCTATTGTATGTTAAAAATTAAACATAAATAAATTTTACAAATAATGCAACAAAAAATTTCTTGAATTTCAAAATAAAACCACGACGTCTTTTTATTCATTCCAAAGAATGAATAGAAAGGATAGAATACTGGTCATGTGACTTTAAAATATTCCAAACAGAATGTAATAAAAAAAAAGATTTGGAAGGAATGGAATACATTTTTGAGTCATTTTTTTAGCTGTTTAAATTTTTTATATATTTTAAATACATTAACATATTTTCATTGCTATAGTTATTATTCTTCATTTTTAATTTATTTTTTACCGCAACTATTATTTATGTACATGTACATTCTACAAAACAAACAATATGGCGGGTAATATTAGAAACATGGCTCCCTGCATTAAAAAAGTTTGAAATTAAAAAGGTTGACTTAAAAATGGTGTTTTTATATGAAAAAATGGGACCTTTTTTTAAGTAACGTCAATTTACAAATTTAAGTTTGTTTTATATTTTGATTAATGAAAGCATTAGTTGCAATAATTGAATGGTTTGGACTTACATGTCCAATAGAGAGTACCATTCGCCAATTTTCATATTTTTTCGGGAGCCTAAAACATTCCATTTGTTCTACCTTTTCAACTAGTACGAAAAGAATACGTCCGAAACGTCCGGAATATTTAGATGGAATAAAAATACACTATCACCCCAATTACCATAGTCGCGTCACGTCATATTTTGTGACTATAGTCACGCCGCTTACTTTTTCTATTCTTATATACCCTGTTTATATTGGGCGTCGAGTCAACTTGTAGTTATCTTCAGGCTAACCTTGAAGTTAACTTGTAGTGTTTATATTGGCAGAGTTATCTTTGGATCGAGTCCAAAATTTTTAAAAAGATCTAGATGAATGCATTTAATTTTAGGGGAAACTTAATAAATTAAAATCGGAAAAACTCTCAAAAAATATGCTTTCGTATTTAGATACCACTGCTCACACCAAAAAATTAAAATAAATAATTTTTTTTGTTTTTTTTTTTATTTCAGTGTTATTTTTATTGTTGTTTTTCGACTCGACCTAAGAAATTTTTTGGATTGAGTCGAGTTAACTCCAAGCTAACTTTTGGTGATTATGTTGAAGGTGAACCTAGGTTCACCTCCAATATAAACAGTATAATAGTCGCAACTTACGCCTATTGTCATTTTATACGACTATTGTCATTCCGTGATTCCACACTTTGAATCTTTGGTCATGATTCTTTGCTCGTTCCCTCCCCTTCACCCACAAACTAATTTTTTGGCGGGGAAATTCTTGATTCTTTTTTAAAGCAAACATTTTTATTGATTCTACTGATTCTCGCACAACAACAAAAATAAATTTTTCAAGAACACCTTGTTAACTATAGCTAACTTAACTTTAGTTTAATTTGCACTTCGAGTGCAAAAAATATATTTTTTCAACCAAGGAAGCAGTTTTCGCAGCAAATAATAAACATTTTTTACAATACGAATAAATCAAAAAACATAATTTTAAGCACAATATAAGCTTAGTACTCAGTTCAAAATGAAATGAAATTTTAACGCGGTCTCCAAAAATCTATTTATTTTCGCGTGAAATAGAAATGAAATTTTATTTGGAGAATTTTTAATTTTAACGTATAAATTTGTAGACATGCATAAATTAATTTCTTTATTTTACGTAAATAATTTAAATTAAATTGACTTTAATTAAAATTTATGAATTTGTGGTATTAAAAAATTTGTTTTTGCCAAAAATAAACAAATGTCAAAATTTCGCGTGAAAATAATGTCTCGGCACATTATTTTCACATGAAAATAATTTGGAGAGTTTATGCGCGCTATCTTTGATGTATTGAACACACTTGGTTTTTTCGTTGGAGAACTGAGTACTACAAAACGAAAACAGAAATCAAATTTTTCATTTCTAATTTCACTTTGGTAAAATCGTATGGAAATTTCACGTGAAATCGAACTGAGTACTAGGCTATACATAAAAAAAAGAAACGCGCAAAGAAATCAAATGTGGACGGTGATTGATTTTTTGAAATCATTGAATCACGACGAAAGAATTAAAGTGTGGCGAGGCTCATTTGGTTTTCATAGGTGAATGAAAAGAAAAATGGATTCTCGAAAAACGTTAGTTATTTTGATTATTTATTTACATATTTTTATATTTTATTTTATTTTATATTTTAAATTTTATATTTTTTTTGTAAAAGTACGTAAATATAATTACTAAATAATAATCTAATACAATATATCTACGTAAATATAATTATTCGTAAATGTATGTATATATTTTTTTGTGTTTGTTAAAAGTGATGTGCTGAATTGGATTTTACGAAGTGAAATTGTTGAATTTTTTTTATAAATTGATTAGTTCAGTATAATTTGTTTTTATTCATTTTTAGCAATAAAGTCACAAACTGCAAGCAGTTTGAAATGCTCGTTAGCCTAATGGAGAAGTGGCATATGAGCTTTGGCAACTCCAACCTGAAACGACACAATATCGTGAACCACCAAATCCTCCACAACCTAAAAAAAAGTAATAAAAATCTATTGAACGACGAGCGAAAGCGCATGTTAGAACTTCAAACAACCACAATTCAAGAAATTGAGAAACATACTAGGGAAATCGCTCAATATACTCGAAAAATGTATGATGTGAAAGTGAAGAAATTTGAATTATTTAAAGAAGATCTGCTTAACAAGAAGCGAATGCGGCAACAGGCTATTGAAATTAAACTTCGAGCGGTAAAATACAAAGAGAGAAAATTGGCGATGGCAGAAGCGAAAGAAAATAGCAAAAGGCAGCCACAAAACTGTGATAGCAGTATCACCCTAATTACCATAGTCGTATGACTTCATGTGAAGTGACTATGGTCGTGTCACTTCACTTGAATTTTGCCATTCTCACAGTCGATATGACTCGAATCTGGTAAGACCAAAAATATCTCAAATTTGCTCAAATTTGACAAATACAAAAGTGTCAGTTTGTGTTGTCAATAATCGTTTTGAAATTTTAATTCAAGTTTTCGTTTTGTGTTAGTGAAGTATAAAAAATATTCAAGCTTTCGTTTTTATGAAATACGTTTTTGTCTTATTAACATAACATGAGCAGCGTAGAATTCTTTTACGACAGCGATAGTGATGTCAATATCCAAAGTTCGGCTTTTACTGAAGGCGGGTATCAAACTGGCACTGGAAATGAGTATATGGCAGTAGCTCAGCCAACGTTTTCAAGAAACTTGCAGCAAATACTGGACATATTCGAAAACAACTTATGTCCGGAAATGATCAACTTTTCAACAAGTGAGGAAAACAAAAGACAAATTAGATTGGGATTTTTTGAAAATCATGGATGTCTTGGGGTAATAGGATGTGTAGACGGAACCCATGTTATAATTTTGGCACCGCATGCAAATGAAAGACATTTGTATTATAACCGAAAAGAATTTTTTAGTTTAAACGTGATGCTGGTAATTAATTGTAAATTATAATTATTTGTTTAGTTGTAATCCAGAAAATTATATTTCAATCATAGGTGTGTGACGACCAAATGTATATACGATACATTGACGTCAACCATCCAGGATTCTGCCATGATTCTTATATATTCAACTCTAGCGAACTAGATACCCATCTTCAACATGAGTTTAATATTGGAGACAGAAACTCGTGGCTTTTAGGTAATATTCAAGAAAACAAATGCATTTTATTGATGTTAAATAATATTTATTTTATAGGTGATTCTGGATACGCATTGAAGCCATATTTGATCGTACCATTTCGGACGTTACAGCAAGAGTGCGACCCACGAGAAACAATTTTTAATAACAAACACACGAGCGTTCGGAATATAGTGGAAAGAACAATTGGGCGAAGAGCAGTTCGCACCGGACAACGACTATCAAAGTAATTTTGGGGGAAGAATTCGCGGACAAATAATGAATTCAATTTGCTAAAGTTCAAACATTTCCTAAAGTTAAATTTTATTGTAAAAATATTAATTAAAATTTAAGTATTTCAAAATATTTTTTTATGATTAAATTAGGTAATTCATTTTAAATAAATCTATAATAAAAAATAAATAAATTCAGTTAAGTTATTAATAAAATATGTACATACAAATATTTAATAGTTTTTTAATCGCTATCCGTTATACTGTTATCACAGTCTTGTGGCTGCCTGTTGCTATTTTCCTTCGCTTCTGCCATCGCCAATTTTCTCTCTTTGTATTTTACCGCTCGAAGTTTAATTTCAATAGCCTGTTGCCGCATTCGCTTCTTGTTAAGCAGATCTTCTTTATATAATTCAAATTTCTTCACTTTCACATCATACATTTTTCGAGTATATTGAGCGATTTCCCTAGGATGTTTCTCAATTTCTTGAATTGTGGTTGTTTGAAGTTCTAACATGCGCTTTCACTCGTCGTCCAATTGATTTTTATTACTTTTTTTAGGTTGTGGAGGATTTGGTGGTTCACGATATTGTGTCGTTTCTGCATTAGGCTAACGAGCATTTCAAACTGCTTGCAGTTTGTGACTTTATTACTAAAAATGAATAAAAAAAAATTCAACAATTTCACTTCGTAAAATCCAGTTCAGCACATTACTTTTAACAAACACAAAAAAAATATACATGCATTTACGAATAATTATATTTATGTAAATATATTAGATTATTATTTAGTAATTATATTTACGTACATTTGCAAAAAAAATATAAAATTTAAAATAAAAAGTAAAATAAAATTATAAAAATATGTAAATAAATATTCAAAATAACTAACGCTTTGCGAGAATCCATTTTTCTTTTCAGTCACCTATGAAAACCAAATGACAATCAATAGTCGTATAAAATGACAATAGGCGTAAGTTGCGACTATAAAAATAGAAAAAGTAAGCGGCGTGACTCACAAAATATGACGTGACGCGACTATGGTAATTGGGGTGTTTATCTATTTTAAGCCGGAAATCAAACCCACACTGGAATTTTTGTGACACTTTTCTTTAGCGAGTAGTACGGATTTCCGAGTACTTTACATAGTTCTTTCCACAGAAAGAGTGTGGTTTTTGCACGCGAATATACATGGAATTCCGTCGGCATTGCATATATTGGGAAATTATTACTTTTCTATATATTGTAATAAATAAAATAAAATATTTTAATTTAATTTTATTAATTAGATATTAAAATAGAAAGGTTGTAAAAAATTATTCCGACGGCTTTAATTATAATTTACCTCCAGTTTGTTTTATAAAACAAATCACATACATAATCAATTAGATACATTGTCCTTCTAAACCACAACCCTAATAATATGTTTTATTATATTTCTAGGCATCAAAAGGTTCAGCAAAATTGCCAACAATTCCAAAACAGTATACCATCACAAGGAAGTTTAGCCGGAATGCCTTATTCAGCGGGGCCATATGCTGATCCAGGTTATTTACAATTAGCATTAGGCGCATATTTATCACCTTCGGCAACCGGCTACAAAAGTGTTGATCCCTATTTTTTATCACAAGGTATATATTATAAATTGACAACCCCCTTTATTTTGTATAGGTACAAAGACATTACACTTATCTGTTTAGATCTTTGAATATTATTTAATTTAATAGTTCAAACTGTGACATTCACAGCACTTTAAATTTTCTATAAACATAACAGTGGTATTGTTCTTTCATTTAAGCAGCATATCACAATATAAATTATCAAAGAACGAACTGAAAGGATAACTGTTTTGTAAAGATAACTATATAGAAATTATATAAAATTACAAAAAGGTCACAAAAATAATAAACAATTAAAAACTATTTAATGAAATCATAAATTTAATTAAAAACTTGTTGGAATTCATTTCTTTTATTATCAAATATTTCTACCTTCCAAAACCCGTAAACGGAACTTACACGTTTCGAGATAATTAAATTACAACAAAATAAATAAATATACAAACACTTTATTAATTTCATTCGATAGGAATTTTTGGTGCCACATCATTATTCCCGGGCAGTGGATGTCCTGTACCCGAATTAGCCATTGGATTAGGTATGGGTATGAATGCATTACGACATTGTAGGCGACGTAAAGCTCGGACCGTATTTAGTGATCCACAATTGACCGGACTGGAGAAACGGTTTGAGGCACAACGTTACTTGTCGACGCCGGAACGCGTAGAATTAGCATCGGCGCTGGGGCTTAGCGAAACACAGGTGAAAACGTGGTTCCAAAATCGACGAATGAAACATAAAAAACAGCTACGACGGCGTGACATAAACACAACGACGGGTAATAGTACTAATAATTCTTCATCGTCTTCATCAGGTAATTGAATACAGATTTTCCATAAATTGTTGACCAAAGAAATTTTCAATTTTCTTATGAACGTAATTTAATTATAAAACATCTTAAAATTTTCTTTTGATGTAAAATATTTTTTTTTATTGTATTTACCCACATATACACCATATATAAATAGAACCAGTGGATTTTTCACGAAACGATACACCCGCCAGTCAACACAGTACAATTTCTTCAACAAATCACCATGTGACGGAAAATCCTCACGAAAAATCATTTTCGTTGTACAACCAGAGTCATCATATACCAGTCGGTCACGGAGCACAGCAGACACCAATCGATGGACTAATTTTACGAAAACCATCCACAATTCAAACTTCGTCCATAATTCATCGATCGACCGATTTAATTATGAGCGATGATATCAGTGAGGATACCGATAACGATGAAGACGATGATGGTGATTGCAGTGACGTCGATATAGTCGGCGATGAAAAATTATTTCTTTAATATTTATTGCATATAAAAAATTAGAGACCATTTGGGATGATAAGTACAGGGACAACAAACACGAATTTATTAAAATACGATTTGTATAAATTAATATAAAATAATTCTCAACGAAAAATAAATAAATTGATTAAATAAAATAATTGACAACCTTTGTAAATAAAATAAAATAAAATTTAACAAAAATTGTGTTTTATATACAAATATTTTTCGGTCGCCGTACACTGGCGTGTATACGCTTTAATAATGTGAAATTGAATTAAAATTTGATAAAAATCTAATTAAATGACATACCGCTGATCTGTAGTAGCGAATTTTAACAATACAAATTAAGAGGACATATTCATGTAAAAATATTGAAAGCCCGTGACATTTCATCATCAACCCCTATATATAAACGTTTTTCATTATTATTGCTCTCTTATTATGTCGCATGCTTTGGTCTCCTATAATGTTATTATTACATATTTCCTTCCTTAATCAAATCCTTTATTTAAGTTATATTGTTATCTACATTAAATCAAAATTTTTGTACAACAACAATACCGAAATCCATCCTCTTGAATCAATAATAAACACTTTTCGTTTTGTTGTTATTTTCCCGCAGAGGATGAAAGAAATATGCTCGGTTTTATCCCTTCGTTATAATATTCCATGATCCGCATAATAACATTTTATGGATGGGTGTGTGCGCATTTTATACGGAAAAACCAGTCGATTAATAGTTAATTTTTAACATTTAATTCGAGTGTTTGTTACATTGTACGCAGTCAATATTTATTTGTGTTGTTGGAGGAAAGCAGAAAATTTATAAATGTGTAACGTGTATGGGCGGAATCTATAATATGATTTTAAGTACATAGAATGTGTTTAACAAATTAAGGAGATCCTCTGTCGATTCAAAGGGGTTGGTGTCCCCCAATTAAGTACATCTGACTTTTTCGATAATCATCTCATAATAAACTGTTAGTACAAGTAGCTATGAATCGAATATAAAAGGCGCTTTCTGTTTCCTTGTAGAATTTCAGTTATACTCACACCAGCATGCGGAGGCCGTATTAAACTTATAGAAAAAACTTATTTGTAGTCTCAACGCCCGCTGAATAAGATTCATTCAAAGAGAAGAAGATTCCATGTGAAATTTATTAACAAAATTTTGGGAATCAGCAAACCCTCCACTCCACTGCGAGGCAGAGAAATGTGAGAATCATTTTCAAACAACTCATTACAGAGATTCTATAGGAAATTTACCAGAAGTTTTACCCTTAAAAGAAAACATCACACTAGGCGATTCCAAATAAATGGCCGCTAAACGATTTTTTTTATACTTTTTACGCTATTTGCCGTAGGCACTTGGCGAAACACACTTATACTTAATAAACACATTTTTATTAATCACTTGTTTTTGTTTCGCAGAATATTTTTCAAAAAGTTTAAAAAATCACTCGATCGATTTCGACTTGTTAGGTCATCATCAGGAGTATCTACTGAATTGTATTAGTAAAATTTTTTTGTTATATAGTAGAAAAAAGCAAAATATAAATAAAAATAAAAGGAGGGAAAAAAAAAAAAATAATAATAATAATAAAATAAGCAATAAAAATTAATCTACGGATCGCGCAGGTAGGCGATGAGTCATAGGTTGAGTAACAAAATTCAAGGTATATTATTGCGTACGTGAGAATAGAAAAGGGCGGGGTCTGTAATTGTTGAGAACCGGATTTCTCTCTGTTCGTTAAGGATATTTTGGTTAAGAAATATTGATTTTCGAATTTCGTAAGATTCTAAGGTATCTAAACGGCTGCCTTTGGGTTGTATATGTAATATGTCTAAATTGTTCAAGCTAGCTGTATGATTTTCTGAAGTTAAATGGTTATGGAAAGTTGATTGATTGCAACCAGATAAATGTTCTTTAGCTCTAACTCCAAAATTGCGCCCAGTCTGACCAATATAGGATAAACTACAATCATTGCAATTAATCCTATAAACGCCAGATTTGGAAAGGCGATCAACTCTAGGTTTATTGTTAAAAATCATTTTCTTTATTGTGTTATTATTATAAAAAGCAAAACTAATATTGGTATAATTGTACACGATGTTGCTAATCCGTTGGCTCGTTTTTCCTATATACTCTAAGCGACGCCAATTTTCCCGCGTTGGACTGTCCGGTGGATAAATACCAGTTAGAGTTTTACGCTTTAGCTTTTTATTTAATAACTTTAATATAGTCCTAGTTGCATATCCGTTATTCGTTGCTATTTGAAGGATTATGTTAAGCTCAGTGTTATAATTTGAATTTGACAGAGGGATGTTTATTAGTCTATCTATGAGTGAGTGGAAAGCTGACATTTTAATATTATGGGGATGGTTTGAAGAACTAGGGATAACAGCGTCTGTATACGTGGGTTTCCGATAAATTTTGAAGTCTAAAGTAGAATTAATCCTGGTTATTGTTATATCTAGAAAATTAATACATTTATTTTCTTCCTTTTCTAACGTGAAATCAATGGTGGGATATTGAGAATTTAACCAAGTAAGGAAAGAGTCTAACAGTCTATCAGTTCCATTCCATAGACATAATATGTCATCAACATATCTATACCAAAAGATTATATGACGAAAATAGGGATTGTTATTTGACATGATCATTTGTTCGAAGAAATTCATGAAAATTTCAGCCAACAAAGGTGACAGAGGGGAGCCCATGGGTAGACCATCAGCGAATTTGAAATATTTATTATCAAAACAGAAATAATTTTGTTTAATACAAGTCTCAAAAACTAACTTCAGTTCACGACGTAAGCTCTCATCTACAACATCCCTATCTAAGTAATTACAAACTATTTGGGACAAAGTATTAATTGGAATAGAAGTGAAAAGACTGGCCGAAGACTGAAGTTTGTTGCCTTCATTATTTCACGTTTTTCTAAAGGGATTATGTTTAAAAGAGTTTCATCATTGGAACACGATTTGTATAGGTGAAAACAACGATTTTGTGTTCGCCAACATACGTGTCGTTAAGTAATGCTTTTGAAGCGAGAGAATATCTTGTCTGCTCATCAAGAGCCAATTGTTTGAATCGCTAAGAAGGTAGCTGTTGCCATCCCATGTACGTGACCGTGGTAAGTTCAAATGTTTTTAATGGATCAACAGAGATCTTTCTCTGCATAAAATCTGTTGCAAACCATTTTGGCTGAAATTGACACTTGCCTCTACATTTTTCTAATGTCAGATGTCATGGCAAATTAGTACCGTCGAAACCTCAAAAGGCTTAGCAACGGAGTGAATTTTGCCCCTACGCCAAACAAAATCGACCTTCGATCATTCGAAAATCTGGCTGTAGATGCCGAAACAGCCTTATCTGGCCAGATAACCCAAATAAAATCAGTGTGTGCGTTACAAATAAAGAAAGGTATTGATAACTCTTCTACTCCACCATTCTCTTCTTCTGCTGCTTCTAATAATACTAACTTCAAAGTGATTGGTGCGATAAAGAAAAAACTACGTGACCATGACCTTATAGCGTGTAAAGCGGATAAAGGCAATACAATTACCGTGCTCACAAAAGTCGATTACTGCAATAAAATTTCTGATTTTATTACAGAAAGTAAAGCAATAGAGCTTGGCAGAGATCCAACTAAGTCTTTTAAGACTTCGGTTAGTAAGTGTATCAACCAATGCCAGAAGTTATTTGATGGAACTGGTTGGAAGTACTCCGTCATGAATCCATCTGCCCCGATCCTTTATGGTTTACCAAAAATCCATAAGGAAGGCATTCCGATTAGACCAATAGTAGCGTATTGCAATGCTCCTGCCTACAAGCTATGTAAGGGTTTCATAAATTTTTTCAATTGTCATACTAATTTCTTTTCGGCTTACTCGGTTAAGAACTCGGTAGAATTGATTAACATTCCGTTACATTCAAAACTAGTTTCATTTGACGTTGCCAGTCTTTTCACTTCTATTCCAATTAATACTTTGTCCCAAATAGTTTGTAATTACTTAGATAGGGATGTTGTAGATGAGAGCTTACGTCGTGAACTGAAGTTAGTTTTTGAGACTTGTATTAAACAAAATTATTTCTGTTTTGATAATAAATATTTCAAATTCGCTGATGGTCTACCCATAGGCTCCCCTCTGTCACCTTTGTTGGCTGAAATTTTCATGAATTTCTTCGAACAAATGATCATATCAAATAACAATCCCTATTTTCGTCATATAATCTTTTGGTATAGATATGTTGATGACATATTATGTCTATGGAATGGAACTGATAGACTGTTAGACTCTTTCCTTACTTGGTTAAATTCTCAATATCCCACCATTGATTTCACGTTAGAAAAGGAAGAAAATAAATGTATTAATTTTCTAGATATAACAATAACCAGGATTAATTCTACTTTAGACTTCAAAATTTATCGGAAACCCACGTATACAGACGCTGTTATCCCTAGTTCTTCAAACCATCCCCATAATATTAATATGTCAGCTTTCCACTCACTCATAGATAGACTAATAAACATCCCTCTGTCAAATTCAAATTATAACACTGAGCTTAACATAATTCTTCAAATAGCCACAAATAACGGATATGCAACTAGGACTATATTAAAGTTATTAAATAAAAAGCTAAAGCGTAAAACTCTAACGGATATTTATCCACCGGACAGTCCAACGCGGGAAAATTGGCGTCGCTTAGAGTATATAGGAAAAACGAGCCAACGGATTAGCAACATCGTGTCCAATTATACCAATATTAGTTTTGCTTTTTATAATAATAACACAATAAAGAAAATGATTTTTAACAATAAACCTAGAGTTGATCGCCTTTCCAAATCTGGCGTTTATAGGATTAATTGCAATGATTGTAGTTTCTCCTATATTGGTCAGACTGGGCGCAATTTTGGAGTTAGAGCTAAAGAACATTTATCTGGTTGCAATCAATCAACTTTCCATAACCATTTAACTTCAGAAAATCATACAGCTAGCTTGAACAATTTAGACATATTACATATACAACCCAAAGGCAGACGTTTAGATACCTTAGAATCTTACGAAATTCGAAAATCAATATTTCTTAACCAAAATATCCTTAACGAACAGAGAGAAATCCGGTTCTCACCAATTACAGACCCCGCCCTTTTCTATTCTCACGTACGCAATAATATACCTTGAATTTTGTTACTCAACCTATGACTCATCGCCTACCTGCGCGATCCGTAGATTAATTTTTATTGCTTATTTTATTATTATTATTATTTTTTTTTTTTCCCTCCTTTTATTTTTATTTATATTTTGCTTTTTTCTACTATATAACAAAAATTTCTTACTAATACAATTCAGTAGATACTCCTGATGATGACCTAACAAGTCGAAATCGATCGAGTGATTTTTTAAACTTTTTGAAAAATATTCTGCGAAACAAAAACAAGTGATTAATAAAAATGTGTTTATTAAGTATTAAGGATTTTTTTTATCTTGAAATTACCTTAAATTCCAAGGGAATACCTTTCCTTAGATCATATGAAAGAAGTTATCGATATCGAACAAAATGATACAGAAAAAACGTTTATGCAGAGCAACAGTTCAATGAGATTTGCTCCACATCCTTTTGAGGTTTCGACGGTACTAATTTGCCATGACATCTGACATTAGAAAAATGTAGAGGCAAGTGTCAATTTCAGCCAAAATGGTTTGCAACAGATTTTATGCAGAGAAAGATCTCTGTTGATCCATTAAAAACATTTGAACTTACCACGGTCACGTACATGGGATGGCAACAGCTACCTTCTTAGCGATTCAAACAATTGGCTCTTGATGAGCAGACAAGATATTCTCTCGCTTCAAAAGCATTACTTAACGACACGTATGTTGGCGAACACAAAATCGTTGTTTTCACCTATACAAATCGTGTTCCAATGATGAAACTCTTTTAAACATAATCCCTTTAGAAAAACGTGAAATAATGAAGGCAACAAACTTAGTAATGGCGAATGCACTTGGACTGCTTTGGCAGCTCGACGAGGGCATGTTTTCGTTTAACTATATAGACTAGAAGGAAAATTCTTTCGGATATCGCAAACTTATTTGATCCGTTAGGTTTATTAGCACCAATCATCATCATCAAGCTAATTGGACTGGGAAGACGTAGTTTCTACCGATATTGAAAAACTGCGTAGAATTCCGAACTAATCTGAGAAATATAGCGCATATCCAATTACCAAAATACACAACCACGATGATAGTATAAAAGAGAAAAATTATCAATTGTTTACAGATTCAGTTCGTTCCAAGAAAATCCGTATTGTTTCCGATTCTTTAACAAAATATGTAAAGGAATGGCAAACAACGACAACAACAACACCATTGATCCAACTCTTGAAGAATTAGAAGCTGCATTAATATCGTTAGTCAAAGTTATACAAACAAATGGAAACCAAGCCTCGCACCATTTTTAGATAAGAGAAACGGGCTCCGTGTGGCAGGTCGTTTAGAATATGGAAATCCAGATTACTATCTAAAACATCAAACTCTCATCGAACCATAAATTTGTCGGCGGCCATGTTGTTTTTGTGGCGTCTGTCTAATCTGGTGTTTTTTTCAGTCGCTGATGTAAAATCACCATGACAAGTACACGATTGAGCAGCACGTTCCAGCGATAAAACTTAATTATCAAAATGAGTGTTCATTAGTACAAACATTGCGCGCGTTGTGCCCATTTTATGGCATACACGCAGGTCTTTCAAAGTCGACTCTCCCACGTTTGGTTGCAAAATTCGAGACAACACTCGCACGTCAAAGGAACGCCTGATTGGCAGACAACATTGCCGCGGTCCGTGAAAGTGTACAGGAGAACCCTCCTCGTGGTCTACAAGAACCGGCCTTTCAATGACTTCAACTTGGCAAATTTTGCTTCGGGACTTGGGCCTACTCCCGTACAAGATCCAACTGACCCAGGAGCTCAAAGTTATTGACCATAGCCAAGGCCGTTTGTCCTCTGACTTTGCTTCGGAGCGTTTGGAAGAGGACCCGAATTTTGGCCAAAAAATCATCTTTAGCGACCACGCGTATTTTTGGATGAATGCGGCTATGTTAACAAGCAAAATTTCCGTATATGGTAATGGTCATTGGTCCGTACTTTTTTGAAAATGACGATTGTGAGGCCATCACGATCATCGGCGAGCGATACAGAACGCTGCTAACTGATTTCTTTTGGTAAAAATTGAACGATATGGAGGTAACCGACATACCGCATGAACGATTTCATAAACGTTTTATTCCATTTTAACATTGACCCGCCCAAATTGAAAAACCATTTAGTATTTGGTTGCGAACAAAATTCATACTACCTTTAAACAAATAATGGGTAATTTGCCTCTTGGACGATTTTTCCAAACTATAACCCCTTTCCCTACTGGAGTCAACTATTGCGAAGTGATCCTTTTTTAATAAAAAATAAATTTCAACGGAAATCAACACCGTATAACGGCACAAAATCTGTGCATTTGGAAATAATTAGTGTAACCCTCGACAGCCTTTCATTGCATGCTAAAAACAGTTTACATCTTGCCTTGATCAGGTGACAAATATCTGGTGCGATAATGCTTCTAATTTTGTCGGAGCATCTCCTGAACTTAAAGAACTTTTTCATTTTTTGCTGAAAACCAAATAAAATGACATTTTATGTCACCTCGAGCTTCTAGTTTTGGGGGATTAAAGGAAGCTTTTTCAAATCCTATACAAGTATTATTTAAACGTATTACTAAAACGTATTATAACAACAATAAAGGAATTTTAAATGGTGACAATTCAAATTGAAGGAATTCTTTATAATATGGTAATACATGGATCATCTGTATTGGAAGTTCCTGATAATCATTTAACCAAATGGCAAAAAGTTACTAAAATAACGGGTGCGCCATCTGAATAACTTTGAAAAAAAAACAACCGATTTCTATATATGATGTATTTTTATTCAATTCGGTCGTAGTTTTTGAATAAAACATCAATTAAGTGGCTGCCTTTATTAGCCAAAGCAAAATGTGCCTTTTTTGCCCGTCAAGGGTCTGAGGCTTGCTGGCGTACATTTTGCTTTTCAAATAACCCCACAAAGGAAGTCTGGAGGGGTCAAATCTGGAGACCTGGGTGGCCAGTCAATGTCGCGTGTCCTTTTTGACATCAGACGTCCAGGGAATTTCGGTGCAGAAACTGAATTGTTTGATTTGCAGTGTGGCATGCCGCACCGTCTTGTTGAAACCAGTAACCATCATGACTTTTTTCATACATTTGTGGGCAGACATAATGAGCTTACATCCACTAATATCGATTTCCATTGACTATTTCGTATTCTCTGAAAAAATATGGCCCAATGTTGGTTTTGGCGGAAACGGCAGCCAAAACAGTCACTTTTTGGTCATGCAATGGTGTTTCATGGATCTCGTGTGGATTCTCCGTTCCCTAAATGCAGCAGTTTTGCTTATTAACGCCGCCACAGGGTGTGAGATGGCTCTCGTCGGTCATCAAAGTTTGCTTCCAAAACTCAAGTTCAGTGTCAGCTATTCGTGCGACTGTTTGACCGTATTCCATAGCGAGCGACGTAGATGGTCTGTTGGCAATATTATTTGTGCCAATTGCACTTTATATCGACGCAAATGCAAATCATCCTTCAAATTGCGCCGCAAAGTGGATCCACCGACGCCAAAATACTGAGCGCGGCGACGATACAACACTTTTGGGTTCTGGGCAACGCTCTCTCTGACTGCTTCAACCAGTTCATTGGAAAGTCTTGATCATTGATGAAGGGAGTGTTGACGATCTCTCATTGTGTCCCGTGCTCAACAAAATTCGACACCAAACGACGAATAGTGTTGTCAGACGATGCCTGTTGGCCACGATATTTTCGACGATATACACGATGAACTCCATGGTTAAAATTGTATGGAATTTACGTTTCAAAAACAATGTCTAATCAAGTCAATCGGTTAACAAATGTCACAGTTGGGGCACCCTGCAATTAAACAATTTTGAAATAGATATTTTATCTCACAACCGGCAGCAGAGGAAGTCCAGAGGATGGACATTAGGCAGATTTATTTCTGTAGTTCTATAAGGTACCGACGATAAGGTCCGTGTAGTTGAGGTACAAACAAAGAACGGACTTCACTAAGTTAAAGGAAGAAAATGAAGAAGTGACTCAGTCGAGTCTGGTCTTCGACTGAGAGAAGTTTTCGGAACTTCTTTTACTAGCTGAACGAAATCAGCATAATTCCCTATAACGCTGAGTTTCATTTATAGATGATAATAACTTACAAGAAAAACGGATTGGAAGCACAAAAAAAAGAAAATACTAAGGAAAAAACAAACGAAGAGCAGAGTTCTCGCCAGTAGCCGGCAATCATTCTCAAGCAAAACTTAATGAAACTACCGAATCAGTGCATGTACCTCAACAACACCGTGGCAACAAGAACAACGCAAGGTTGCACTAAAGTCGTTCATAAACAAAATTTTATCATAAATAGTGATTTTAATGCAAAGCATTAATTCCCCACACCTATTATGGAGATCTAGTCTTACAACCTCTAAAGGAAAAGAGTTAATGCCGCTCACGAGAAAAAACTTGAATTTCACATTGGCGATAAACCGGCTGACATACATAAAATGCCAGATCTTGCCTTCTTTGTAACAAAAGGTGTTTAAGAGGACTACACGTGTATGGAAAATAGTGAAGGACTATCATCTAACCACTCACCTGTGATCAAGACTCTGAGTACAATAATTATGAAAAACGGTAACGTGCCTAAATTAACAAACAATAAAATCAATTAGGATTTATTCATGAAATTAGTTGAATAGTAGTATCCAACAAGCAGCTTGGGCAGTTCACATATTTCTCATACCAACGCTACAAGGAAACATAACTACACACAGAAAAATGATCACGTAATGTAGAAGGAAGTTTACGTGATTTCCCTATGGTTTTCATCCAAGATTACTAGCACATTAAAACCACGTGAAAATTCACGTTAAAGTAAAACATCAATTATTTAACAGGCAAGCCAATGAATTTAACGTGAAATTTAGTATTCACTGTTTAGGTGAATTCACATTACTTTAAAAAGTGAAAGTCAGGTGTTTCCCTCTTAATTTACTATAGATCGACTATTTGAATTTTTATTTGAAATCCATTTAAATTGACGTGGGAAAAATTAAATAATCAATAAGATATTAAGTATTTTCAATGTGAATTTTATTTATTTATTATTTTTATGGTAGTTGTAATAAAAATTATATTTGCTTTTTACATTTCAAATTTTACATAAGTTTTACATAAGATTCAATTCTTACTGATTGTTCATTGGGGAAATATTTTTCAATAGCGCATTTCTGCATATCAGGATAACACATTTTCTTATTATTTGTAGTATAATAATCGACTAGGCAATTAGTCAAAAGCTTTTGATGCCTATGATCCAGCTCTTTTTTGTCTACATAGTGGGATATGATGTTTTAGCCACTAATACTATTTTGTAAGATTAATTTTATGTCGTCGCTAGCTGGTTCGTTCAACGGCATAGACAGCATTCAAACTGATGATAACGGACTCTGTGGAGATTCACGATCGCTACAAACAGCGCGGCTAATTGTTTCAAGCCAATTCAAAATTTTAAGTACTGGTTCGCTTGATGAGTCATGTAATGAATTCACCGGAATGTTCTACAATATCAAAACGACTGTTTTTATGCTAATTATTACCATTTTTGTTCTATTTTATAATCTTATTTTACTTACTCCTCGTTCTTTTTTAATTCCCCTAATTTTTGCTTGATAATGGATCGTTCCCCGAAAAAACTATTGTTCAACTTATTAAATATTTCATTGACATCCTCATTCGACATTGATTCTATACAAGCTATAGAATTATAACCGTATTCTCTTAATACAGCACATGCCTCTTCTTTTAAACCCCATTGCTTAAAAATTCTTTGGGCTTCACTAATTTCATTACCATCAAAACTGATGTCACTACACAAAATTTTCCCTCTAGAATTTCCACAACATTATTATCAACAATTGTAATTTTATCATCACTATTTATATTAATACTTTCTATTTTAAAATTATTGTACGACATTTCCATTTTAATGAAATTTTAAGTACAAAAATAATTGCAATGTTAACTATTGCATCTGAACAAAAGGAATGAGATTCGATCTACATAACGGAAATTATCATGCAATATATTTTTCTCGTTTTGTCATGAAAGAGACAAACCAGAGTTTAACTATATATCATGTTAAATTTACGGGTTCACTTGTAAATGTTGACATTTCTTCTCAGCGGATTCTAAATATATTCTCTCTTAAGAGTGCATCTCTATTATCCACTCCGTCAATTTTTCGTGAACTACCACTTTCAATTAAGAGGATGATATCTTGAAAAATAATAGGAAACCACATTATTTGCCGAATTTTAATGTGGAATCTCTACATTTTGATTTACGTGACGATCTTTTTAAAATAACGAGAGTTTTTTTTCTGTGTGTATCATCTTGAGGTCAAAGAACTAGTTATACTGAAACGCAAAGCTCGTAAAATGTGGCAGTACTCGTGCTCCGCAACAACAAAACAACTATCCTTATTTTTCTGTGCAACAAATTAAACAACTTATGACGATTACGCACTTTAGAAAGCAACGAAGTTGTTAAAAAATCAAAATGCATGTGCAAGGTGCAACCTATCCAAAATAATGACGTTCAGGGCTAAAAGTGGCAAGCAGAAAGTCTCTATTTCTGCTGAATTAATGGGCAAATTGTGAAAGCCATTCCAAGAATTATGTTTCAGTTAATGAAAAGTGGCTGAAGTAATTATTAGATAAACCGGCAAACGATAAAAATCATACAGACCGGTATAACTACTTCCCGTAATAACAAAAATATTTGAAAATAGAAGAGAGATGTTTAATTTTAATTCCACCACATCAATTTGGTTTTAGAGAAAATCACTCAACAGAGATCACAGATAACGGATACCATTAAGGATGCACTTGAGAATAAAAAGATATGCTCCAGTATTTACTTAGTTGTATCTTAAGTTTTCGAGAAATTTTGGTATCACGGGCTTGAATTTAAACGGCATCGAGACCTGCAGATGGACACTTTAGGGTCAAACTTGAAAGCAAGTATTCAGAAATAAAAAGAAGTAGATAAACTACAAAGAAGCGTATACTTGGATCCATTCTGTTCATTCTTTGTACAAGAGATTTACCGAATATTCAACACTGTGAGCAACTGGACTAAAAAATGGTGAATCTTATTAAATGAAGCCAAATCAAAACATCTCAACTTTACTTAAACACAAACCAAATTCTATAAGCAAATCCAACTAAATACCTTTGCATGGCCCTCGATGCTAAGCTAAGAAAGAACACATCAAGAAGAAAATGATGAGTTAACCATCAAATATAGAAAAAATTTCATGGGTGGAAATTATGAGCTCTCAATACACAACAAATTGTTTCTGTACAGCAAATGCTAAGTATGGACCTATGGTATCCAACTTTGGGGTTGTGACAAGAAAACCAATGCACAAATGAAACAATGATTCCAAAATAAAGTGCTGCGAATTGCCCATGATTGTGGATGGGATTTTAGGAATGATAACCTTCATAGCCACCGATGAAATAAAGAAATAATCCGACATATGTTGGACACCACCAATGGAGTGAGAAGACTTCAATGGCAGGAACCACTGGAATTAACAAAAGAAAGATAAGATAGGGTAGGGTGTCCACCCGAAAGGTTTACCAATTTTTTTACCTATAAATTTTTTTTAAATAAAAGAAAATAGATTTAATCTTTACAGATCGTTTATTTAATGTTTGGAATTATGTATGAAAAAATGTCTGCCACGCCTTGCACATGCGGGCTCGTTTGATTAGATTTTTCAACACTCTTCCACACATTTCACCTTGTATCATGTTGATTTCTTCTTTAATGTTCCTTTTAAGTTGTTCAACCTTACTTTTAAGAAAATCTCATAAAAAGAAGCCGGAAGCAGTTAAAGCAGGTTGGAGACAAATCCACATCATCAGATTTCGTAATTAACAGTTGTCGAAATATTTCCCGAACAATTCCACGATGTTTGCCAGTGACAATAACAGCTGGGTCATTCGGATTTCCGTAAAAATATGGTCCAATGACCCCTCCATCCCAAACTGCACATCATACCGTCACTTTCAAGGAATGTTATTGTGATTGATAAATTATTTGTGAATTCTTTACTGATTTGTTTACATGCCCACTTAAGTGAAAATGAGCTTCGTAACTCATAATTAATTTTTCATAAAAACTCGGATGGTCCTTGTCAAGCAACAGCATCTTATTTGTCTACATACGGTGCCGCAAAAAATCTCTTGGTAGCAGCTCTTGTGATAATGTAATTTTATAATTAATAATGAATAAATCCAAGTCTCTATGCAAAATATTGGTTAGCGTTGATCTTCGAAATCGAAGTTCTTGCGCAAGATGTCTGATTGAAGTCGTTCGATTATCTCGTTCACTTTCACAGACCGCAGTAATATTTTCTGGTATTCTGACTATACGTTGCTGCTCATACTTTGGTTTTTTTTGCCACAGTCCGTCTTTAATAAAATTCTCTGATAATCTGATAAATTGAAGGCTTTGAAGGTACCATATTCCTATCCAAACTTTCACGTAATTTTCTTAATGTTAATGTATTACGTGTGCAAGCAGAAACTCGGCTCTGAAGTTAACTGCATTAAAATATTCTTGAACACATCCAAATCTCGCGCCATTTTGAATATATGTAGCATAGTCATTGCTGTTTTAATGACGTATAAGTTTCAGTCATTTACAAGGTGCGTTCCGTATGCATTAATTTTAACAGATGGATGTCGATAAGCGGAATGGGTACAAAGGGCCGAATTTTTAAAACGCCGAATATCGAAGGGCCGAATGTGTCGAAGGCCGAAATAGGCGAAGGACCGAATGTCGTAGGGCCAAATGCCGAATGTCAAAGGGCCGAAGGTGTCGAAGGGCCGAATGTGTCAAAGGGCCGAATGTCGAAAGGGTCGAAGGACCGATTTTTTTTTTTTGTTTTTGGTTTGATTTTGGTTGTTTATATTGCTATAGTGCTATTTGCTGACTGTTCCTGTGAGCCCTATAGATCGAACTGGTACACCTATAATTGCCATTTGAAAAGGGTTGTATATTTAAATGGAAAACAACGACCTTATAAAATGGAGAATAAATAAAATAATAAAAGTGATGTTTAAAATATTGTTTAGCATTTAATTCTGCTTTATTTATTGTTTAATTTGGTATCTCTGCTTAATGATTTCGCATTTTATTGTACAAATATTTGTTCACTTGATAATTACGAAACGAACACAAAATATAAAAAAACCAAAATGAATGCAACATTTTTGCTGATAGAATATCCAATTATGAAAAAAAGTAAACTATATAAACAAATATATTTCTAAAAACAATAAAAAATAAACAAAAAATCGGCCTTTCGACCCATTCGGCCCTTAGACACATTCGGCCCTTCGACATTCGGCCCTTTAAGCAACCCGATAAGCAACATTTACACCACTGAATTCTATTCTGTTAACCCAGATATTGCCATTGTCCTTTATAACGCCACACAAAACTCAGTAGAAAATTCGAGGCAACTTGTGAAAAATTTGTTTTCGAAAGTCCCGTTAGGCCTGTTTACTATATAAAGATTCATTCGTTGAAACGTTTTTTTTAGTATTGAAGTGTTTGTGTTTTGCTTACTACTAAACTTAACTAAATTCGGAGTAACAAATTTAATCCGGCAAAACTTGGGTTAAAAAAAAAAATCTGCTCAAACTATGGAATTGATTAATTCGACTTTGAGTGAACATTCGGCGAACCATTCCACAGGAAAAAAGTGGTTTGCAAAATCTCGTGATGGCAATTCTATAGTCTTGAGGACGATCCACGTCCAGAAGCAGTAAAACAATTTAAAGACGAAGAACTTAAAGTTTTACTGGATGAAAATCCGCGTCAAACTCAAAAAGAGTTTGACTCAATCCGAGTCAAACTCAAAAAACAGAAGGAAGTAAAATGGGTTCCTCATAAACTGACTAAAGAAGACAAAAACCGAAGAGTTGACATTTGTATGAATTTGCTTTCCCACTACAATATAGAAAGAATTTCTTGCACAAAATCATCACTGGTGATGAAAAGTGAATTTTGTACGATAATTGTAAACGCAAAAAACCAAGGGTTGATCCAGGCCAGCCATCAATGAAGGAACCTGGCCAAACTGTTACAGCTGAATGTTACCAGGCCCAATTGATCAAAATAAGTGATGTCCTGGAGGGCAGAAATACCATTTAGGGGCCAAGGATGGCGGAAGATGATATTGCTGCTTGACAACGCTCGTCCACATACAGCAAAACCAATCCAGACTCCTTAGGCTGGGAAGTTTTACAGCATGCGGCGTATTCTCCAGACTTTGCTCCTTCTCATTACATTTTTATGAACAACAATGGCTCGTTGACTATTTTGCTTCAAAACCACCAAGTTTTTATCGCCGCGAAGGCATTCATCATCTACTTCATAAATTTTTTTTTTTTTTTTTTATTAACAACTCTATTGATATGGCTACTACCTACTACAATCTTAAACATTATTAATTCATAAGTAAGGTTGACATTAGTACTTATGAGATAAGCATAAACTTGTGTGAGTCTGCTGGACCAGTGTCCAGTTCCTTTGGTTTATAATTTTCATACGGTTAGCTCATGTGGTTTGATTCGTTTGAGCCGCCTTACTTCGTTTGTACTGTCCAGTAGTTGTACGGCCTCAAGATTGGTGTGGGTAAGAAGTCTCTTTTCATGTTTTATGGCACATTCGCGGATAACATCGTCTATCAATTGTATTTCTAAATCAATGTGGATTTCCTTGTTAGTCACAAATCGGTAGGCGTTGGTGACCCTGACCATTCGAAGAAATTTATTTTGGCTTCGTTGTATAATGTCTCTATTTGATTTATGTGTACATCCCCATAGCTGCGCACCATATACATTCATATTGGTTTGAAGATAGTCTGGTATACCAGTCTTTTGCAATACAGGTTCAATTTGGAATGATCTCCAATTAACCAGTACATTTGACGTTGTTTCAATCGTATCTGTTCAGCTTTTTGTCTCACGTGATGTTTCCAGTTGAGCCTTGAATCTAAATGCAGACCAAGGTTTGCCGATTCCGCCTGCGGCACTCTCACCCCTTTGAGGAATATATGAAGAGTGTTATTTTTATGTCGGAGCGTAAATGTCACATATAGGTTGATTTGAGCTCATTCAGTACGATTTTCCAGTCAATTGTCCATTTAGTAACGTTGTCCATTGCTCGTTGAATATTTTCCACTGCTCTTGGTTGAGATTCGTCTACTAACATAATTACAGTGTCGTCTGCGAACGTGCCGATGAATGTTTTATTCGTTGTAGGTATGTCCGCAGTATAAAGAAGGTAGAGGAGGGGACCCAATACGCTTCCCTGCGGAACTCCCGCAATCGCCGGATAAAAGTCAGAACGTGTTTCTTCATGAATGACTCTGAATTGGCGATCAGAGAGGTATGATTCAAGCTGCTGGCAATAATTTTGTGGTAGCATTTTACTCATCTTGAATGTCAATCCCTCATGCCAAACCCTATCAAAGGCCTGGGATACATCCAGAAATACGGCGGGGCAATATTTATTTTCTTCTAACGCTTGCTCTATTACCGTAGTTATTCGATGGACTTGATCTATTGTGGAGTGGTTATTCCTGAATCCAAATTGAAAATCAGGAACGTTTACCATTGGCTTTAGACGTTTTAGTAGCAGTTTCTCGAACAGCTTTGATAAGGTCGGAAGCAGTGAGATTGTTCTGTATGATGTTACTTCTTCATCTGGTTTACCCGGTTTCTTTAGCATAATGATTTATGCCGTTTTGAAGCATTTGGGTACATACTTCAATCTCATACAGGCATTAAATAAGTATGTGATCAAGATGATTGATTTACGTGGAAGTTCCTTGAATAGACCCGATGATATTTCATCAATTCCTGGTGCTTTTTTATGATTAAGATTTTTGTCGATTTCTTCAGCGATTTCCATTGGCGTGACCCTTTTAAAGTCCTGATTTGGTTGATAAACAGGTGTTACATCAATGTTGGATTGAATGTCATGGGGTTGGAACACTGCTGCTAGGTGTTGAGCAAAGAGTTCCGCTTTTTCTTTGTCTTGTCGAACCCAACTGCCTTGAGCATTCCTTAAAGGTGGTATTCGAACTACAGGTCGTTTAAATCTTCTGGTTGCTTTCTATAACGAGTAGTCCTTATCCATTTCTGGACCTAGCCCGCTTAAGTATAGTTATCGAGGCCATTTTGTTTGAAATTTTTGATTAGCCTATTGGCTTTGTTACTTATTCGATCAAAAATTGTATTGTCAGCTACATTTCTGGTGAGATGCCATATTCTCATCGCCCTTCTTCTTGCCTTGATTTGTTCTCTGATTTCAGCCGGGTATTTGACTTCAATCTCCGCTTTGTCCTTTAATTCAGGAGTAGCTAGTCTACTTCATAAATGGCAAAAGACAATAGATAGTATAGTAATGGCAAATATTTCGAAAATTAATCTTTGTAACAATTATATTTTCAATAAAGTTGAATTTGACGAAAAAAGCAGAGTTTCTAGGATTTTATTATTTTTTCAGTAAAACAATAGCGAGAGAAAAATATAATTTCGCCACATTCCAAAACAAAACAAAAAAAAATTCAGTAAAATTTTACTGACAACATCGTTTTTTATGTAATGGTGCGTTGCCATAATAAAATGGAAAAAATACTAATGGTCTTATGACACTGACTAGTTTTTCAAATGGTTCATGTGATTAAAAATGAAAATAGAGTAGCAGTTTAAATTGGGCAAATCTATAAAAAATAAATCAACTTTAATTATTATTTTTTTTTTATATATAGTCATTTTTTAGTAATGTGTTTTTGTGTGTACAAACATATTTCAAAACAAAATATTATTTTATTTTCATAACGTCAAAATAAATGCGCATAATGTTGTCTACTGTTTAAATTAGTTGTTTCTCTTTTTCGCCTTAATAGATTTACAGCATATTACAGCTCACTTGAAAACTAGTCAGTTTCATAACACCTTAACCAGAGTATTTTGTTATTGTTATTGGATTCAGTTTCTTTTATATCGCTAAGTAATTTTTTAATTTTACAGTATAGTCATTTTCAGACTGCGTAGTTATTTTTATAACGTTATTAGATATTGCTTTATACTGAGCAGGTTTCTCTGCACTGCCAATGCTTGAGCTCTGCATAGGAATTAAGCGCAAGATTTATCAATATAAAAAATCAATAAATAAAAATATTTTATTTCATTTAAATCTGTATGCAGCCAAAACTGCTATAAAATAAATTTGAACATGAAAACAACAACAAAAAATCAATAAAACAAAATTATTTTTATTGGTACATACCGAGGTACTATTATATGTAGATATAACGTATAACGTATAAAAATTTTAAATTCAAATTTAATTTTTTTTTGTTTTATTTTGAAAATTTTTTCGAGAAACAAGAAACAATTAGTGTATTAAACAATTACTTCTAATATGGTAAGTTACATTCATTTTTCATTTAATGAGATATTTGTATTATTTATGTTTGTTTTACAAACAGAAATTTTGTCATTTGTGTGTTTTTATATTAAATTTCAGTCAAGATCACGACTCGGAAAACGCCAGAAAGATGCGTTGATTGATCTAGTCGAAGAAAATTTTCAATTTATTCAAGGTAAATAACTATCTTTGCTACTTTAAAATATATTTTATCAATTTATAATTATTCTTTAATTGTAGGAAAACACGCAACAGCTCGAGGAGCAGCGGACAAGAGAGCTACGTGGAATTCCATTGCGGAAAGCTTAAACGCCGTTGGACCACTTGTTAAGAGTGATGAACAATGGAAAAAAGTACATCACTAAATTAAAGAAAAAATCGATTTACTATTAAGAATTTTTTATATTTTTAGACATGGACAACATTAAAACACACGGTAAAAGAAAAACTTAAAATTATAAGGGCACACCGAACTCGTAGTGGTATGGCACCATTAACGAACGAAGAAGCTGGTGGTCTTTGGTGTGATCCCGAGGCTACTGAAATTACTGAATGGGACTGGCGAATTATAAATATGTGTAGCTTAATAACACTCGATGGCCATACAGAGTTTGAGGGTGGCTTCAATTTAATCGTAAGTATAATACATTGATTTTAAATTGTTTAAAATATCTCACATAAATTATAATGTTAGTCAGCTTCACCACCGGTTAGAAGTAGTCAACAGCCTGCTTCCCCATCTACCAGTGAACCGCCGATGTCACCAGTTATTGTAAGTAAATACATTTTTGAGTTAGTAGGACTTAGAGAACGCTAAATTTGGCAGTATATTTATTATGAAAATATATATTTTAGTTGACAGCTTCCGATGCCCTTACCACTCAGGAAACGGTAAGTTTAGTAATCGAGCCTGTGATAATGGCGTCTTCTGAAGAAAGATCGGAACCAATTACAGAGCCAGTTTTCGCAATAAGTTACCCGGCGCCAACCTTGCAAGATGCTCAAAATATTGATAGTGTATTTATAGATGCAATTCCCATTTCGCGTCCCCCACCAGCTGTCCGTGGCCAACAGAGGAATAGACCAAGAGTACCTTATTATTGAAATTATTTAATTTTTATATAATATGAATATCTTATAATAAAAAATTTCAGCAAAGTACAATCATGGAAACGATTAGAAAGTCGGTGTGTATCCAAGAAAAATGTTTAAAACAACACGAAGTAATGATTCAACTTCAAAAGGAAAATAATAAAAACCAACAAGACTTAATTAAAATTATGAAAGAAAACAACAAATTAGTTGCAACAAATAATGAACTTTTGTTGTCATTTAATAGAAGTTATTAAATTTATTCTTTATTTTTATATTTCTATTATGATATTTATTTATATTTTTCTTATTCTTTTTTATTACAATGAAATAATTATTAAACTAATAAAATGATTTTTTATTTATTTATTCAAATTTTATTTTAAAGCGGAAAAGCACACAAGGAAAGTCAAATAAATCATAAATATTATTTATTTGTTGCTTCCATAAGGCATACATTTTTTTTAAAAATCAACTCTACTCAATAGAGGTTACATCATTATTATAGGTATAGTTTGAAGAAATTTAATAACAAACAATTATTATAAGTATTTTCACTAAACAACATCACACTATAAAATTTAAGCATAAAACTCTCACCGAACAAAAGCTAATAACTTTTTAGTCAGCAAATTTGATTCCTAAAACGATACAAACAAAAAAAAAACAAACAAAGAATAACAGAACCAAACCAATAAATTTATTGAAAGATGCTTATCTTAAAACTACGTGGGTCTTTGAGGTGGAACAGTAAACAAACTTTTAAACTTCCGGATTTAAATTATTTACTACCCATTCTCGATTTGCTTGTCCGGCAGCGAATAATGTTCCTCTTTCGTTATTCCGTCTTGTGCTTTCTTCTTGAATAGATGTGGTGAAATCGTCTTGTGGTACATTATTGAGTATCAGGATATTGTGCAAAACCACGCATGACATTATTATGTTCGCTGCTATACGTGGCTCATAGCGTAATTTACGCTCTCCCAAAGTACAGCTAAAATAAGTTTATAAATCTATGTTAAAAATTTTAATATACTAAGTAGTTATTTAATTATAGTAAGTAGTTATTTAGTCCGTAAATAGTTTTTATTTTTACATACCGAAATCGATTTTTCAGTAAACCAATGCATCGTTCAATTTTGCAACGGATTTTGCAGTGAAGCTTGTTGTACCGCTCCTCCTCTCGTGTTCTTGGGTTTCTTATGTTATTTAAAAGAAAAGGCTGAAGAGGGTATCCACTGTCACCTATGAGAAAGGAATTGTTATATTGTTGGAGAAGATTATTTAATTACATAATATTAAGAAAAAAGAAATAAAATGTATATTACCTAATAGCCACTCCTGTCGCTCACCTTGCTCGTATCTTAATTGTAAAAATGCAAAACTTTGAGAGCATGCCCATATATAGCTATCGTGAGTGGAGCTGCAATGAACATTTTGGTTTTTATTATTAAAACTAGATTTTTATTTTCAAAACTAACTACTTACCCACAGTATCTTGCATTACAATTTATAATTTTTAAGTCGTTGTCGCATATCTAAAATTAAAGAAAACGTTAAAACGATCGATAACATAAAATATGTCAAAATACGATTAGTCTCACCAATTGGGTATTTATCGAATGATATCCTTTCCTGTTTACATAGGCGTGCTCAATGTCCTTTTTAACCCCGGTTATGGCAATATGTGTGCCATCGATAATTCCGACAATATGTGGGAACCCATGTTCTGCGAAAAAACTATGACAGTATTGTTAGTTAATATAAATTTAATAGAAAAAACTATATCCCATATATTACCTTGCTTTGGTGGCCTCAATTTCCGGTGCTGTCTGAGGAAACCTTATATACTTTCCGGATAGTTTTTCTGTAATTAATCTTGTATATATGCGAATACATTTTGAAATTTTTGGTTGGCTCATGAAAGCCAACGCATCACTACCGACTCTCTTTTGGTAGCTACCACTTGCCAAAAAATTAAGGACTGCTAATATCTTAAAAAAGGAAACACACAAATTGGAATTTATTTACAAAAACAGTCTAAAATTATACCTCTAAATGAAGCGGGATTTTTTGTTGTGTATCTATTATATCCCCTGCTTCTCGAATTTCCTCTATCAAATTTAATGTTACCCTTATTGGTAATCTATACATTTCCATGAACCTAAAAATTAAAAATATATGATTCGCCATTTTCCAAAGGTTATCAAATACATATTTCGTTGGTTCTTACTTATTTTCTGGTATAGCGAAAGGGTTCATCGTATCTCTCATTCTGCTCCGTAATACTCTCATATGATGAGTATTTTCAAAGTGAAGAGCAGCCACAGGCACAATATTCATCATATTTGTTAAAAATTATAATTTTAA
Organism: Nephrotoma flavescens; assembly: GCA_932526605.1. Classification (NCBI taxonomy): domain Eukaryota; kingdom Metazoa; phylum Arthropoda; class Insecta; order Diptera; family Tipulidae; genus Nephrotoma; species Nephrotoma flavescens. The sequence continues at coordinate 212,351,399 of OW052220.1, forward strand.
TCACCGAAATATTAAATTATATAAAAAAACACAAATATCATAAATTATTGTTATTCACATATAAAAAACGATTTCGGACTGTCAAAATAGCTTGTAAATAAACGAAAAACAACTTTAATACGCGACATACGTTTGCTCGAAAAAAAAAGTTTGTTTAGTATTGGACAAACGTTTTTCTAGCAAATTACAAGAAATTATGTTGATTTTTGTATATTGATAAATTTTGCGCTTAATTCCTATGCTGTATAGGAACCAAGCGCACATTTTAGTGGAAAAAAATATTCGATATAATTTTTTCCGTTTAAATCAAAATGCATGTATGCAGCCAAACTGCTATACAAATTTTGCGCATGCAACCCACATAAAAACTAACTAAATTTAGACAAAATTTTATCAGTACATATGGAGGTACAGATAAAAAATATTTTATTATTTTCAAAGCAATTTTTTTTTTTATTTAGAAAGATACAATCAAATTCTTTTAAACATATTTATGTTTTTGTTGAAAAAATGGATGGATGCTTTGACCTATATAATTTGACTATATTTATATTATAATATGTATATGTATACATGATCCAATTATTTAGGTATTTTTATTTGGAATTAAATTAGTCAGTATTCAGAGTCTGCTACATTATGACCATATATAGATTTTTGATCATCTTTAAATAAAAAGTTTTGTTTATTAAACTCAATTTAAATTTCATTCAAATTTGAAACATAAACGGCGACAAATTAACAAAAACCGAAACGTCAAATATCAATGCGAAATGTCAGGTTGTATTTGTAAACATAAAAAAATAAATCAAAGTTGCACATACGTTTGCTATGATTAAAAAAATATTAAAAGTTGAACGTACGTTTTTCTAGCATTTACAAGAAATTATATCGAATATTTTTTTCCACTAAAATGTGCGCTTGGTTCCTATACTGGGCTGGGATGTTGTACCATCACTTTTTTCGACATCCGACTTATTTTATATCTCTATTTTCAGGAATCAATTAACATTCTATTTCGTGTAATCAATTATATTTGTTTTATATCGCGATTTCGAGCTATTGATATAATTCTGAGCTTTGACTCTTTTATTTAATTATTTGGTGATAAGATTCGATTAATCTAGTAGTCTTAGAAACCGTTGAAAAGAAATAGTGTGATGTTTTAAGGATGATACACACCAAGAGCAGCGCAACATATTCCAAGCAATCCACACTGACGGCTGCTTATGGGCGTGTACACCAAGCAGCGCAGCAGATTGTTTTGTTTTAGTAGTAAAATTGAATTGTGCAAATTTTATCGAGGTTATGAGTAGCAGCAAAGAGCAGCAAATTGAAGCTGCTGGGTGTGGAATCTATTGATGCCGCGACAGATGCAACTACATTCAATACAATTTCTTTAAATTTAAATTTTTCAATTATAATTACAAAATATTTAGTGTCCTTTAATGGAAATACCTATATTTATACGCAAACTACAATATGATTTTGTATCATTAAATAAGCGAATAAGCCAAAATTTAAATTTGCTGCTCGCTGCTGCTGCTTAAAGGATGAAACACACCAAGCAGCAGCAGCGAGCAGCAAAATTTAATTTTGGATTATTCGCTTATGTAATGATACAAAATCATAGGACATTAAGTATTTTGTAATTATAATTGAAAAATTTAAATTTAAAGAAATTGTATTGAATGAAGTTGCATCTGTCGCGACATCAATAGGTTCCACACCCAGCAGCTTCAATTTGCTGCTCTTTGCTGCTACTCATAACCTCGATAAAATTTGCACAATTCAATTTTACTACTAAAACAAAACAATTTGCTGCGCTGCTTGGTATGCACGCCCATAAGCAGCCGTTAGTGTGGATTGCTTGGAATATGTCGCGCTGCTCTTGGTGTGTTTCATCCTTTACTCGAGCAAGCTGAGAACACATTAGAAAATATGTAATTTTGGAAGTGATATAGGCTGTCATTTTATTCGTAAAAAATGAGACTTAAACTAATTCGAAAGTTGAAAATAGTGATGGTACAACATCCCAGCCCTGATGAGTATGTTAAAATCTCTTACATTGCTCACATTGATTGGTGGTGGTAAGTGTTGCTTTTGGGGTGCATGTTGTGGTTGTTTTGGTATTACATTAGCTTGTGATAGAGATATCGTTGGGGATGGCGTTTTGAAGAGTCTCCTCTTTCTATTTACATTTATTTTATGTTGTCTGGGTTGGACTTTCTTCTCAAATTCCTGTTCATCCGTAAAGTATTCATTGCCGAGATTTTGCAGGCACTGACTTCTACCATTAGTAGACATAGAAGGTTTTTTCTGCCTCACTAGTGTTTTAATTCTGTTTTGTATAAGTTTACCATAATATCTTGGTATTTATTACATTGTAACTCCTTTTGCTGGCATATTATCTTTGGCTCATTATTCTGGCACTCGAGAGAGGCTAATTTTGAAGTCATTTCAAATTGGGCATCCGAATCTGATCTGCCATGGTTGGTTTATTGTTCAGGGTTCGTTCCCCTAGCCAGATTTGGTCCGCTAATTGTATTTTATATCCCATCTACACTTCGGCAAACCGGTTAAATAACATTCCTCTATCCAGCACCCGGGGACGCGCCACGATGGGAGTTCGGCATCTCCACACGGAGATACACTGCGGTTCACACGCAACTTCATTCGAGAATCGAGACTGTGTAACGAATTTGAAAGAAAACCTAAGAGCACCACTGTAATATTCTGTAACCAACTACATACCGTGGTTATATACATATTGTAAATATGTACATACATATATCAAAAATGAAATAAAAATTTTGGATAAAAGAAAATCTTTTAAATGAGAGAAAATCAAATTTATAATGGAGCAAATTCAAAAGGGATTTTTCTATTATTGAGTTATCTTTTTCTAAAAATATTTTATACATACAAATTTGCTATACATAATAGCATATAAATTGTATTTAATACAATAATGTAAATGTATATGTATACATAAGAACCCAGAAAGAACATATTATTGAGCTCGGTGCTGCCGGTGGTGCTGTGCGGTATAATTAAATTATATATGTTGTAAGAAGCAAGATTAAAATGTTATGAATTCGTAAATTGAACCAAATTGTTTGTTATGCTCGGTCTAATTGAATACATGTGACTGACGTGTGTGTTATGGGTATTTTATTGGGAAATGAATAAACTCCTTTTTAGATTTTCTATATATTGTTATGGTGACTATATGAATGTAATTTAGTCAAATTAAATTAGATTAGATTAGAGAGGTATTTAGGGTATGCTTGTTAAACCATGTATAGGTTGTTTAAGAATATAAATTGAACAGATAGTTATAGAAAAATATGTACGACGATAAAATTCTCCTCCTTATTCGTTATTCTTATATTAAATCAATTTATGACAATAATTTTAAAACTGCTTTAAACTAATTCTGAATACGAGTACATGAAATAATGCACTTGACTCACGATTTCGAATAATGCAATGGAAGGTTTACGTTTATATTTATTTAATATTTTCTCCGCTGTGAATTAAAAAATTTTCCCAACAATTCTATTGGACAGGATATATAAAGTCGGGTGAAGAGTGGTAACAAAAATGTAGGCAATGTACAGTGGCAAAGAGACCTGTAGATAATGAATATTCTATACACGTAATACAGAATGCACGATTGTCGTGTTTCATGGCAGCCATTGGTTCGGATCAGTTCAAATTTTATATGGAAGACCTGATCCAAACTTTGTTTTAGATCACAAATTTTAATTTTAAATCTACTAAGCGTCTTTGTGTTGTTTGACGAAACATGAACTGAACCGGATCAGAGCATGAATTCCGCGGGTTCAATGACTAATGAGTTTGTCTAATGATTTTATATTTTTGTCATTCATTTAGTTTGAATTTTTAAAATATTTATGAGAGTGTGCTTCAATTGGTTTAAATACCGCATAAAAAGTTAAAAATTGAGGTGAATAAAAATGTCAAAATTTTATCTGCTTCAAGAGCTGATAAAATTTTTATGTGGAAAATATTTGGCTGACAAAAATTTTTGTTTGTAAACAGAAATTTGTCATGTACAAATTTTGAGAAAAATCGTAACGATTTAGATGTAAACTGACCATAATTAACTAATATACATTTAAATAATATTTATTTTACATGTTTTCATATTTAAATTTGCTTTATACGTACATAATTACACATAAAATAAGCAACCATGTTATTGTCAAAATTTTAACCAAAATTACCACGGTTTTTTTTAACTTTTTAAGTTTTTATGCGGCATTTAAACCAATTGAAACACACACAGAGAAAGCAAAAGTCAGAATGAATACTAAAAAAAGTCAGCAATTTTTTTATCGTGATTTTTTTAATAGAGCGCGTATTCAATCAAATAATTTATAGTTTTTTGGTTGATTTTTGTTCAAAATTTAAATATAATGTGATGTTGGATAATAAAATAGTAAAATATGTTATTTTGTTAGTTTATTTTTAATTACAAACATGGCCGAACTACCGGAGTGAAACAGCGCATCCCCAATAGAATTTAGTTAACTATTTCCTTACAGAAAAGTTGTTACAGGCTGGCTACTGCCAACCTGCAGTTATCACTAAGCGCATGCAGAGGCCTCCACGGTGATATTTTGCCGGCTACGTTCTCAGGGAGAAGTGCGAAGGGTCGTGGGGTTTGAGGCATGCATGGCTCCTGGCTTACACCGTGATTAATATAGATAATTATAAAAAAGGAAAAAAACCGCAAATAATAATAATACCCGAGTTCCGCCGAAATTCGTCGGCCGGAACCTGAGGAACGAACGGCAGAAAAAGAATAATAAAAAAAAATCATAACGGTAGAGAGGTGCCCTGGTGCGCGCATCCGCCCGAACTCGCACGGTGGTAAACACCGGTTTCGAATCCGGATGCGGGCACCAAGGGACCGCTCACCCTACACCGACACAGGATGGGAACTCCCCCCTCATCATACCCAACCCGGAAAAGTTAATAATTCATTTTTTTATTTATTTAAACCCAACAAAAACTCAAGAAACCACCTTCCCACGAGGAAAACAAGAAAGGGAGAACGAGAGAGAACGAGAGAGAGAAAGAACAATGCACATCGAGCGCGCGACCGTTATCCGGCGCTCGATTACAAATTATAATTTCAAAAAAAATTTAATAAAAATAAAATAAATTTAAAAATAACAAAAAAATGAAATAAAAATAAAAAAAATAAAATAAATGTACCTTAATTATTTAAAAACAATAAACGGTTGCGGCCTTGCGCGGCCGTCATGCCTCCGGTGACCTTGCCCCACCCGGACCGTTGCGGCTTGATGTGCCGTTACCCCACCGGTGCGGCCTGGTGCCGTCGTTGGGCGATTCCCCGCATTTGCGCTCGAACACTTGCCTGGTTGGGCAATATGTTGCGGGGCCTCTCCCCGATAAACGTATTTGGCCTCAACTGGTCGCCAAAATAAGTTAGACGTTGGCTCGCCGTAATCGTGAATAAATGGCTTCACCTCACCACCCGTAGCAAATGCAATATGCGCCGTTAAGTTTAATTCACTCAAATATGTTGATTTTTTTAATTGGAACTAAATCTTTATTTTTCCTCCTTTATTTTCATATAACAATATTTCATATACAATTATATCACATAAAACAATATCGTATCTTTACATTATATCCATAAATATATATTTTTCCTTGGTTACTTGGTTATACCATAGGGTTTATTTAAATTCTTACACTCTAGTTTATGTACTGTATTTCGAGCCACTTAACTTAATTTATATTGAACAAATCGAACAATTATTGAACTCAAAAAAAAATTTTTGTCTTTCCAAACTCGACTTTATTAGCCATACAAAATTCCACATAAATTTTATTTTTTTATTTTTTTTTTTTTTTCAAAAAACCAAAACTGACATTTATTTTTTTAACAAATTCCAATCAAGACTAACTCAATTAAAAAAACTCTCACGCCGAATAACGCGTAAAACATTCCAGAAAAATTGTCTTTCTTCTCTGTTTCTCGTTTACATCAATTCGCATTGATGTAAACGAGAGGCATATAAGAAAAACATTCTTATGGAATGTTTTACTTTACACACACACTCGATGCGCATTGTTCTCTCTCCCAGCATCTTTCTCACCCTCGCGCCACCTTACAAAAAGGTACGTACAAAACAAACATCTACAAAAGTGGGGACAACAACCAACACTGAGAAAACATAGCAAGTGGAGGCACAAACCCGAGGAAAATACCATACAAACAGCGCTTGTTACGATCATGTAATCGTAACAAAGTTTGAAAAAAAACTTGAGCAAAAAAAAAATTCTCATGTTTTTTTCATAGTTTTCTGTAAGGAAAACGTTAAAGGAATTCTATTGGGGATGCGCTGAAATACTTCCTAAAAAATCCTAAGTAAACATGTGTATTTGTATTAGTGCATATACACTAAAATAGAAAACATTTAGGCGAAACTAAATTTAAAATGTTAAAAGATTAAAATATTTGTTATTAATCAATTATCAAATAACAAGTATGATTCAAATTATATTTTAAAATTAATAATATAACATAAATTTAATATACGTCATCAACTTAAACTTAAAATTAAAATATGGTTTAAATTTTTTTTCACCTTCATCGGAATACTAGTTGAAATTTTGTTAAGTTATCGATCTCATTATATTTTAATGTTAGATCTATCAAATGCCCATATCCATTACGATTTTCAGAATTTTGTCATAGTTGTGGAATTGCCAAACATGGCCCAGAAGAATATCATTACTGTTTTTAGAATTTCTACGACTCCATCGGAATACTAGTTCAGATTTTGCGAGGTGATCATTGATCACACTATGTTTTTATGTTAGATCTATGTCTTAAAAGAAGAAATTTCTTTTAATACATATATAAATACTGGTCGAGTTAAAATTGAAAATAGTTATGCGGGTAAAAGCTAGATGGCACATATTTTCAAAAAGATGCGATTTGTACTACAAAAATGCACCTAAAATCATATTGACATGTTGTATATTACACAATATATGTGAAAATAATGACAAACGCTTAAAAAATGATATTTCCTCAGCCGCCAATTATACATCAACAATCAAATAGACAAGCTTCTACCTACAGCACATACTAATACATTGGAGGGAATTGAAATAAGAAATCATCATCATTAACAAAAACTTTCCTCTCAGAGATGTTTATCATTTCTAAGCAATCTGTTTAATAAAAATTAATGTTTACATGTAATTAATGTTTACATGATAAAATACCAAATCATGTTTACATATTGTCATACACTTTTCGAAAATTGGGGTACCAAAACACAACAACGTTGCTTTTATTTTATTGAGACACACAACCTTGTTTATTTCTATCCAAAACACCAATGTTTTCCTTACACATTTTGTCATTCTTCTTAATGTTACTAATGACATCTACATTTTTGTTAATCAACTATTAATACCATTTTATGACAATATGTTTTTTAAATTTTATGTATGCATATTCAAAAATATATTGATCATCTTCATATACATTACTTTAATGTCGTCCGATATGGTTGGTTGTAGATATGTTGCACGCGTTCGTGATCGTTTCAATGGCATGTCTTGTTATCTATATCTTTGAGGTTGAAAAATATCTGCTAATGATTCCAAATATATTTTTTGGCGTTCATCCTCCCTATCCTGAATTTCTAGTTCCAGAGCCTTTTGTTTTTCAAATAACTCTTCTTGTTTCTTAAAAAAAATCTTGTAGCGCGTTATGTTGCCGCTCCTTGCTCTCTGCGAAGCTCGTTATAAGATTTTCATATTTTGATCTTCCAAAAGTACTGTTTTTGGCAAGCTAAAAAAAGCGTTAAAAATTTATATATTTTAAAACTCTAAATAATATTTAGATTTTAAACTTTTATATTTAATTTGTGCTTGCTTAGCAGTTTTATTATATCCGTGTTCTTTTAATTTTATCACTGTTTTATCATTTATTTCATAATATCTACATCTACACATATTTTTAAAAATAATTTGGTCTCATCATTTTCGCACACACACTTTAAATTATCACTATGTTCATTTTCCATTTCTAAATTATGTTTAAATTATTTAAAACTATTTTTTTTTATCACAACTTCTCTTCACAATTTGAAACAATATCAAATGTCAAAATATCCAGTCTACTCCACTACGCTAGTATTTACGTGGTACGGATTTGCAGATCCTCTACACTTCTTTCCTTACATTTTGAGCGTAGTTGATAATCCACTCCGCACTACATTTTTCAATGTTCACTTGGTGGATTTCCAAATCCAGTCCACTCCACTTCGCACCACGTGAACAAGATAATAAACCAAGTCGAAAGTCGAAATTATTGATGGTACAACATCCCAGCCCAAGTCAAGCATCAAGAAACACGGCTAATGTAGAGAATGTAGACGTTGTCCAAAATTATTATATCTGTATAAGCAATCATAAAACTTTCGGGGTGTAGTTCACTCTTTTGTGACATTTAAAAATTTGACCACAAATTTATATTCATATGTTAAATGAATTACATTTATGCATATGTTAAAGTGCAAAATAGTTCACCTACCCATAGTATCTTTTATTCATCTTAGGAGGATTAAATGGTGGAAAGGAGGTGGAACAACTTGCCGCGTACCCGTGACAGTTATGTCAAGTAAATCAAAAATGAAAATGAACCATTTTGAATTGAATTAATAAAAATAGCTGTTATAGCTTTTAATGTAATTTTATTTTATCTGTAAACCTTTGTTTTTATAAACAGCTGACACCGATTTGACCAAGATTAAAGTGCTCGTTGAATCATTACAAAAGGAATGTTCTTGATCTCTCACTTTATCGATCTTTTTAGTTGCGCAATATTGACAACTTTAAATTTTGCCAATTGTGACTTTCAGCAGCCCCACAAGAAATAACCACAAGGTGCGCCAGGTCGGGTAATGAGTGTGTCCGTAAATTAGGATGAATAAATAATACGTTATTTTGTTGAAGAAAATGCAAGAGTTTTCTTTGCCGTGTGTGATGTAGCTGAGTCCGGGTGGAATATCCAGTTACCATCTGCGTACACTGAGAAGAGAAACCAGTAAAAATAAAAAAATATACATATAAATACAAAAAAAATATACATATATTTTTTAGGCGAAAAGTCACGTTTTTAAAAATTGAAAAGGATAATCTTTTTTTATTTTTAAAGTAAATTTTTTCGACAAAGTTGTGTATAAAAATAAAAAAATTGTATTTATTTTCAAAAATACTTTCCTCACTTATGTCAGTTTTCTTAAATTTTAAGAGATTATTTTTTAAGGCTGAAAAACTATTGGCAAATTTTTAAATAATTATTTTTTAACATATGTCATAACATAATATATCTACCACAAAAAGTAGAAAATTAGCTCCCCTGCGAAATTTTTAACCCCGAGAGCTATTGTGTAAAAATTCACACAACCCTTAAAAAATATAATGAGAACTTCCTCAAGTTCTTTCTTGCAGGGATGATATTGTCGATATTATAGTACTTTTTCGATACTTTGGCTTTATGAAATGTACTTTGATACTTTCGAGTGATTTTTAGTATGTTTGAGAAAATTCTAGAATGTCACTTGTAATTCGGTTCGAAACAACTTTTGTAGAAGAAAAGAATAACAATAATAATTAAATAAATCCGATGGGTTTCATCTAGAGATCAGGTGTTTAATCAGTTTTGTGACTAAAGCTACTAACGTAGTTTAATATTTCGAGCCAAGTGTAAAATTTTGCAAAGGTGAAATGCAACGCTTACTTATGGAACTTTTTGCCATAACAAGCTTTAGTTTTTTATTGGTTTAAATGAGGGGACAAAAATCGCAATAATTAATCCTCGGCAAATTTTCTTCTCGAGTAATTAATTAAATACTTCTAATTCCTATATTAAACCACGGGTAAATGAAAGATAATTTAAGAAGTCCTTAAGTGGTCTCAATTAGTTTAATCCCATTTCACCCATAAAAGATTAAATGTTTAATTTTGAAAATATTGGGTGCTGTTCTACATACAGTGCCAATACTAACCAATAATAACCATCAGTTTTTTGGAGATATTCACATTAAAATTTGGGTCTCTTTAATTGAATCCAGTTCATTGGTCAGAACGATCACTAAATGTTGTCACTTTCGATTAAAAATGTTGATGTCGGGACACGGCTTGGATTCTAAAAGATCTGCTCTAACCAAAGTTTTATGTTTAAGTGGTTAATTGTTTTTGCTCATAACACTGCAGCATTTCTTACAAAAAAAGATCACAAAATGTCCTTTCTTTTCAGTAATCCGTAAACAAACAGAAATTCCTTATATTTTGCAACGTTATTTTTCTGAAAATTCAAAATTATAAAAAGTTTTACGAGATGAGATTTCTCGATCCCAATCTCTAACTGTGATAGTCGAGTAATAATTTTCAGGCACAATGAATTAACGGCCCTAGATCATGCATCTAATTAATTATGATTGCAGAAAACCAAAATTTGTGCGGCGCTTTTAACAACGGTAATTTGTGGGTTGATGTCTTAGAAGTGGTTATAATTTTCGGATGATTTATGATTTGTCATTAAAATAAATAAACCGCTCAGGTAAACCCAAACCGCTCAGGTAAATTGCGATTTGTGTCGCGTGTAAAATGCTATTGTGACTTGAGTTGAGTGTCAGTTCAGTACCTTTGATTTCCTGCCAATATATTCCCTGCTTTCTTGACCAAACTGGAACGACCAAACTTCAAAAATTAAAACCTTTATATCATTATTATAACACAAGAACATATCGATTTTGCAAATTATATCACATATAGACGAATTGAAAAATAAAACAACGGGATTTCTGGCAAAACAATAAATATAAACTTTCCCATAAGTTGTCATTATTATCAAAAAAATTATTTTGAAATGCTAGAACTCCTCCTTTGAAATAAATTATTCTGTTTAAATAAATAAACTTTTTAAATTTAAGAAGTATTTTATAAATCATTTTACAAGATATGTTATTAAAATAAAAAAGCTATTTATTAGTTTGCAAAAATTTCATTTAATTTTAAAAATATACTTTTTAAATTCAAAAACATTTATAACTTTTAGAAATTAAAAACTTCGGTTTTTAATTTTACAAACCAAAATTTTTCTCAGTGATAAGGGTTTCGAATCTTTGAGAACAGCGGTTTTAAACAGTTGCATGTTATAAAGAGGTCCGCCGGACGCACATATGTTCCAACATATGTCATGGCGTATTGGGGATATTCCTGCATACGTTTCGGACTTCATATGTAAAAGTGGCAAGTAAAATTACCAATTTGCCAATATCAGCTACATTTCCATCGTTGGCCACGAAGCTTCCTTTCATTCAGCCGAATATACAAAAGATGCTCATTTTCGATTTTGACGTACATATCAGCAATGAACTGGTGGAAGAGCTAGCGAAAGTTGAGAAAGCGGTTAGTGTGCCTTTCACGTATCATTATTCTGTATAGGCGTAGAAGTCTATCGCAAAGACTTTTTTGTTGATTGGTTGGCCTGTGCAGAGCTGGTTTGCATAATATTGAAATATTAACCATCCTTATCTCGCTATATAACATCAACGGATACGGCAGGGCGTCGTAGAATCGATGTGTCTGATCCGTTGCAGCGCTTCACCACGTCGCGGAATAATGATATTCCACCTTTCGAATTGGTCGCTTACCAACAGCCACTTTATTAATTTGAGGGGCATTGAAGCAACGTTCATGCTCTCCAGCCGGTCTTTTGTCAGCGCGAATGATGATTTTATATTCGTGCCGGGAATATTCTGACAGTGTTGATCTGGGCCCGTATTTCTGAACACGAATACGAACAAAAATTGTACGAATTCGTATGATTGGTATTTTTGAATAAGAATTCGTGCAATTGTAACACGAATTCGTCGTACCTACTTGATACGTTCATAAATTTCCCTTATCTGGCAAAATGAAATCGAACGATTTTTGTACGTTCATGAACGGACTTTTGTTCGATGTAAATATGTTTAGTTAACAACTCCATAGAAAAACCAAAGCTTAAATTGATTTCTAAATAAGTTACACATATATTATATTTTTAAATTACATTTATTAAGACGGTATAAAATAATTTTATAAAAATTCTGTAAGCCTAATGATGGCCGTAATATTTTCTTTTGCCATAAAATATATGAAATGAGCAAGTGGCATTTAATGTGTTCTACACCAAACGACCTTCCGAAGGATGGTAAAGATCACTGTCAAAATCCCAACGGAACACAATAAAAAATGATGTGCTGTGATACTCGTAATTAATTGAATAAATTTTTAAACACAAATTTACCAATCACTATAATACCAATTTATATGTAAGAGGTTGGGTTGGAGTTGCAAAAATTTCTGATGTGCCACTATCACTACACAAGAAATTTTTCGTTTCACTAATTTTATGTTCGTTTATAACAAAAATGTGTATATCGCACACATAAAATACACAACATTTCATTTACATAAAATTTTATTATTTTATGTAATGAGATATATTTATAATATTGCCCAAGATAAAAAACTAGAATATTATTATAATAATCATAAATAAATCATCCATTTGTATTACAAACAAGAACGAAACGTAAAGTCAAAATGGCACAAGTTGTATAATTTTATTATAGGTAAAACCATATAACATAAATTTCCCTTATAGCAAGGAAACACACCAAACAATTACGTACGATCGTATTCAGAAATACCAATTTAAATTCGAAACGAATTGCATTTTTGTAACGAATACATTTTCGTATTGTATTTAGAAATAGGGGCCCTGGTGTATCAACAATAGAAGTTGCCCCAAATGATGTCATCTGAAAACAGGAGTTGAATTTTCGGATATTTTGTATGAAATGTCTCGTCACCGCTGTTGTTGTGGTCATATATGACAGGAATTCATCAGGCGGCGAATCTAGTGGTGGAAGCTTCCCTTGCCATTATTGCAGCATATTCCGGGGGGCTCACCTTTATAGTTTTTCATACATATAAAATATTTGCTAACACCCCCGCGGTTTTTTCGGCTGCCAAAATGTATTCGTGCTAAATTTGTAAGCAATCGCATATAATGGATCAAAAATTTGCATACATGTATATTGTAAATTCCTGCTAACAGGTGAGCATGGGGAAGGGGTAACATTTTTTGATCACTAAGCCCCGTATGTTTTTTTGGCTACTAAGAAGTAGTCGTGCAAAATTTGGAAGCAATTGCTCGAGTAGATCAAAAGTTTTTGTGGAACATATATACATATTTACATACATACTTTTCTTCTTTATATACGTATAGATAACTGGAAAAAATGGAGAACACAAACGAATCAAAATCAACACACATAAATTTTACAAAAACGAAATTAGAATAAATTCCGATTGGTCTGGATTCGCAACAAATTCCAAATTCTGATAACGCTAAGTAAATCTGCATGACGCTAGACACTCAACTCAGGTGGAAAGCGCATGTCAAAAAGAAAAGGAAAGAACTGAAATTAAAATTTAGCAAAATGTAATGGCTTTGGAAGAAACTCCAAACTGACAACGCACAACAATTTTTTGTTATATGTACAAACAAATCCTACAACCTATCTGGACGTATGCTATTCATCTTTGGGACTGCACAAACAAAACTACAGTTAAGATCATACATCAAATATTGTGAACGCTCCATGGTACATTAGAAATGACAACCTCAATCGAACTTACATCCTTTTTAAGATATCGGCGATGAAATACAAATATTTGCAAGGAGTTATGTACTACGACTGCGGCAGCATGACAAAGAGGAGCTGCGGAACCTACTGGATCGCACCAATGAACCTGTTTCGTCAAAATTAACTGTTTAATCAAAATATAAATTGTGAACTGTATTTCTTTATTTTATCGAAGATTAATATTTATTATAATATTGCAGTACTACACGCGTTTTCAAAGTTATGTTAAATGGGCAAGAGTCGAACAATGAACTCTATTTCCATAGAACTGTACATAGAACCACAACAATGTGGAAGCGACTTAATGACATTATATTACTTAACAGGACCGAAGCGCCTATAAGCAGAACAATGCCCTTAGAATTATTGTTGGGATGAACCGATATGTTTCAGTTACTAAATAATCACTGAGATTTATTGTAATATTACCCAGAAATAAAGAATTCTAAAAAACAGAATATAAACTAATCAATAAGAAACTCATGACGTTTTCAATCCTTATAAGCTATAATTATATTCAATTTGTTAAGAACTCGTTAAGAGTTAATTCTCAATATTAATATGCACCGAATAGAATCCCATTTCCTCCGATTTTTTTTTTGTATTTTGTATTAGAAATTTACCACATATAGCTTCGAACCCAGTTTTCTATATTCAGGAGAAATCGTCCCAATAAGGATTAGTATCAAAAGACGCTATGAAACCAAAACAAATAGCACATCAACTAGAATTTATAAATCGCTGCTTGGATTGTCTTTTATCCTTAAGTGGCATCATTATTGCCCATCAATAATGAGTCCTTTAAAACAAGAGTAGAAAAAAAAATTCTACTGAAAATTCATATGCTTTACTAAATCATCATCGTTCATTAAAAAGTAATCAATGTTACAAATTTAGAGCGAGATTCCTAAAGCTAATCATTTTCATAATATTTTCAATACATGAAATGTCTTATACATAAAAATGTGTAACTGTGTGCGAACGGTAAATAAAATTCAAGCATATAATAACGGCAATGAAAATGTATAAGAGCACTCCAGAGCCCCGCCTATTTAATTTTCCGATTCTATATATTGCGCCGACTACCAACCTGCGCACTAACAAAAGACTAAAAATTATTTATACACTTTTTTGAGAGTGGGGATGAACTGGAAAATATATGGTTACTATGCCAACCGCACATAATTTTAAAAGAGAGGGAAATATGGAAAAATAATTAAATAAAAATTTTCTTGTTTGCGGAAAAATTAGTGTAGTTATAAAAAAAAATTACTTTCAGGGCCTGTTGTTGTTTTTGTGTAATTAATAATAAAAAGTTAATTTCTGCAATTTCCGATAAACTTTTTTTTACAATAAAATTAAAAAATTACGTTTTGTATATACCGGATTAGAAAAGATTTGAGTAATTTACTGAGAAATACCTTACAAATTAGAGTAAGTGGGAAGAGAAATATATCGACTTACATTTGTGTGTACTAGGAACGTATCATGTTTATAGCAATATATAAGGATATGTGGCAATCAAATTATATGTAGAGAAGAAATATAGAAAATAGAAATTCAATAATAGCAATAAATTGCTATATTACTGGATTCAGAGTTTTTTTCATAAGTATCGTTTACGGTCGAATACAATTCATCCTTGTATGTTTAGACGAGATGCTTCATTATTGAAGAGGCAAAACTCAGATGATTGTATATTATTGGTTATTTGTATTTAGAACCAAATATTGTAATAATTTATAGATGACCCAATTAGGCTACAGTTAATCATTTTCATTTTCATTCCTTCTTGTCATTAAAGCAAGAGTCTTTTTGTCTTGTGTGCTTATTTCTTCACTGATGACGATATCCATGGAGGTTGTCATTTTTTATGTACCACGGTGCATTATAGCACAAATAATAAATTAAATCAGATATGAAAACAAGAAGTAAAAGTTCTGTAGATCAATATTTAAGTTAAACTCCATTTGTACAATCAGCAACATCTATCGTAATAAAAGAATAAGAAAATAAAAATTGTCTCGGGTAAAAGCTTCTCACTCATAACACGAAAATAAATCGATCAAAAAAAATTATGTTGTTTCATATTATTTTTCGTTTGCGCTAATGCAACAAAGCAAGATGCAAAAAACACATTTTGTTATAAAAAAAAATAAAAAAATCAAACCATTCAATAAGAAACATCGTTTGCGGGACTTTATGTTTATATTACTATCACAATGTAAGCCATAGTGCTAAATGTATTTTCGTTTAACCATTTCTGCAAGTAAATTCATTTGCTGTCTGTGAACGTGTTTGCTTTTATGACAATATTGCGTTGTAACCAAAACCAAACACAATATATAATATGACTGTGTTTGATTTGGTTGTAACTATCCCCATTAATGCATACATAGTAAAATAATTTTTGCTAGAAGTAAATCGTTTGAAAATTTTTCGTGATGTTCTCGCACACCGATTGAATTTTTATATCTGTACTCGAGTAAATATACATATATTGAGAAACGATTTTGCCATTAATGTTTCATTTAATTAGATTAATTATTCATACACAAATTGAATGTCCCTTACACATATTATGAGTATATTATGCCAATCTCAACATACGGTTGGTTTTAGAATTGTTTTGGTAGATATTGGATATCATGTTGTAACGAAATAAGGAGAGATCGGTGACGAAATTTTAAGTTCTTAGGGATCATAAATTTAAATAAATACAGAATGAATGGTTACATGGAACTTAAAATTATGTGAACAATTTCATTTGGTATTGATAAGAAATGGTGGCCCATGAAAAAAATCCTAAGACCAATCGAATCGTCTGTTAGAATTGGCTCTAAAGTAAATATTTGTAAATGGAAATACCATTTACAAATATTTATCTATAGCGCCAATTCTAACAGACGATTGGTCTTGGGATTTTTTTCATGTGTATAGTGAATATCATTTCTTATCGATACCAAATGAAATTGTTCACAACATTTTAGGGTCCATGTAACCATTCATTTAAATTTTAAATGTACAGTTTAAATGGATCATTTCCAGGATCGTATAGCGCTAATCACATCGTACGTACGCATGGACTTGTAGTTTTTTTCTGAATGGGACATCATGTCGTTTAGAAATCAGAAAAGATCGGTGACTTCATGTTGACTTGACTTGAAAAAAATCAATTTGACTTGAAAAATATTAATGTAAAAATACAAAATAAAATAAATCCGCTTTGGATTTGAAATTTAAAATATAAAACTGAAGTAACAAATAAAATCACTGAGGGGTATAAAATTGCTTTGCTTTAATACTCGTATACTTTTAAATTATCTTTAGTTAGACAAAAATCAAAGAAATAGCTACTTTTATTGAAACTCTTACCAATGCCTCCTAAACTACAGGCCTCTTACTACTCTCATTTTTCGCACATGACGTCAATTTATGTCTAAACCGAGACTGTGCAATAATAATGTTAAGATATTTACACTAACAAAACAACTAGAGAAAGCAACAAAAACGTCAACATAGCGTGTCGTCATCATTTGGTGTAAGCGGCCTGTAGTTTAGGAGGCATTGCTCTTACACATCGTCTTCTCTGGTTCATTATCGCCAAAGTTGATTCTGTGTCTATCTAAGTAAAGGAAGTAATGATCTTTGTTGTCTAAGGAACCTTTATTTTAATTGAATTTGGCACAGGATGTAGTGCGCCGATTAGGCCTAGAAGGAGATAACAATTACATGCACGTTTTAGCAAATCGAATGTATTTCCTAGCGTTGCTAAGTTGTAGGTCTAACACCCAGTTAAATATGGTAGTTTTCGCTGTTTGTTTATATGGTATGGTAGATCATGGTCATAAACCGTCTTTCCAGGTCAAGTAGCGTATAAACTTCTTTTAAAATTTCTTTGGATATGTTTTTAGAACAGACATCACACATTTAAAACAAATTCCAGCTGGGATCGAACGTAGGCACAATACAGGATCTTAAATGTTTCCAAATCAAAAATGTCACCCGTCCAAC
Organism: Nephrotoma flavescens; assembly: GCA_932526605.1. NCBI lineage: Eukaryota > Metazoa > Arthropoda > Insecta > Diptera > Tipulidae > Nephrotoma > Nephrotoma flavescens. Next base: position 212,369,203 of record OW052220.1, read on the forward strand.
GTTTGACAAAACCGAGCATGGAGTTTGCTCTAGCGATCCACAGCTCAATAGAATAGGCTTAGTAAACCTTATGTTTTCAACAAAAGTAACCGCTAGGTCTTTATTTTCAAGTACTACCTGAAGTAGTACACCATTTATCTTACAGCCTTGTGTAAGAGGGTTGGTTGAATGAAATGAAAAGATTTGCATTTTTCAATGTTGAGTCTCAGAGAATTTACCTCGCACCATTACGCTAGGTTGTCAATAACTTCCTGTATTTTATGCTTTGTAGATTTTGAGGTCATCTGCGAACATCAGAATATGTATTGGAATGCTTTATCACTTCAGTAATACCATCACTTCAGTAATATCAATAATCCATGACCCAATTCTGCATACCTGTGACAATAATTTTTTGGGAGATGACGAAGTTCTATTCAGAATGGGTAAATTGTAGAACTTCATTAAAAAGACACGTTAAAATCCCCAAAACAAGTTGACATTTTTAATTAGAAATCTAGCTCAGCTCTAAAAAACTAAATTGGAAAGTTATCGATTAGGTAACGGCCTGGTTCCATTCATTAGAGCTGAATCCCAAAATTTCGTCAAATTTAGCTTTGCACACCGAATTTAACCGTCATTTGTTGAGAGAGGTGACCTAGTTCCATTGAGCATTATGTTAGAGTTCCAATCCAATTCTACATAGCATATTTGACGATAGTTGATTGAGGAACGGTAAAGTTCCATTGATAATAAATAGTTCCAATAAATATGTCCCGTGCAGTATAATTATACTTGGTAGTTATAAGAAAATTCTTTAGTGACCAAAATTAATAAAACATTTGAAATTTTTGCGAAATAAACTAAATTTATTTGAAATATCCAATCCGGTAGTTAATCTGGCATTGAATAACATTGATAGTTTTCCGGGAACCATTGTCTTTGGGATGCCTCACATATTTTGTGCAACTTTTTGAAAAAAAAAAATTTCATTCGTGGTTGCCAATTTAAGGGTTAAATACTAATGGATTTTAAAGTAATTTTTAATATAATGTTAATAACTATTCTCTCTCTCTCTCTCTAGCTTCACATCCCATAATGAGATTTTGCCGCCCGTACTATGGTCCTCCATCCATCTCGGTCTGTCGCTCTCGTCCTCTAGTTTCGATATCCTAGTATATGTAGATCTTATTCGACGTCGTCACGCCAGCGTAGTCGGGGTCTTCCTCTACGACGCATCCGACTGGTTGTTGGTGAAACACTTTATTGATCATCTGTTGTTGTGGGGACCTTGTAACGTGGCCGAACCATCTCACTCGATTGGATTTGATGAAACCGACAATATCGCTACCTCCGAGGAGTTGCTTTATTTCGTGGTTTATACGAATCCGATATTCGTTGTTCGCAACTTTAATTACGCTAAAGATTGAGCGAATTTTCGAAGGCTTTTCGAAGGAAAGGCTACAAATTAATTCGGTCCGTTTTCAAAACGTGGCTCTGACTGTAATAAATTTTTTATAGTGATAGCTGATTTCCGTTGTTTCAGACAGATTAGATATCTGCCGTTAACATTCAGTTTGCATTGCTTTAAGTCTCATACAAAACGAGTTTTTACGGTGTTGAATATGTCGAATTTTGTGATAACTAAAGAGCATTTGCGGGAAATGTTAATTTTTTTATTTTAATTGGAAGCTGAAGCACGTCAAATGCTCTTGGAAGTTTCCGATGATAATGCTCCTACCAAAAAATCATGTAGGTAATGGTTTCAACGCTTCATAAATGATGATTGCAGTGTTGAAGATAAGCCTCGCTTAGGATAGGCAAAAAATTCGTAGACGATGAATTAGAGGCATTGCTCGATGAAGATTCCACTCAAACGCAAGAGAGGCTTGTCGATACATTGGAGGTGACTCAACAAACAGTTTCCGTACGATTGAAATCAATGGACATGATGCAAAAGCAAGGCAATTAGATCTCTTTTGAATTGCAACCAAGAGAGGTGGAAAGGCGAGTTTTTTCTTGTGAGCAGTTGCTTCAAAGGCAAACAAGAAAGGGTGTATATTTATATCGGATAGTGACTGGTGACGAGAAGTGGATCTTCTACGATAACCCTAAGAGGAAAAATACTACACTTTGCTCAGCCAATCGTTGCCATCGACCTCAACATCAACAACAATGACGAACATTCATAGTTCGAAGGTTATGCTGTATATCTGGTTGGACTAAAGAGGTGTTGTGTATTACGAGCTGCTATAACTTCACGATTCGATTACGGGCGAGCGATACAGACTACAATTAATTCGTTTGAGCCGTGCATTACGAGAAAAACGACCGGAATATGAGGAAAGGCATGATAAAGTTATTTTTCTGCATGGCTACGCTCGAGTTGGATATTTTACCGCACCGCCTGTATTCTCCGGACATTGCTCCTTCTGGTTACTGGCTGTTCCAACGGATGCAACACGAATTGGCAGGTTCACTTCTTTCGAAAAAATTGAAAATTCGGTTCAAACTTGGATCGCCTCAAAAGACGAAACGTTTTTCCGAGATGGGATTTGAAAATTGCCTGAGAGGTGGAAAAAAGTCGTAAGCAGCGAATGACAATATTTTAATTAATCTGTTCATTCATTTTTTTTAAAATAAGTATTTTTCAAAATCAAAATAACGAACCAAATTATTTGTATTACCAATAAAACGTATCAATACAAAATGAATTATGCTAATTAAGCGTAATATGCCAACTAATTCACCGTGTAATAATTGTTTAGATAAATTGATTCGTGCTCTTGACATATTAAAATAAGAAAAAATAACGTGTTAATAAACTGTTCGGCTGAACAATTTATGAGTCGGACCCCATCTGAGAACCCCCTGAACCAATATTTCCGAGTTTAAAACTCATTATAATCGATTCTTAGAAATCGAAACCCCCCTCATTTATAAGTCGTTCGACTCGAAAACCATTAAATAAATTTCCCGAAAATATACTCATCGCCATGCATTCCTGGCAATCTCGAATTAGAAAACCCTTATCGCAATTGTTATGAGAATAGTTCGAGTTGAAAAACAACACAAATAGTCTCGGGACAACCTCTAAATGAGATCAGAATCCATCGCAATCAGTGTCTGGTACTAGAAAACATCCTCTCAGTAATTTAGAAAACCGTGCGAGCCTAGCAAAAATTAAAGAAACGACTCCGGGCCCGCCAGATAACATCAGCATCATTTGAGACCGAAGAATATGTGAAAAGGGACCTAGCTCATACCATTAATTAAATGTGAATGTTTATTTATTTATTTATTTATTCATTGCCATTAAAAGTTTTGGTAAAGGAAAAGCACATATGGAAGCAATATAAATGAACAACAAAAAAAAATACTTCCATTAGGCATAAAAACCTCAGATTTTTTCAAAAAACTTGAATGTCAAGCAAATCAATATTGTTACTATAACAACGAACATTTTCAAAAGACGCGTTTAACGAAAACATACAACATGTCACCGTAACGCAATTAGCCCAACATGGCGCAACATTCTTCAATATGATGAAACATAACGGGAGACATCTAATTAACGCAAGACTCAACGCAACTCACGCAACAGCTACAACATTGTGCAATATGACGCGTCATAGTGGAACATCACACAACATTCCTAAACAAAATTCAACCATTACGTAATGCAACATCACCCTGGTGCAACGTACGGACCCCTAAATGAATTTTCCGGAAATCAGAACTCCTTGTAATCGTTTCCTTGCATTTCAAAACTCCGTTTGTTAAATTTTATCAAAATCGTTCAAGCCAAATAAAATGTTAAAAGGCCACAAACCCAACAAAAAACCCCCCAATAAGGACCAATCGTAATCAACTTCTGGTACTAGAACCTCCCCCCTCATTGCAATCCATTCCATTCATCAAATAACCCATTTCACCGCATTTTTTATCAAAATTGTTTAAGCCGAAAAATATTAAAACCGCGCCCTATCGAATGACCTACTAAACGAATTTTCCTGATATTACCACTCAACAAAATCAATTCCTGGCATTTGAAATTCCATCTTCACTAATTTTTATCAAAATCATGCGAGCCGACCAAAAATAATGGAATCCGGTCCCCACCGGATGACCCCTAAATGAATTTTCCTCGAAACAGGGATTCATCTCAATTGATTTCCGGAAATTCGAAAACGCCCTGTCAACAATTTTTATAAAATCGTGCCCCCCGACAAAAAGAATAAAAAAAGGAACCGGGCTCAATCTGACGACTCTCTCAATGGATTTTCCCGAATTTAACACACATCTCAATTGAATCCTAGGACGAAAAACCATCCTTGCCATGTTTCATAAAAGTTGTGGGAGCCGAAAAAAATAAGGATGGAGATCCGGGGTCCACTGGATAACCCTCTTAACACTTTTTCTCTGAAATCAGCACCAATCACCAGAATCCTCGAATTTGAACCCCTCTCCCCTTAATTTATTTTTATCAAAATCGTGAGAGCCCAAAAAAATTAAAAACGGGACTCGAGCTCCAACCGGAAAACTTTCAAAGTGAATTTTTCGGAAATCATGATCCACCACACTCGGTACTCGAAAAACGTCTCGCAAAAATGAAAAACCCCAAACCAAAATGAAAAATGAAACCTCCCTCATGAAACTCGTTTAAGCTAAGAAAAAAATAAGAAAAATGGAATCCGGGTCCAACTGAAGGACTCCCTAAACGAATTTTCCTCAAACCAAGTCCCTTTGCAATTGATTTCTGGTACTCGAAAACCTCCTTTTAGCAATTGTCATGAAAATCGATCGAGCCATTTGAGAAACCCTTGTACAAACATATAAATATACAAATGTATTTATGTATATACAATTAATCCTCGTGCACGTGTACAAAATATTTACTATCCATACGTACACAAAATCATAATACAGTGTGCGAATGGTTGTTTCACATTTTTATATGTTTTTGTATTTTATATATAACATATATTTATATTTTCATTTTACTTTATTTAACTCCGTAATAAAAATAAAGAAACATCTTAAAAGCTTAATTTTGTCGTCACACATTTAAGCAAGGTTCAGAACCATTTTATTTATAACATTTACAAAAGTTTTGATGAAAGTTTTCTTTAGTTGCAAGTCATTACATAGATGGATTGGAGTTTAAGTAAGAAAACTAAAAAAAAAATATTTTGTTCTAATTTTCATATCTGATAGCTTTATTGTTTGTGATTATAGCTATTCCAAGTATGATTTTGCTTTGGAATGATTGGATGATATTGAGATTGGTTGTCTTAGTACAGCCCCAGACCTGAATACCATAAGTTCACACAGGTTTTAGAATTTGCCGGTATAGTATAGCAATTTATTTTGTAAATTTAGCTCAGATTTTCTTCCTAAAAGCCAATTCATCTTTCTGTGTTTAATTTTCAACTCTTTTTTATTTCTTTTTGACCCACTCTTTCCATTTTAGTATCGCGTCTAGAGTCATGCGTAGATATTATAAGGAGATTGCAGAGGGAATTTGCTTTGAGTTCAATTCTACTGGTATCCTGTTGATCGTGCACGTGACCTTTCGCCATCCCTTCGTCCAGGTAACAATATTAGTAGGTCTTTGCAGTTTACTTGTGGGTTTTTTTATGCTACCAGCAACTGCTACGTAGACCTTATCATCCGCAAACGTTGTTATTTTAGTCTCCTCTATCGTTGGCATGTCCGAATTCCATTTCGCTACAATTTAAGTTCACCATACACAAATGTGTATGTAAATAACTGTTCGGCATCTCAATATCAACCTACACAATTGTGCCGCTTGGACTATAGTTATAGTGTTGGTTTTGGAGGAAAACCACTTTAAAAAATATGCACAAATGTGTAAGTTGTTCCAAAACTAAGGATGGGCCCCCACATCTGTTAATCCTTGAAATAAAACACATATTTTGGGATGAAAAGCCAAAAATTTTATTGATATAAGGAAAGGAAAAAAATATCGTTCATATGCCCACCACGGCTTCGTCTAAAGGCCTGCATCCGAACATCAAAATTTTCGATGACTTTTCCAATAAAAGCGCATCAATAACCTTCATTTCAGCTCAAAAGTTGTTTTTAAGTTGTTGAATTGTTTGTGGTTGATTAGCATTCACCTCACCATTCAGATAACCCCACAAAACATAATCAAGTCGTGTTAAACCCGGGCTTGTTGGTAGCCAATGAACTTCACAATTTTTTGAAATTATGCGATCAACAAATTTTGTTTACAATATGGATTGTTACACGACTTGCGTGGCATGCCGCTCCGTTTTTTTTTAAGCCCAACGTGATTGACACGCGATTCATTCAATTCGGGCCACGAAAAAACAAATTAACAAGTTGCGATAACATACACAACAAAAACGGCCCAATGATGCCACCAGCACATAAACCACACCAAACAGTGACTCTTGGAGGATGACCTTCTGCTTCGAGAATAACATGAGGACTCTCTGCTCCCCAAGACCAAGAGATAGCCCACCCTGTACATACAAAAATCGGAATGGGTACAAAGGGCCGTATTTCAATGGACCAAATGTCTAAAGGTCGAATGTCGAATAGCCGAATATCGAAGGGCCGAATGTGTTGAAGGGCCGAATGTGTAGAAGGGCTGCATGGGTCCGAGGGGCCGAATTTTTTATTATGTTTAGAAATATAATTTTTTAAATTTGTTGTTTTATGGAATATTTTGTAATTTTTATTTTATTAAACATAAATGAATTTCTTATGAATTTATGTATTTTACTGTTTTTCATCTTTGGATATTCATGAAATTCGACGTATCCAGTCAGCGATACATTTTGGTAGGAAAATCATGTCATACGCCACCTGGCCCTATGTCAGCCTTCTGATACTAGGTATATGGTACAAAACATAAAAAAAATAATTAAATTAATTAAATAAAAAAAAAAAAAATATATATTTCTTCATTCGGCCCTTCGACACATTCGGCCCTTCGACATTCGGCATTCGGTCCTTCGACACATTCGGCCCTTCAACACATTTGGCCCTTCGACATATTCGGCCCTTTGAAATTCGACCCTTCGACATTCGGTCCTTCGACCCTTTGATATCATACCCAAAAATCAATTTTTAACATAATTCTATTTCGTACACCAAGCTAAATACACAGTTGCGTATACGGGGCGGAAAAGGGATATAGAACGTACAGTAGAAAAAACGGGGGATATATAAGGGATATAGAGCTTAAAGTTCGTCCCAGAACGCTACCGTGAGATACTTCTGCCGACAATTTCTTTATTTGTAAGACTTTAGTATTTCATAACACTGCTTTGGTAAGTCTCTTCGTAATTTATATTCCAAGTCACTATGCCATACTCTGTCAAAGGCCTGTGCTACATCCAAGAAGACACTTGAACATACTTTCTTATTTTCAAGTATGAAGATGTACTAATTTTGTAATTCGATATATTACTTGTTCAATATTTTTGAAATTAATGAAAGTAAGGAAGGAGACCTATACGAATTTTTGTTATTTAGAGGTTTGTTTGGATTAGGTTAGGTATCATGATTACTTTTGCGACTTTTGAAGGAGTTTACGTAGTCGTTTTCCGGAAGAGCTTTTATTATTTGTCCTGTAATTAAATCATATACTGGAGATTGGAGACTTAAATGCAAAAAGTTAAGATTTGTTTGTTTTTTTTTGTTTTTTGTTCATTTTTCCCATCTTACTTTACGCAGTTATGCCAAATCGAAGACGTACGGCTATATGACCGATTCTAAGTTGCCATCTGTGCATTGCATAGCTCCATACTAGCCTATAGCACTGGACATGGAAGATGGGTCGGCCCATGAGTTTTGCACGCCGATAGGGGGTCGTAGTTGTGTTTCTTTCAATCACAGATCCAAATCCAAACGCCATAGCTTTAACCACTGTGCCATTTGGTCGGTAAGGTTAAGATTGATTTCCTTTTTAATTCTTGCAATGTGACACGAGATATTTTGTAGTTATCCACTTGATTTTTAACTGGTGGAATTACTAACTAATTATTAATGGACTCGAGCTTGATTTCTTTAATCAGCAACTTTAGTTTATTGGACAAAAAGTTTACAGTTGTTTTATATGCTTGCGCTCGACTTCTTTGCCAAGCTTGTTTAGCTTTTCGATTTGATGCAACCAGTTCCTTAACTTCCAGAGGATACATAGTTCTTCTTCTAGCTTTATCGGATTTTTAATTGACACCTGAAGATCAATATTATCCTCAACTAGTTTATGAAATTTCCCCCAGCATGTTTTGTTATTAGTTGGCCAAGGTGGACTAGTATTCTTAACAACCGTTACACTAATTTTCATAATAACAGGCTTGTGCTCCGACATAATCCTTTTGCTGTTTTCTAGGTATGTGTAGTTCTCGTTTATACCTTTGGTCAAAAAGAAGTCTATGATATCGGATATTTTGTTCTTATCCGTTTTGTGCTGCAAACAGATTTTTTGATTTCTTTAGACGTTACCCTTATCCCCATTAGTGATTTAAATAATGAACAATAGTCTCGCTTAATTATCGAAAAATTCGCCATTACTATCTATGGCCTTTTGCCATTTATCAGGTAGATAATAACTTGAAAATAGTTATCGAGCCATTTTTATACATTTTCAACATTCGTGGACCGCTTTATTTTCAAATATAACGACATCAATCTGAATAAGTAGCAATTAGAGGAAGCCAAGTCTGAATAAAAAGCCGCATGCTGTAAAACTTCCCAGCCTAAGGTGAGTTTGTAAGGAGGGTTTGCCCCGAAGATGGGTTTGTAGGTTGATTTTGTTGTATGTGGACGAGCGTTCTCATATAACAATACCACCTTCCGCCTTCCTTGGCAGGTAAATGTTTTTTTTTTCTCCAGAGCATCACTTAATGTGATCAATTGGGCCTGGTGACGTTCAGCTGTAGCAGTTTGACCAAGTTCCAGAAGCTCGTAGTAAATGACTCATTTCCAATTACACTGTGTCTGGTGTAAAACTTTCTTGGCATGAATATTCATTTTTGCAACTGATCTTGATGGCTAGCCTGGATCAACCCATGGTTTTCGGCGTTTACCATTATCGTACAAAATCCACTTTTCATCACCCGTAATGATTTGGTGTAAAAAACTCTTTCTTTTGTACCGAGAAAGCAAATTCATGCAGATGTCAACTCTTCGGTTTTTGTTTTGTTCAGTTTATGAGCAACCCATTTTCATTCCTTCAGTGTTTTCCCATTGTATGCAATCGAAGTGATATTGCTTGTTGAGTAACTCGTAACTGTTCTGCAAGTTCTTTTTGAGCTTGACACGGACTTTCTTCAAGTAAACCTTTAAGTTCTTCTTCTTTAAATTGTTTTACTACACCTGGACGTGGATCGTCCTCAAGACTATAGAACTGCCATCACGAGATCTTGCAAACCACTTTTTTCCTGTTGAATGGCTCACAGAATATTCACTCAAAGTCGAGTTAATAATTCCATAGCTCGAGCAGCAGTTTTTTATTTGAAAGTAGAATAAACTTCAATGACGTAAATGTTGCTTATCGAGTATGATATCAAAGGGCCGAATGTCGAAGGGCCGAATGTGTCGAAGGGCCGAGTGGATCAAACGTCCGAATGGACAGTTATAAATTAAGACGAGTCAGAGATAATATTTCATATACCAATGTTCCTGTTTTCCTAAAGCTATCAATTATGAACATTTTATGAACTGTTTCTGTTCATTAGACTGCGGTCAAATCTTTATTGGTTTACTGAAGTAAATAATTTACTCGATGCATTTAATTCAAACTTAGTGTGTTTGGATTCCGTTTGTGTACCTCGCAAAACGATTATAAACAAATGCTTTGGAATAAATTAAAATCACTGTATGTTTCATGTAAATCAAGTGACATCCATTGTGTTTTCTGCAGAAGAAATTTTGATTGGAATCCGTAAATTAACTAACTGTGAAGGAAATCTCCCTTTACCTCATTTTGAATTTTTTGAACAGTACTTTATTATTTGATTGTGTAGATGAACCTATGGTGCTGAATGCGGTTCTACTTGTTAAATCAGATCTGATAGCATTTGATAAGGTAAATTTCAAATTACTACTTCATTATGCACCAGTGTTTAACGAAATCTGTTTTTCCTAATTTGTGGAAGGTGGCTTCCCTTTTTCCTCCTCCTAAGGAGGGTGTAATTGGCAGTACTAATAATATTCGGTCGATGAGTATATTTTACCTGCTTTATCAAAGGTACCTGAGAAGTTAATACCGCCATTATGTGCATATTGTGAACGATTTATCAACAATTTTGGACAAGGGAAATTCATTTGATATTTTGCTCTTTTTAGGATTTTCAAAGAGATTTGACTGTGTATTCAAAAATTATACATATTAGGTATATTATATTAGGTGTATGACTTAACTTTTACGGATTTTTTCTTCGAGTTTAAAATTATATTTAAAATAGAAATATTTTCACGGTATTTTGTGGTTTTTACAGGTAGGGACGCAAGGTTTCGGAAGACCGAACAACGCAGTCTACGTGAGTTACATAACCTATCAGAATAGCAGAGTTTACGATGGCAACTGATAAACAGCACATTCGGCAGAGCATTCTATACGAACTCCAACAAGAAAAAAATGCATCTATATCACGGGAATCAATTTTCGGTGTTCGGGTTCTGTCATTAGATTATTTCATTTTTATTTGAGCAACCGTTTAACTTTTTTTTAAGCATTCTGATATTAATGATCTTCCTTCGCACATTCTAAATTGTCGATTTCATCTTTATGCTGATGATTTCCCACTTTATATTGTTGACGACTTTTCAAGGTTAAGTGAGATTGTTATGCAACTTAATGCTGGCCTTAGTATTGCGCATAAAAGTAAAGCATTATTCCTGACTAGAAGTAATTCTAATATTACGCCCCAATTTTTTTTTTGTATAATGATATAATCTCATATATTGTATGCATACTGGGGTAAGTATTGAGAAAAAATCATTTGTAAATCATCAATATCTTCAGGATGGTAGGTGGTGGATTATAAATAATCAAAATAAGAATTTTATCACCACATCCTACGAATTTCGATGCCAAAATTTTCACTTTACCAAATTCACCACCAAATAATTTTTTGATTTTTAAAGCATCGCGGGAATAAAGTCAAACTCCACCTTATCGTGTATTATTCACTCGAGTTATTAATGCGAAGTGACCTGTTATAGAAATTTTACTGTTAAGAAAAGTTTCAGTTAAAGCAAGAAAATCAAATTTGTGCGCGTCTAACGAAACACAAACTTCATCAAAACGCTTTACGACGAACATTTAAATGACCAAAATCAATACAAGAATGAATATTTACCTGGTTATCACATGGAACAACGTTTATATTAAGTAAAGTATAGTTTATTAACGTATCGTGAAATCCAATGAATCCAATCAATCAATATTTTTGACAAACAAAAAAATTAAATAACATAGGTAAACTAAATTTAAATTCAATTAGGAAAAATTATTCAATTATTCTTCAATTCAGGAAAAACAAACACGTCCAATCGCTTACCTTACTTAGGGTTACATCTTCAATTTACATATGCAAAAGTTTTACGTGCGTATTTCTCTTGAACGAATAGGTGGTTTTTCTGTTGTTTATTAAAATGAATTATTAAATTTTTGGTATGGTATGATGGGAGTTGAGTTTCTCGTCGTGTCGCTGTTCTACTTTTGCATCCCTTGTGTAGTCGTCTCAAGGAGCGAGTAATGAATCCAGCATGAGTCGTCCATTCACGTATGGCCGTTCAGTCTCTTCGTGGCAAGCTGTCGGAGTGTGTGATGTGGGAGGTTCTCTAAGGATCGATGGGCCACTAGGGCTGGGGGAGTGGTCTCTTCAGCAGACTTGGTAATTATCATCCGGGGAGATCCGATTGTTCCTGGATGAGCGCACCCGGGAAGAGAACTTTCCTCAAGTATCGTTTAACAAATTTTATTTCCACCTAATTTTAATATTTGTTTCCTCTTTATGCTGTTTAAATAAGCACGGTATTATATTCACAACCCCTACGCCTGTAATCCTGAGCTTTATATAACCGTGTGGACCGCTGATGTTTCTACAAATATCAGCAGAAAAACTTACTTTTTTGAAATAGTGCTGCGTCTAGCGGTGAGTAGCAAAAACAATTTTTTTTCTGCTAGAAATTTTCTGCTTTCCTATAATACAGCATCCTACATATAATAATATATTTTTACTATCGGTCCTTGTCAGTTTGTAATAAATTTAGGTTTCAAGAAGTATCTTGACTCCAAAAAAAAATAATTTACGTTAATGTCATTTTGTTACCGAAATCAATAATGATTCATAATTCAGAGGTTCAATATGATCGCATCAGTCACCCACCGGCTAAGGTTCAATGGTAGGGGTGAGGAATTTCAAAGATGAATCTATGCTAAACTTTTCAAATACAGAATCTAGTAATAAAGTATGCCTTTCTGTTTGGCTTTATAACAAGAGTTGTTGAGGTTGGATTTTAGCTCTACGATGAACATTTCCGCAGCTAGAGTATCATGACTTTCACATTTCCCTTTCAAAGCTACAATTAGTAGTAGATGTTACTACGTTTCTTAAACTTATAAAACCAACAGCGACTGGCTTGAAAGTTAACATCCTCATTGGATTCTTGTTTTCTTGAAGTTTAGAGAGAGTTTGCGGGATTAGGATTGGACAACCAATTCTTCTTAACGATATTAAGCCGTGATTTCATGCTACGGCTTTTATTCCACTTTACGCATACAGGTTGTACGGACAGTCGAGATAAATTTTTCGATTCCGCAACTGCAGTTATCTTTTCTTTATTTTCGCCATAGCGTTTAATTATCGAGTTCTTTCACGGAATTATACTCAACGTTCGTTAAAGTTTTCATGTTGTATTGAAGTTAATGAATAGGTATGATTATCAGTTAGCAACTAGCTTCACTTAAAACCATAGATACACCCCGATTTACACGGTACTTTTTTACGCTAATTTGCTTTACCACGATTTGAAAAAACAAAAAAAAAATATTATATTTTTAACTTTTTATTTGTTATTTCTGATTTTTTTCTTGATATTTTATGTTAAAATAAATGAATTATTAAAATCCAATCGATAATTTAAGAATATTATTGTATTTATTCGATTTAAACGGGGTTTCATACAAAAATCACATTTTCGATTTACATGGTTTTCTACGGAACCAATCTATCGTGTAAATCGGGGGATGGGTGTAATTTGAATCATCATCAAATAGATATGTTTAGTTATTTTGTCTCAGGAATACCTCTGGCCATAAAATAATAGTCACGAGTGATGAGACTAGAGGTTAACGTTAAATTAATTTCATAAAATTTGATCTCTTGTACTAATGGAACCATAATTCTAAAATATGTACACACATAATTATGTTGAATTATCAGTACAATCTACAACAATAAAACAAGTTAACGCATTTAAAATAATTAATTATTTTCTTTTTCATTTTATTTTAAACAACTAAAATTTTAAATTCAAATACTCTAAATATATAGTTTTAATTAATTTTTTTTTTTTTAATTTTTGAATTATTAATGTGTCCGTTAAATTAAAATTTCTAATAAAAAATTAAATTTTAGATTTCTTAGTATTTTTCTTAGAGAAAAATTTAAAATGGCCGTTTTTTAAACTAAAGCAATTTAAAATGATATTTATTTCTAAATACATCATATGTAATATAAAATAATAATTAGTTACAAATTTATTGCATTATTTATTCTTTACAAGAACCAAAATATTTTTTATTTAAAATAAATACATAAGTACAATTTTTAAACGTTTTTACTAAACGAGATAAATATTTTTAATTTTCAGTTGAAATAGCGCGCACACGACATTTTGGTTCTGCCATTTTATTTTTTAATAGGGATTCAAAAAAATACATAGATTTATAGCGTTTTTAATTGAAAGAAACAAAAACTAAGAGAGATTATATATCTTAAGTACCATTAATACTGTATGTATTCATTATATTGTTATGTATTTGGAAAGTCTCGATCTAGAAAATAACAGAATTAAAATGGCCGAGGGTATTATCATCAACGAAAGAGAGAAAGAGAGAGAGGAAATTATGTCATAATTGTTTTATTACTTGTATTTTAAATAACAATATCACTATAGTTATATTATTATTATTGTTGTAATAAAAATTATTGAAAATTATATATTTTAAGTACTTAATATTATAATAACATATAACAATAAAAGCATTTAATAAATGTAATTTGTTCGGGGCGGAACGTTATGATTTTGATCGGGGTAATAGAGGTACATCCGATTCATCTTGCGCCAGAGGTGCCGCATGTGCTAAATTATTGTTACGAAGATTAAACTGTACTACCGGATTAAGAGGAATATTTTGTGTTATTGCCGGTACTGTTGGCCCAATTGAATGGGTGTCCTAAAAAAAATATTAATTTAATTAAAATTATTAAAAAAAAAAAGAAAAATCGGTCAATATTTGGAAACGTACCACGGTTATCGGCGACGGTGTAGTACTGGGCGGTTTACTGTTTGCTCGGGGAGTAAATCCCGTGAAGTTATGTGTCCCAGTGCTATGATCGTCTTCATCCAATGAGTGTAGTAGCTAATAATAAAAATAAGGAAAGTAAATATGTATATAAAATTCATTGTTGATAGGAATCGGTTTTTAAATATTACTGAATTGAGAGTAAGGTGTATGAATACACGATGATGAACACACAAAAATTAAAACACCTATTTTACTTTTTCGAAAAAGTAAAGTTGACCGATGGTACATGGATAAACTAGGAAATGCTATTCCCAATTAAAAATACTTTATTTGGTTAAGCACTTACTTACTAAGTCTAATAAATTCTTCGCTTCCAGAGATATGGTCATTGGATCAATAAGTTTAAATTAAACCATAACTAAATCTGTTAATTTATTCAGAAATTTACGACTATGTCGATAGAGTAAATTATGGTGTCCGTTACGCCAGCCGGAACCATATCAGCCGGAACCAAGCCTACTACGATACCACTATCACGATGCATTGTGCATCATTGAGCACTATATGAATTTTCAGCCGGAATCTTATAATTCCTGCTGGAACCATATCTACTACAGCCAAACTAACTATGGCACAAGAAGCACAATGTATTGTGCATCATTGCAAATACATCATATGATTTTCAGCCGGAACCTTACAATTCCAGCCGAAACCCAATAAAGCCAGCCAGAACCATATTACAGCCCTACCAACCATGGCACAACAAGCATAATGTCTATAGTGCACAAACATCATTTTGCACTATACCATTTTTCAGCCGGAACCATATACTTCCAGCCGAAACGTTAAAAAGTCAGCTGGAACTATACTACAGAAAAACCAACTATGACACGAGAAGCACGGTGTACTGTGTATCATATAATTTTTCAGCGTAAAGGTGGATTTACATATCCGACGATTTTTCTGCGCCGAACATCACGTGACACATTCAACCAATCAGAAAGAACTTCTTCGCCGAATTTTCGGCACGGCGAAGACATGAACAAAATTTATCTTTTCGGCACGACGTCACAGCACACATCGATAAAAAAAAAATTCTTTTGTTTTTTTATTTTTTCTACGATTTGACATTGTATACAATACACATTTTTTTTCACACATACATACATAAACAATACATATTGTTTATGTATGTATGTGTGAAAAAAAATCGTCGGATATGTAAATCATCGGTAATATAGCGTTCGCCGAATTTTCTGCGGCAAGCAGCTTCGCCGAAAAATCGTCGGATATGTAAATCTACCTTAACTCTTTTAATTCCAGCCGGAACCTTATAAAGCCAGTTGAAACTATACCCTCTACAGCAAAGCTAACTATGACACAAGAAGGTTTTAGGCCGGAACCGTATAATTTGTTACGACATTATGTTGTTATAACATTATTTCTTATTTAAGTTATGTTGTTATAACATTATTTCTTATTTAATTTTGGTTTTGAATTTTTAATTTCGTAATGTCTTGTGCCTTTTACTGGTGGAATTGCCATCTGTTGTTGAATAACCACTAAAGTTTGATTTTATGGAAATTAGCCTCTTTATTCACACGCCGTGTCGTGTGAATTTATAACAAATTGAGAGCGGGCCAATGTGCACCTTGTGCGTGTGTGCGACTGGTGAGATATAGAGGAGTATTTTTTGTGTGTTTCTCGTTTTGGTGTGTCATATATTTTAGTCATACATTTACCAGTTTTGTCATATACATATTTTAAAAATAAAACCTGCATACAAGAAAAAATAAAAACTTCATTTCAGAAAAAATACTTCATTTTATTTAAACAAAACGGTTTAACAAAAAAAAAATCGATTTGATCGATATGAATAAAAAAATTAAACAAATAACACAATACATCTGTCTCACAGAAAGGAAAAAGTATACTACAGAAAGTATGTCCCCAGAAAACCATGAATAGCGAATTGGTTGTTCGTTTTCGAATTTATTTTTTTACTCATTTATAAGATCATTTTATAAAAAATAACGGTCAAAACCTAAAATGTGTAATTTCCTAAAAAAAAACTTCATTTGTAGAGAAAAAACTTCAAATCTTTTTCAGGGTGAAAAAAACCTCAAAAACAAAGATAAGACTTCACATATGGCAACCCTGACGCGCAAAGAACAAAACGAGAGGCACAACGGAGAAAAAATGAAAAAATTGGTGAGAATTTTTTTTTTGTTAGTTAAGTCGAGTTTTGGATTTCCATAAATGAAGTCTAGTTTTAAATTTTATAAAAAAAAAAATAGTATTGAATTTTTATAAAGAGATCATAATAATTTTAAATTATATTAATTGTGATTTTACAACTAGTTTAAGAAAATATTTTTTTCGAAAACATTAAGAAGAAACTACCTACATATAAAAATATTAAAGTGTTTTCGAAGTTTTGTTGGTTGTTATTGTGTTGCGATTTTTGTGAATAAAAATTACCAAATATAAAGTTGATTTATGTTTTTTTGAGTAAAGTGGTCGAGTTAGATGAATTATAAGCAGAGTTTTTGTGAATTAAAAAAGTTCAGTTTCTGACATTCGAGGTTTTTCGCGTACCAATGGTTGGTGTGCCGCAACTATAACGGGTATTGCATTATCGACGGGGGCCGTAATTTGTTACGTGCATCAATTTTTCGTCACGAGGCGCGATATAACCGGTGCTACGATTTTTTTTTTAACGGATGCTGTAATTACCAACGGCACCAAAATTATCATCGGGTACCGTATTATCGACGTGTATCCTATAATTCAACGGGCGCCGCAAATATATTTTACAGGTTTCCGAGGCGTGGCACTTAAATTTTGAATTGATGGGAAGACACTGCAACGGGCGGCCCATCGGGAGATTAACACCTGTGCCGGTCGGACACAGCGACAGCGACGAATACCGGAACGTGCAGGTGCCCAACCGGCCATTTGCAATTGTTGGTATTAGTGAAAGCGTTGATTGAATACATATAGATAATATCACTGCGAATTACAACAACAATTTTGATTTTTTCTTGCTTCTAACACATTGTAAAAGAAGAGCATAACTCACTTCATGTAGGTTTAAGAAGAACAAAGATAGACCTAATTAATTCAAAGTTGCTAGAACTGAGTAAAACATATTTTTGAAATATTATTTACCCACACCACACCACTAGAAATTTTAACAAAAAAAAAATAGAATGAAATGTGTTTTCCTCTCTCTCAACTGAATATATGCAATATAATTATTTATGACAAAAATAAATAGACAATAATTATGAAATTGTGTTTATGTTCTTCATTCTGTTTTCATTTTTCAGTCGCGTTCCAACCATGTGTGTGGAGGTTGTACATGACGTTTTTACAGATAATATGGCGAAGGGAATATTTGTTCAAAATATTTGTGAACTGGAACAATTTGTTTGTTATTATTTTTTTAATTTTGAAATAAATAATTTTTTAATTCCGAAATTAAAAAATAATTTTATTTCGAAACTAAAAAAATGCCACAAATATTTTACTAATATTGGAAAAGTGAAATTTCAATATGCAATGTAAATACTAAAATTTATTTATTTATTTTCTCCTTTTAGCGGGTCAATAAACTTATTGTTAATTAAATATTTATCTCTCTTATGCTTGATAAATTACAAATATTCTGTCTTCCATTTTTATGTAAGCAACATACAAACCAAAAATCTTATAATTATGTAAAAATGTAAAATAATATGTAAAAATCCTATAATTATGTAAGTTGTAAAACTTGAGCCTGAAAACTTGATTTAATGATTTAATCTGTAAGGGTGACCTCAAAATTAGTTTTAATTATAAAAACATGATTTCCAAAATCATCTGATCATCAACATACATTATTTATCATTTGCACAAGTTTTCTTTTTCTTGCATTGCATTACAAAACAGTAGCGTTATATATACGTTTCAAAAGCAATAAATTTTTAATTTTCATATTTTTGCCTACACCTTTTGATCAATCATAAGCTTCTTCCTTTCATAGTTGTTCTGTCTTTAATTTGTTATATTATATTGATGGTACTATTGGTAAGAGTAAGTGAAATAGCAATCGTAACATTTCAAAATAATATTTTTTTATGTAATAAATTGTTGATATATTTACAATACAAACGCAATTTTTATATGGGGAAAACTAAAAAACAATTAAATTGTTCGGTATTTATGTTGCTAGAAAGAAAAAACCACTAACTATGCCTCTGTCTATATGTGACTAGTAGAGACATTAACCAAACGTAGCGGCAGAATTCCGAGTAGTAATATCTATTATGTATTCAATCAACGGTGAAAGGCACAGCAACAAGCAGGTGGCCTGCCGGTCATTTCTGAATGTTTAGTTAACGGCGGGAAGACGCCCAACATTTTTTGGCGGCCTATCACGGCCAAATTTACGGTTTACGGCGGGAAGACGACTAATATTGCCATTTTTTATTATTTTCTATTAAAATTTTATTTTTCCACTCAAACTGCAAATTTCAATTTTTCATTTTTTTCAATTTTTTTTAAAATATCATTATATTCTAATCGAACACCGAATAACGTCTTCAGCAGACGGGGTACTTGTCACTCGGGCAGATCTGGTCGTCGCCGGATGAACACACTCGGTTATTATTATATTTATTATGTTTCTTAAGTTTCGTGCGACGAATTTTGGGGTTACTTAATTTAATTTGAATTTTTTAGTTTGATTTATTTTTGTTTATTCTGTTCCACGGTGTATTCGGAAAAACCGCCGTGAGTGAGGCCTCTGCGTGTTTAGGGGAAATCTGCGGAATTGTGTGAACCATTCCGTAACAAATTCTAGCCGAAATCTAATAAAGCCAGCCGGAACCATACTACTTCCGGAAAAATCATACAGTGTACAATGATGCACAGTACATTGTGCTTCTTGTGTCATAGTTGGTATGGCCATAGTAGGGTTCCGGCTGGTTTTATTAGGTTTCGGCTGGAATTATAAGGTTCCAGCTGAAAAATCGTCTGACTGTAACACATTTCAAAACGGAATGTAATAACACAGATTATCTCAAAGCAGTACAAGATACGGGTTCTATTCCGTATTTTGTACTGCTGTGTGATAATCTGTGTTATTAAAACAGGACATCACAAAACAGTGCATAATACATATGGAATGGAACAGGAGCGATCAGAACAGTACATTGTCCAATAATGGATATATTACGGAAGATGATATTTTAAACCGATATCGGCATACAACAGCAAGAATTCGGAAAGTACAATATAAGTATTTTAAATTTATTTAAGTTATTGAAATCTTGACAAAAATAACGGGGCCCAAATTCACTTGTTCATCATTTTGAAGGTATCCGAGTCCGGGAAAGTAAAAAAAATAACCATCTTTCAGTAACAACGATATTTCAAGAAGAGTTTGTGCGATTTTTAATCTTTTCCCGTCGGTGAATTAAACATCTTTCGAAACCTACCTACTATATGAAATGACCCCCACCCCCCAAACGCCAACTACGATGTGGAGTTAGAGCCGTCTTTATTATTCCAATATAATAGACTTCTATATCGTTTGAATCAGGTAACAATTTGATATTATCAATTTAGTTCACAACTCGCAATTGCATATTAATCTGATGTCTTCAAGTATTTTGCATCCGAACAAACCTGATTACTATGAACGGTTTACACTTGTGGTGTACCTTTTATTTCTGAAACTGCTGTTAATGACACAATTTGATCAAATCTAATTTCAAAAAAACTTGAAGTTGAATTTTACTTTATCTCCGATAATTTTCACATTTATGTTTGTATAAATCTGTTTTACTCAAATAACTTCGAATGTTTTTGCCAATCTAAACCTTATAAACTAAAGGCCTAACTCCCCCATGGTACGGTAGTGAGATTCACACCTAACGTAGCAGGAAGAAGTTTGCATGACGAACATACGTTAAAGCGGAAGATCCTGTTCAGTATGTGTGTGTCAAGTTTCTACTTGACCATATAAAACCAAGTAACACTTTTGCAATACGTAGTATTATCAGTGCAATACGCAAATCGGGGTAAATTATATTTTATCTGGTCCCGACTATTCATCTAGTCTCCGTTTCTATAAGTCAAAAAGACCCACGATCAGATAATTCAAATTGCAGACCTATTGCTAAAATGTCGACTTGTCTGCCTAGATTATTGTACGTGCCATAGAAAATCAGCTTCCTCAGCTCTGTAACCAATCGCGTATCTTTAGTTTTTATAAATTTACAACACCACCTTTACAGATATCATTAAGGAATTTGTTACCACATAATGGAATTCTTCGTGAACTTACGCTTAGCTCATACGTGGTTGATCGTGAAAATACTTGATTCATTTATCTGTACCTCGCATTGTTAAGTAAAATCGTTAACAGTAATGATTAAGAGTCGCAATCATTATGTGCAAACAAAGTGATCAAAAAATATTTCAAGAGTTGTTAAGTTTCAAAAGTTTTTTTTTATTGTTAACTATGCGATTTCTTTTAGGACTCAAGAGTTACCCTGCTCTTCCGCGGTTATGCTTTTTGTGTCCTTACTTTACGCCTCCCGGCCAACTGGAGGACGTACGGCTATATAGATAGGACCGATTTAAGAACATCTGCACATAGCAAGATCCATGCCAGCCTATATTGTTGATGGAATTTCACTTTTGCATCCTGACCCTATCGGGATTCGAACCCGGTACCTCCCGATCCAAACACCAAAGCTTTAACCTCTGTGTTATTTGGTCGGTAAGCCTGGTCGGTTATTAATTTGTCAAATATATATGTCTTTTTTTTTTTTTTTTTTTTTAAATATATATTTGACAAATTAATAAAACTCTATTTACCAAAATATTCCGTAACACAACTGGAACGGAAATTTTTGGAAATGAACCAAAATTATGGGGAAACAACGAAAAAATAACGATACAGGCTTTATGATGAACTTTTCCAATACAAGGCCAGCTTTAAAAACAAATACGGAAATATTGTCAAGATTTACAACAAATATCTATAATTACAACCCGAGCAACATTCAAACAAGGACTAGACAGTTCCATAATAAAACATAAACCAATATAGCCGAAAGTATCACCGAAATTATAAACGGAAAAGAAGAAACTGAGCATATATTCTACCCGATAATAGACATACCAACACCACAGAATGAATCAACAGTACTCGCCCTGCCAACAATCGAAGGTCTACAAGTATTCCAAGGTTACACCAAATCCGATGTAACTCTCTCTCTCTTTCTCTGGCACTATATCCCATCAAGGGATTTGGCCGCCTTAAATAAGGTTTCATAATCATATTTTCATTTCGGATAATGAGTGATAAATTCATTGATCCTAAACCAGCCGTGACATTTTTTCATTGTCACCACCGGGAATCGAACCCGGGACCTCCGGCCGCTGGAGCAAGCATGCTGACCACTTTGACAGGGGCGATCTAACTACCGTCAAAAATTAAATCATACTTGGGACATTAGCCATACCAGAATAAACAAGAAGGGAAAAAATCAGGTAATTCAACCATCGCCGTATACATCCAATGTATCACCATATTATACCGAACTAGATTTTGTAACGCAGCAACAACGCTCAAAGACAACTATAAGCCATTTAGCAACCCAGCTATACAGGAGCAACGAACAATGTACTAAGAAACGAGAAATTATAACCAAAAACGACACTCAATCTTACAATTAAACAAATGTCATACAAACGTCAACTAGTACTTCACAACACAAGCGCGAAACAACATGTGCGAGCCAGAAAGTCATACATACAAATTTAAACAAACCCAAATTATAAATTCAAAAACGAGTAATAAATTTCCTATAAGCAAAACATTCAACATTGACGGACAAATTATAGTAATTAAGAAATTGAGCGAAGACACTCATCAAATAAACGAAAAAACACAGTTCAAACAATTATATAACATAAATACAAATAATTCAAATTCAGACATTCTTCAAACTATATCATTCCTAAATGAAATCACAACAATACAGTGACAAGGAGAATAAAAATTTACAAACGAAAACTAAATTACTGCCAACAAACAATTTAAAACAAACACTTGGTTTAGTGACATATATACAAGATCGTTCATCAAATCTTGTTAACGCAAACGTATTTATTTACTCATACTCGTGAAAACATAATTAGTAATAATAAGTAACGAAAAAATATTTTAAGAGGTGCTAAGCTTCAAAAGTTAAAATTTAAGTTGGTCTGTGAATTTAAAATAAAATTAACAATAAACGTGAAACAGTCAGTCATCTAATAAAAATGTCAATAAACCAGGGATGGAATCAAATAACTCTTCGATTTACAATTATTCATCATTTTTCTTTGTGATAATCATTTTTTATTGAATTATTTTCTATTCGTCAACCGAGAGTAATAAAACAAAATTTCTGTTATTGTATTCCATCCAATTAATAGTAAGCGAATAATAGAAAAGTAAAAAAGATCGATCGTTTTGAATAAAAAACAAGACAAAAAATTTCATACTTTTGATCGCTGACAAGTGGTGAACACTTTAGCTGGTTAATAAAAAAATTTAACAAATTTTAGTTAGTGCATAATGTTATAGATAATTATAGATTGTTTTTAAAGATGAAATTTTAATTTTTTTAGGGAACTTGTTTTAGAAATTGTAGCGCGTTGTTGAATAGATTCGAGTTTCGATTTAATATTTACATTGAAGTGTAATTTCAAATTTGCTATATTATTGAAAACGCATAATGTTAGAGGTTATGATGTCTAGTTTTATGAATTTCTTCAATAGTTATAGGTTTTGCACTTCAAATTCACGATTTTGCAAATGATATTCAATTCTTTTTGTCCATTCACAACTTTTTACAAGTCAACCACAATTTTTTCTAAATCAAGCTCAATTTTTTGCAAAGCAAATTCGTGTTTTTTCAAAGTAACTTCATTTAAATGTAGGGTAAATAAAAAATAATTATTTTTAACACAAATTCAAGTTTTAATATTTCAAGTTCGTAAATTTTTTGCAAAACAATTTCAGTGCTCCTAATTCTTAACTTAGGGATTGGGTGTGTTGTATAGAAATGGTATCATTAAATGATTATTGGAAGATATTCTGGATATGGCCACCTGGGACAGAACTTGATCAGACAAAACACGCCATATTCCAGAACTTTTCCATAAATCATTTAAGAATCCCATTTTCGTCCAACATACAAAATCTCATCTATATTAGTTAAGATATGGTCGACTTCCGTTCCAGGTGGCTATATTTCCATCCAACATACCAAATCATAATCGGTTAAGAACTGGGAGCACTGAATTTGTTTTGAAAAAGTTACAAAAACTTTACGAACTTGAAATATTAAAACTTGAATTTGTGTTGAAAATATTTGAAACCCTACATATTTAATTGGTTACTTTGAAAAAAAAACACGAATTTGCTTTGCAAAAAATTGCGGTTGATTTAGAAAAAACTGACAATGAAGTAAACAAAATTGTGGTTGACTTGTAAAAACTTGTGAATGACTAAAAAAAATTTAATATCATTTGGAAGATCGTGAATTCGAAGTGCAAAACCTATATACCTACAAAATTTTGAAACAAATTAGCACGCGAAATTAAAACAAATTGTGGTTTAATAGTCAACGAACTGGCACTATATCCCATCAAGGGATTTGGCCGCCTCAAATGAGGTTTCATAATCATATTTTCATTTCGGATAATGAGTGATTAATTCATCGATCCTAAACCAGCCCTGAAAACTTTTTCCTTGTCACCACCGGGACTTCCGGTCGCTGGAGCAAGCATGCTAACCACTGTGCCACCGGGGCCACTACACATTACAAAAACATGAAAAAAACAGAAAACAAAAACTCGTTCGATCGATATTTTCTATTCGTTTCTTTCACTATTACTTTGTATATGAGTAGTGCAGCGAAATTTATGTAACTCTATTCAAGTGTAGAATAAATATTTCTATCGAAAAGAATATTCTTTTTTATTTTTTATTTATTTATTTGGCACTGCCTCCAAAATTAGATGCCATTTGGCCCAGTTTAAAAATTACAATTTTATTTTACAGTTTTTTTTTTTTTTAGTTTTCAATCATTCACCTTTCACTCATCGATCCCCTTTCATACTTCTATCTGATTCATTCTAATAAATTCATACACATTCTTATACACGTTCATTCCCATTCGTAATAACTCTGCCAAATTCTGTGCACTCAAAATAACATCGAACATTTGTCTGGTCTGCTCAAATGCTGAGCATTTTAGAATCAAATGCTCTATGTTCTCCACAACCATGCAGCTGTCACATAATTCACACTCAATCAAATTGCGTTTCTTCAAGCATTCTTTCCAATTTCCATGATTCAGTCTCACATGTTCCATTGTTCGTATCATTCTAGTATCTCCCTTGAGTACTTTAAAGAAAGGTTGACTCGAAGGAGAACTAACCAACTCAAAGTACTTCCTACCTTTCACCTGACATTTTTCAACAAATTCCCTCTGCCATTTTCTCCACAGATTCACCTGAAACATGCGAAGTACATCTCTTGCATCCATGTATTCATATTCATTTACCTCCTCAACCAAACAACCCCTTTTTGCAAGCATATCGGCTCTTTCATTACCTTCAATCTGTAGGTGTGAAGGTATCCATTGAAGCATGACCTCACTCCCACAAGATTGAAGGTACTCATACAACATTTCTACATACACATTACTATGAGTTCCCCCACCCTTACTAATTAATTCCAACCCACTCCGGGAGTCGGAGAATAATACTACTCTCCTCCTCCCTTGTGTCATTGCCAACTTGATCCCTTCCATAATTCCAATCAACTCTGCATTCATTATACAGATACTGGCATTCACTCGTAGCATTTTCTCTTTTCTTATTGATGGAATAAAAATTCCTACACCTACTCGATCATCATTCACACTCGCATCTGTATACACTTCCACATGCGCAAAATAATTCATTCGCGTTTTTAGAAACTCACTCTTAACCGACAACTCATTCGTCATCGCTTTTGTTGTATCGCCAAAATTCAAACTCACCATTAGATTGCTCGGAGGGACTTTCGGATTTACCGGTCGAATCATGGAAAATACATTAATATTCTCCATGATCACCCGTGATCTTTGTGTCTTTTGGTAGTCCGTCCCTCTTTGCAATCTCTCTTTCATTTCATTCACCAATTTATTGTCCTTAGTCAACATTCGCACAGTCTCTCGCACGGTGATCCACTCCCTTTTATAATTAAGAGGTGAATCACCCAATTCAGACCACAAAGTGTGTATTGGGGTTGAAATTATCGCCCCCAATACCACTCTAGCGCACGCATTCTCCACATTCATCAACTTTTTAAAACCGACTTTGGACCCATCACCATATACACTCAGTCCATACGCAATTTTTGATGACACTAGCGCCTTTCGTATCATATCAGTCACACCAGGATGAGCTCCCCATTTCGGTTTGCTCACCCTTTTGATTACATTCAACTTACTCTTGCAATTATCGGCAACTTTTTCCATATGCACTTTAAAACTCAATCGCTTATCAATCCAGATTCCCAAATACCTATTCAAATTTACACACTCAATTTGCTCGTTATACACTTGCACATGAATCCTACGATTCGTTCGAAACGTCATACAACAACATTTTCTCGAATTAACGTGCAAATTCATTTCAGTCAAACATTCTGTTACTTGGTTCACGCATTCTTGAGCCCGATTCAAGGCCTCCTCGATGAACCTCCCCTTGCCCATCAAGACAAAGTCATCTGCAAATTGCAAAATGACTTTGTCCGAGGAGATTAACCTATGTATCGAACTCGTGTAAAGGTTGAAGAGAGTCGGCGAGATTTTACTACTTTGGGGGAGGCCCATATTCACCGCTCCCTCCAACCTGTACCCTCTACCACACACAACTAATTTCCTTTCATTCACGAACTCATATACCCGTTTGCAAATTTTCCAAGGAAACCCCAGACCCATAAGGGTCTGATAAAGTTTCCAAGGAACCACGTAGTCATATGCTCTTTCAATATCCAAAAATACCGCCACAACATACTTATTTTCCTTCCGTACTTCCCACCCAAACTTTTCTACACATTCATTAGCAGAGTGGTTGCGACGGAATCCAAAGGTGGTTTCCGGCAACAAATTACCCTCATTCGCAAATTTGTCTATACGAGCTTTCATCATACCATTCACAATTTTAACAAATACATTCAACATACATATTCCCCTGTAATTTGTTGCCAGATTTCTGTCCCGATCTTTTTTAGGAATAGGTACCACCCTGCTTTCCTTCCATTTTTCCGGTATTTGAATACTCATCCATACTTGATTGAGAATTCGAAGCAAGGCCACCTTGGCTTCGTATTCCAATCTGCCAATCATTTTATAACTCAAAAGGAATATTCACGACACAACATTTTCATTCTATTCTTCTTTCGTAATCGATAAGCATTAAACATTTTTATTTCTTACTCAGTAGAGATCGCATAATAAATTTTGAGGAGCGAGTTTTTGAACCCTGCAATAAACACAAAATAATTAACAGTCAATTAAATGTTCAATCCTCAAACCGCTCCGCACAATACCCAGGATTCCCAATCGGGTCCTCTTGTTGCATTGTTTTCATTATCAACACGAACGAGCCCCCTCTGTATACCAATCATTATGTCTTTAATTGTTTTTGTCATAATATGAAATTGTCTAGAAGAGTAACCTCAATGTTAGAATGCTTACTGCTTCAAAATAATAATCTGTTTTGATTGTAAGCTAAAAAATAATAATACATAATACAAAATTATGATGACTCCCGCGTGTGTTCAAGAAGAGGTAAATGGTATTGTGGAATAGAATATAAGATTGAGCTCTGCTAAAGTTTGAAAAAAATCCTGAATTTCCTCGAAAAATCATCGATGAAACTCATTTTTGACTATTAGGAAAAACAGCAGGCATTTTATTGGAATGAAGTTAGAAGTATAAAAAACTATCCTAATAAAAACATGGAAGAACACGTTCTGCATGATTTTATTTTTGTTCTTGGGGATGACACAAATTGTGCCATATTTATACATTTTAAATTTATATCTTAAATTAGTACAACTAAATATTTGAGCCAGAATAATCTTCAATTGTGAATATTTATACAGATATTGTTATAGAAGAATATTTGAAAAAAACCCCCATTAAAATTCACATAATGTATACATTTTCAAAATTTTATAGGAATAGTTACGACTATAAATTCGGATATAAGTGAACAAAATTAATATGTACTATTATTTAGTTTAAGGGATTATTGAAAATTATAAAAATTTTGTAGTTGGCATGGCTAGTAGCAAATAAAAAGAAATCAAAATTGCAAATCTCGTATACAACCACAAAGCCTTACAGGTTATAGTTGGACGGTTTATTACGTAACGAACCTGCCTCACTCTCAATTTATTATTCACAAACTTACATATTTTAAAATCTGTCAATCATAAACATCACACTTACCTTTTCAACTTCATCGTCAAGCGCCTCACCAGATTCGGACGCATATCTTTGCGATCGTTCCATTAGAGTAGCTCGTCTTGCTGCCAAATATAGAGTTCTTTTGATAGCTATGTAAACTACTTCTGTTACTGCTCGTACGGAATAATCAGGTATAAACGTATGCCTTAACAGTTGCTCCATATTTAACGATTGCAAGGAACCTTTCAGTTGCGAAGGTGACTCAACTATTTACAAATTTATAAAAAAATACGATTAGAATTTACATAATACGAGAACACTTGGTCTTATAATATTAAGAAGCCGCTATACTTACTAACAGGTACATTTTGAACGAGCGCTTGTATACCGAAATAGCTAAACGGCCCACTTTCAAACAGTAAATTTTCACGACCAACGGTTACTTCGACTCGTCCTTCCAATATCAGCACAAAATAATCGACAGGTTTACTTTGTTGATAAATCAACATTGACGGATCATTTTTATCCTTGCCTTTGCATTTTAAATGTTGAACGATATCCTGATTCAAAAGACGACGTAATATTGTTTCGGATACTTGTTCTGGTTTAAATGCTTCAATAGCTAAAATAATTCGTGGCGTAGTAATAGACATCTAAAAAAAATAGTTATTCATTTACTTACTTGTACTTAGATATTGGAACGTAGCTAACGTCAATTGTGGTGAAATCCGATTACGCGTTGTATCGCGACGTTCAGCAAATGCACTAAAATCTTGCTTTTTGATACGTGACCTTCTTATTTTAGTACGATTATCGGTGAACACATCTGTCTCGTCCACAATTTCGGCTTGAATTAACTCCTCGATAACGTCCTCCAATGTGATCAGACCAATTATTTCATAAAACGGATCACAATCACCCTCGTTATTGACACGATGCACAAACGCCATATGGCCACGATGCCCTTCTTTAAATTGCTTGAACATAATGTCAAGTGTTAAATCCTCGAATACGAAATGGCATGGATTCTGATAGAATTCGCATAGAGTTTTAAGCGGTGTATTATCATCGGGATCAACAAAAGCCAAATCTTTGATGTATAGTAGAGTTATAATGTTATTTCGATTTTCCTCGTAAACAGGAATACGGGAGAATCCAGATTTCATAATTTCCGAGACAGTTTCGAAATCTAGGACCGCGTCCACAGGTAACATAAACGCATCTTCAATATGGGTCATGACATCGCCAACCGTTTTTTTACGTAGCTCGAGCGCCCCTGATATAATATTTACCTCATCTTTATCCAAATCATTCACATCGGTTGTCAACTGTGTACAAGTAGGAAAATGATGAGAGATAAAAAAAGACATTAGTGAAGAAATTTATTGATTAAATCTTCAGTAAGCATAAAATAGAGGAAACAAACAGAGAAATAAAAATAATTTTTTGTATTTTATGTGTGCGAAATGTCGCCAAAAATATTGATCGATCTCTTTATTAATCTAGAATTTATATTTAATAATCGACAATCGCCACGCACAACCACTATCAGATAAGAATAGTTTTTACCTCTTATCGATATTTACTTAATACCTTTTGAGACGGGAGTTTTTTTTAACATTTTATTTAATGCCACGCGGCCATGAACATTATTTTAAAATGGATCAGATACTATCGAAACGTACATTATTTTATAAAAAAATGTGATTGCCTTAAATCAAAAGTGTGTGTGTGTATGAGAATCATATATTTTTGTATCTATTTTCAATGTTGAGATAACAACGCGAATAATTTATGTTGGGGTGTTCTGCACGCAGAATATTCAGATGAGTTAAATTTAATTATGTTTATGTAAAATTAATTGATTTTTAACAACCTAAACTAAAAAATAGAACAATTTTAATATTACGTCAACCTACCTTGACCAACTCCTTTAAACGTTCACGATTATATACATTTCCAATCTCTTCGCCCAGCAACACATCCAAAATTTTAGACGTGGGATATGATAATGGGAATGTAATTGCCATTATAGCTTTGGTTATAAATATTGTTTTGGCACCGACAGCTAAGCCATGTCGGGAACATACCGCCTGCGGTGTAATTTCACCGAATATAACAATGGCTATAGTTGAACATACAACGGCGATTAATCCCGATGTTAAGCCGTCCAATAAAATTGTAAACGTTGAATTGACCAACACGTTTCCTAAGAGGATACTGCACAATAAATAATTTCCATGATCACGGACTGGTTGTATAGCTTTGGCATATCGTCGCTCCTTCTCTGTACCCGTATTGCATAGAATTTTTAAATCCGTTCGGTCCAAAGACATGAGACCCAAATTCAAACCCGAGAATAACGCCGAAAATATTAAGCACACCATTATTATAACGATTGACATCCAAATTGGTAATAAATTTTCATAGCTCGAAAGCGCAATAAAACTATCGTCTCCCTGGTGTAAAAATGCTTCGTTCGAGCGTGTTTCACTATCAGCGTGTTTGGCACACATATAAAATGGGGTAGAACCTTTTGGCAATTCGATCAACACTAAAGCAGTATTCTCTTTTATTGAATCTTTATCTATCTATACAAAAAACAGTTAGTAATTTGTTTTAATTAATTTACTATATGAAAGCAATTACACCGAACCTTAAATCCGTTAGTCACAGGATAGTAACATGATCCTCCATACTCCTTTTTTTCTGTAGTAAACGCAATCACTGTATCCTCGGTAAGATCTTTACCAAATATTCGCAGCAAAACAGATGATCCAGATAATATTTTTGGCATACCATCATCCATAGAAACGTCCCTGTCCGATTGCTCCACACGCAATCCAAACACTTTAATCATTCTACTACGATCACTTATGTTGGCATCATCATTAACACGAGGGCCGATTATTCTACGGAACCCATCACTGCCAATCGATTCGATTTCTGGTTCACGCTTCTCACGCTGTTTCAAACTGGAAATAGCCAAAAAACGAAAATTGATTAGAACGCGTAATTGAATTGTATTGAAAGCGATCCAATCTTCCGCTAATTTAACGATTTGTCTTATTGACCTAAGTAATTTTTTTCTTAATTTTTATCATTCACACACATGTTATATACACACATTTTGATTAAAATTCAACTGTACCAAACAATTTGACATTTTATTGTGCGAAGGCGGTTTTACACAGTGGCGCTCATAATATAAAAAAATTATCTACATACTATACATACAAAAACAAAATTTACGATTTACCATCAATCAAATCGAATGTAATATGACATAAGGGTGATCTACAAGTGAAAGTAAATAAAATCCAATTTAATATGCGAACGGAAATAACATGTTTCAATCAAGCTGCAATTTAAACGCCACTGCTGAATATTATTATGGACATACATACTTCATGGAAGTTATGAATTATGCAAGACGTTTAAATTAATCAAAATAATAACATAAATTTAGCGCGCGATACATGTATTTATAGTACGCGCCGGGATGATGAAAGACGACACATGATATTCTAGCAAGAATTTTATTTAGAATGAAAATGCCTTAATTGAATCACACTTCAATGAATACTCATACTTTATAGTAAAGGAGGAACTTCCCATTATATTTTGTAAATTAAAATGAGAATTGTTCAATTACAGAGAAAGGTGGTTTCAAGAATTAACTGGAAATATAAAGACGAATAAAATTTTGTTGGTATGTAATTTATACAGAATTGTAGACAATGACATCATACGAAGGCGCAACGTATGTACATAGATTGCTTCAAACTAAAAAATTAACACCAATCGAATAATTAGGTAATATAAAATATGTGATTCACATACTAAATTTTAGTATGCAAGTGTGTAACGCCGGCTGGTGAGATGCTCCAAAATGCGATAAGAAGTCATTTAAACTCAAACCCGTTGACATTTTGTAACTGTATTAATGTAGGAGTTTAATAAAAATGTATTAGCCAGTCACTTTAATTCTGAATAGTTGGTTTTTGAGATCTTCTTTTTAGCAATACATTGTTCAGACAGTTGTTTTAATGAAAAATTATAAAATCACCTTAATTCATGGAATTCCGCCATTCTTTAAGTTTAGTTTGCTAAAATCATAGACGTGAAAGCGAAAATACATTTTTCCATTGAAGAAAAATCTTATGTACCACATTATGTTGTGAATATAAAATGTGACAATAGTGGCAGGTATAGTGTTGCTTTAATCAAAACCGAGAAAATGTATTAAAACAATTCTTCTATCTAGAAAAACGTCTAGACTACCAAATCTTAAAAATGAATATATAAAATTTATGGAGGAATACTTAATGCTGAATCAAATGGAATTATTCAAGGAACCTATTCCAAATTTATGTTATTTTTTACCGCACCATCCTGTGTTTAAAGAAAGTTCAACAACAAATAAATTGCGAGTTGTTTTCAATCGTTCTTCAAAACGAATTTCCGGTCTATACCTCTTAGCAACGACACAGTCATGAAAGGGCCTACAATATAAATCCATTTCCATGAATATCCTATTGCTTTGAGCACTGCTGACATTGCTAAAATGTATCGTCAGATTGACATACATCCGTAAATCCAGTTACATATGGCACCTCAAGTACACCATGTCTCGCTATTAGAACCCTGGTGTGTTAGGTGTCGACAATCGCCGCCGTGTCCAGGTTCTCATTATTGGAACAAAAATGGGTAAAATGACTAACCTAGGTGTGGATCTTGCTTTGGATGATGAGAGAAAACGAGCCAAGCTTCAGGTATGACAGTCACAAAAGGGACCTAAGCTCTTCTGCGACGTTGTGAAGCAGGGGAGGTGGTGCTAGCCGTCGGGGACGAGAGCCATGAGGATGGGAGCATCACCGGGGAAAATGGAGGTTGGTGTTTAATGCACTTAACCTAGTTTTTCTTAGAGTCATTGGAAAACATCCAGGCCTACCCTATTTATATCATTTTCTGTGTCTCCAAAAAAAATCTAATTGTCAATAACAAAAACCTGTCGTGAAAATTGTATGTGTTTGTGCAATCAGTTACAGAAATAACCCAGGAGTGGTAAAATTTTAGCATGGAGCGAACAACGCAAGGATGGACGTTACAACCACCACCAATTTGTAGGGACGCAGGATGGCATCAGCAACGGCTGAAGCAGAACTCGTGCGCAGATCAGAGATCGGTCTTCTTACAGGAAGACGATCGAGGAGGTAGGCGAGGTTTGGCCAGGAGCCAAGCTCTAGGCAGTTCCCAAGGAGGAAATACTGGGCAGACCTAAGGCAATGGTCTGGATTCCTACGGAGCCGGCTAACTTGGATGAATCCCTGAGGATTATCCATTATGATGATCAATAAGGAATCCCTGGCTCCCCAGTCAAAAACCAAAGGGGTAATAAACTTCGGCTCAGATACACTTAAAGTGTTCAGGATGGACGAGGTCGGGTAAAACCGAGCACCGCGCAGCCCGAGAAGAGGGAGGTAGAGGTCCAGGCTGTTAAGAGAAGGGCGGAGTGGTATCTCTCTAGAGAAGACATTACAGTTAGTGGCGAACCCAAGTGAAGGGCTAACTAGCGAACTTAGAGACTGATTATTCCTTGGCAGGGGGAAGGACACAGCGGACTCTGAGGGGGGAGAGGTGGACCTCATTAAGTTTAGGGACTGTGGAGGGAGTGAGATGAAGGATACGGTCGACTCCGTCGGGTCTAACTAACCGACGTAGCACGGCTGTAGCAATTAATTTAAGTGAGTACTGCAACTAAGGCTGCTTCGACGGCGCTATTTCTCAGGCTTGCTAAGTCAGGGGAGGACATAGTTTTGATCCAAGAACCTTGGATCCTCTGAATACATGTTCAGAAATACCACGAAAAGAGTATGACATGTATATAGGGAGGTATTGGAAGGCATGGAATCATCGAGACTTCCAGGACTCCTCGACACAGATAGTGAACTGGATTCAATGTTGGATACTCTTAATAGGGCTTGAAATACCTCTATGAGGGAAGCTTGCCCATTTACAAAGCTGAGGGAAAAGCGAAAACCTTTTTGGTGGACCTCGGCACTTGCGGAGTGCCGAAAAGTCTGTGGGTCTGCTTTCAATAGGGGGAAAAGTTCGAGAGAGTGTCAAGACTGGGACTTATATGCCTCAGAGTATACAAAAGGGAATTAAGGAAGGCGCAAAGGAATTCGTGGAGGCGCTTCTGTGATAGAATAAAACGGGTCTCGGAAACCTCGAGCTTAATAAAGATTCCTACCAGTCCAGCTGTTTCAGGCTATCTGATAAAGCCGAATGACGAATGGACGGTGTCTAGTGAAGAGATCCGTGCTCTGTTGATGGAAACTCACTTCACGGGAAGTGAGGATGTATCGACTGTGGGGCCTTTGGATGACTGCGGGTCTAGGGATGGCTGCGGGGCCCAACTGTTGCATACAGAGGTTATTGTGAATGAATGAAAGGGTTTAAGCCATTTAAGTCAACTGGTTCGGATGGGATTGTGCCAGCAGAAATTCAGAAAAACTCGGAGGTCTTGCTTTCCGGGATGGAAGTTAACTTCAAACGGTGTCTGAAGCTGGGGTACATCCCGAAGAACTGGAGGGAAGCTTGGGTGATCTTCATCCCGAAAGCGGGTAGAAGCTCGAACAGCAACCCTAAAGACTTAAGGCCAATATTTCTGTCATCTTTTCTGCTGAAAATCATGGAAAGGCTGCTCGATGTCCATATTCGTATGAAAATTGTACCCAGAAGCTGGGAACAGTCCCAGCATGCGTACCATAAGGGTAAGTCCGTGGATACGGCATTACATACCTTGGTTCGGGGAATTGAGAAGTCACTGGATTTTCAAGAATTCTCGTTGTTAGCATTTCTCGATATCGAGGGCGCCTTCAACAACGTGAAGGTTGAGACTATTACGGAAGGATTGTTGCTACTTGAGATTGTAGACCCAGTAACCAGGCTAATTAATCACTTGCTAGGTAGCAGAAGGGTCATAGCGAGGATGGGGGAAGATTCCGTCAGAAGACGGGTCGTTCGGGTAATACCAAAGCGAGGTGTCCTCTCACCCCTTCGCCCCCGGAAAAGCAGCTGAGTACGTAATCAGGGATGTGATACAGAATGCATTATAAATCAGTGCGGGTTGGGCCAGCAGATGTGGACTGGGGATTAACCCATCTAAAACAGAGCTGGTTCTTTTCACTTGAAGGTATAAAATTCCGACAAAGGTTCTACCAAGTCTTAATGCCTGTCCTTACTAATTAGGCGAGACTCCTAGGGATTCTTCTGGACAGTAAGCTTAGTTGGAAACCAAAAACGATAGAAAGAGTGAAGAAGGCCAATGTGCACCTCTATTCTTATAAAAATGCCATCGGAAGGAAGTAGGGCTTCGGTATACATCGATGATAACCAACTTTTTATGGCCGAAATTGGAAGAAGTTGATCTTGGCAACATTTGTTTCCAACAAGACGGGGCTACGTGCCACACAGCAAGTGCAACAATTGAATTATTGCGAGAAAAGTTTGGAGATTCGATTATTTCAAGAAATTCTGATATTGAATGGCCTCCAAAAAAGTTGTGATTTAACACCATTAGACTATTTCTTGTGGGGTTATTTGAAGTCATCGGTCTTTAGCAATAAACCAAACTCTCTTCAAGCTTTCCCAGTCAATATTGAACGTGTTATTCATGACATACGACTTGATTTAGTGGAAAAAGTGCGCGAAAATTGGGTTCATAGAATTCGTTCCTGCAGAAGAAGTCGTGGAGGCCATTTGAATGACGTTTTATTCAGAACTTTATTGTATCAATTGTACTTCACATTAAATAAAACACATTTCAATTTCCATACCAATTAGTGTGTTTTTTTTAAAGAAATCATATCACTCTTATTGGAAAATCCTTTACATTCGTTACAAATTACTAAACTTCCTAGATGCATTATAAATTCAAATACCGAAGCAATAGAACTATATAGATTTTGCGACGCCTCGAAGAAACGAATTACATATTAGCAAAAACATGCAATATATCTGTCATCTTCTTTGTGCAAAATCAAAGGGTGCATCGCAGAAAGGTCAAACTATACCAAGGCTGGAGTAAGATTGTAAATTACTTGAGAAAATTGAGTTAGAATTTACACTTTTCATGGGGTCTCACTTATATGACCGAATAGTTAAATGAAACCCTACGTGCGTAGTGAACTGGATTTAATTATGCTGATTTTTAACTTGTTCAGCGTATTTTAAAAAATAGTGGTTTTTGATTTCAATTGATTTTCCATATTTTCTGTTCCCCCGGGTGCTAGAGATTTTCATAGAATTTTGTATGTATTTTAGGATAGCGTAGTCAAAATTCTAACATTGAAATGAACATGGTTTAATTATGTTGATATTTACTGTGCCATACATTTTACTTAAAAGTTCCATGAATTTGAATAAATTTTCAAATTTTATTTCACCGATCATAGAAATGTTCACGAGGTCTCACCTACATCGTCAGATAGACCTGTCAAAACCATATGAGTGCGGTGAACGGGATCTAATTATGATGATTTTTAACTTGTCTATATATTTACATTTACGGTTATATCGCCTATGCCAGAAATGTTCCCGGAATCTCTTTCATATATTCTAATAGGTCAGAAAATTTTCATCAATATTGTGAAAACAGGAAACGAATTCACCATGGTTTTCAAAAATTTTAAAGTTTTTAATTTTCAATTTTATTCTCAATTTGAAATTTTGGTATTTTCGCCAATAGAAATTTTACCCAATTGGCATTTCCAAATAAGCTACGAATCTGATTTATTTAAAAAACAATCAAATACCAGAAAACTCATGGGCCCACCCATCTTCCATGCCAATACTAGAGGCTGGCATGGAGCTATTCAATGTACAGATGGTTCTACGAAAGTCGGGCCTATAGCCGTACATCATCGATTTGGCAGGCAACTAGCGTAAAGTAAGGACGTGAAAAGCGAACGGCGAAAAAGTTGGGAGTGCTTCGGCCCCAGAACAGATTGCAAAGATTAAATATTTAAAAAAATAAAATAAAAATAACAGAAATTTCCTAGAGATGTTCACAGGATCACGTTTATACTTTTGGATTGTCCAAAGTTCCGACATTCGATAAGCTCTGAACAGGGTTCGGCTGAATGAATGAAAAAAAAATATTCGTCCGTTTGTATTCTGTACCACTGATATATCAAGAATCGCTTGCCCGATTTGAATTTTTCTCGCCATTCTAGTAGCACACATTATTTCTATCAGCTTTTTAAGGGCCGCTAGGAGCGATATCCCACGAGATAAAGATGGTCAACCACATTTTTAATAAATCGTTCAAAAGCTATTGGATCAGACAACAATTTTGACAATAACACTTTATTTTTAACACTTTAACGACAATTTTTCTCATTCTCATATAATCAGAATATGCTATCTGATTTCAAAATGTTTTGGAAAACGCCACATTTTTTATCAGCACCTTAGTTCACAAAAGCAGCGTTTTGGCGCTGGTAGTTAATTATTCATTATTATACAATATATATTCGAGTTGCTCATCGCTGAAAAAAGCTTGAAGAATGTCGCTAATTTAGTACACAATTGTACCGTTGCAGCCCTGGCTTTCCCTGAGAATAGCGATTTGGGAAAAATATTTTCATAACAGTTTTCTCTAAATTATATTTTTCTGGCCTATTCTATTAGAATTAGTTTGGTGTATCTATTTACGAATCAAAGCTGATTAGCAAACATTTGTTCCACAAAATTTTTATAGAGAAAAATAATTTTCACTATATCTTTGTTTTAAAAAATTTACACCCAACTAATTCCAACAGTAGGCCAAAAAAATATAATTTAGAAAAAATGCTAACAAAATATTTTTTCCAATTCCTTATTCCCCTGAATCCACCGTTTTGGCGCAGGTAGCTATTTATTATTGTAGAAAATAAACGTGTAGCATATCATTGAAAAGGTCTTGATGAATGCCACAAATTTAGAGGAAGTACCTTAGTACTTAAAACAAATGTCGTTTGAAAGGTTTTGAAAAAACAACAATTTTGTTATCAACTTAATTCAAAAATCTACCGTTTTGGTGCTAGCAGCTAATTATTCAATTATTGTGGAACATATAACTGTCGCATACATTTAAATTAATTAAAGGATGTCACAAATTTAATTGAAGCACCTAAGAACCCAAAACAACCGTTGTGACACACAAAGCAGTTGCATCTTGCTCGTTAAAAGATTATCATGCAGCATATCGTTTGAAAGCTTCTGAACCAAACCATTGTAAATGTTTTGAAATGTGTCAGAAACTCTTATCGAATTTCCTAAATTGGCTCTAAGTCCAAAAACCAAGTCTTGAAATGTAATTATTTAGGTAAGGAAAATGGTCTGGGAATATTTTCTTTTTATGCCAACCCGAACAAACCTGGGCATGCGAAATATTGTGGATGTTAAAAAGCAAATTTTTAGAATGTACAATCAGCATATTTTCTAGGTGAATGTGTGACGAATTTTTTAATTTAGTATTCTTAGGAAAGTATCTAATGTCAATCATCTATCAAACGTCAAACAAATCAAAAAAGTTTAAAAAGCTTACTGGTTTGATTTTCACGATAACAAAAAACAACTTTTTTAGAAAACCAATGATGATCGAATATTGAGAGCTGTTTCACGATTTGATCCCAAATTCCCAGAGAATTTTATGGATAAATTTCAAACAGAAGCTCTGATTATCTCGTTTCAGTCCCTTGCACTTTTACTTTTTACGCAATATTATTTAGCAGCTTGCTTAATTCTCGATTTTTATCACCCAACAAATAAGTTTCGCCATATGAACGAAACTAGGGAAGTGCAAGTGCTATGTGACCCCTGGTACGCGCGTGCTAAGAAGTCGATTATTATCAACACGTCGATATTATTATCTAACCGAATTAGATTTTATAGCAAGACTCTTATACATTTTTTAGGCAAAGGTTTAAAACCTATCTACCCTTTCTGAGTGGAAAATGACCATTTAATAACCGATTCGGTCTAAATTCTGTGTAATTGTATTTTAAACATAAATTTTTAGTTATTGTAGCTGGTCAGCCACTTCAAAATACGATTTATAGTGTAGGATTAGGAAGGTGTATCTGACGATTTAAAAATTGTAGCCGTAAATTCTAAAATTTTCCTATTATGAATAGGTTTTCGATATTTTAACGGATTCTAGTTAAATTCAGTTTAAACGTGAATTTTAGTTAACTTCGCTAGTGAAGGAATGATAATAAGTATCGAGAAAACTCGCGTAATTTTTAATAAATTTTATTTTATGTTAAATTGAAATCATGTCATTCTCAAAGTAGCAATGTGTGCCGGTACGATCAATTAAATTCATTATGGTGACAAATATAAAAATTCGAATAAATTTTGATTCGGCATTAAATATTAAATCATTTCTAACGTAAGGGAAATTGCCACTTTTATAATGTGTATTAGGTTCAATTTTAATTCTAATTATAATTTATTTCCCCCTGTGATGTAGTGCGACATTAATAAATTTCCCACCGCAGTAAAATATCCCACTTGAGCGTTTCCAACTATTTTCTTACGAATTTCGCAACGTGAGGCCCAGCGTTGTCATGCAGAAGAATAACTTTATGCCTCTCCTCATATTTCCGTCGTTTTTCTCGTAATTCACGGCTCAAACGAATTAATTGTAGTCTGAACGGCTCGTCCATTCTGTAAAAACCGTAAAAAAACACGTTTTGTATGAGGCTCAATGCAATACAAACTGAATGTTAACGGCAGATGTCTACTCTGTCTGAAACAACGGAAATCAGCTATCACTATAAAAACTTATTATAGTCAGAGCCACCTTTTGAAAACAGACCGAATTAATTTGTAGTCCCAATATAATTTTTGGAATTACAGATAGCTATGAAAACTACTAGTTAAAATTAAATATCTCCAAAAATACTTAACCGTATTTAATTTGTCTACCTAAATAATTTTTGCATATTTAGTTATTCTATATAGCATTGACAAATAATAGTTCAATAGCGGTTAATTTCCCAGCTCACAATTTTATGGAATTACTTATCTTAGCATTTTTAAATTTAATTCTCCAAATATTTTTTTACACATTCTTCCATGTCCATCATAGGCTGGCATGGAGCTATGCAATGCGCAGATGGTAACTTAAGTATCTGCTACCGAAAGTACCCGTGTGTTTCACTTTGTTCTTGTTAAATTGTTAATTGTTCCAGGTTTCGAAAAGGGTGATAATGCTAGACGGCTGGAGTTTGATAGACAGATATTGGGGATGATAGCTTTTTGTAGAGGATTTTGTGGACAAATGAGTCTTTCAATCGTGAGGGAATTGTGAATTTACACAATCTGCTTCATTGGGGCAGAAAACGCCAAAATACACACAAGAAAAAGCAGAATTCTTTACAAAGGAAGTTCAACGTTAATGTTTGGGCTGGTGTCATTGGTCGAGATCTTGACCAATGACACCAGCCCTGATTTTACCAATTTTATAAGATGTGCTGATTGTTTTTGAAAATAACAGCTGTCCGGCACATAACCAATGAACGGTAGGAGAATACTTAGATGATTCATTCCTAAAAATTGGAATGGGTTGCCCTATTTATTGGCCCGCTCTGTCCCGAGACCTCACACCCCTGGATTTCTATATCAGGGGACATTCTAAGGAATTTGTGTACGCAACACAGGTAACCATGAAATGCAACTTCGCATAACAACCGTTGAGATTAAAAAAAAAAGATGCTGTCCCTGTATATACGGATTTGATTAGGACGTTTTGAACAAAATCTAGATTACAAATTTGTTAATAACTTAAAAGGTATTTTCTTAACCCTGATACAAATAACCCTGACAAAATAATATCTCGTTTTTTGACCACGAAATGAGCGATTTCTATGACATGATA
This sequence comes from Nephrotoma flavescens, assembly GCA_932526605.1. Classification (NCBI taxonomy): domain Eukaryota; kingdom Metazoa; phylum Arthropoda; class Insecta; order Diptera; family Tipulidae; genus Nephrotoma; species Nephrotoma flavescens. Next base: position 212,410,172 of record OW052220.1, read on the forward strand.
CCATTGGAAAGGGTATAAACTAGAAAAAATTTTAGAACAAAGCTAATTTAAAAATAACCATTAGAATTTTTTTAAATGAATTTAGATGGTGACATTTTTCGTACTTCTATAAATTTTTTAGGATTTGGAAGCCATAAGTCATTTTCCTTGCACCAACTGTATTAAATAATGATGTATTTAGAATAAAATCACATTGCAGAATACAATAAAATTTATTCCGTGCCTTTACGACTACAAACAAACAAGTTATGAAAATTTAAAGGCGAGATTGTGGGTAATTTAAAAAAAACTTAAAATTATCTTATCTCAGTTAACGTGCCACTTAGAATATCAATTCCATGATATGAAAGCTCCAAATGATCCCCCCAATCTGCCAAAAAATCTGCCAAAAAATTTTGTCGGTCCACGCGTCAAACACCCTGTATAGAACCAATTATTTTGTGATATAATGAATTTATTTATTATTTTATTTCAATTTGTTTCAAGCACTAGTTCCTTAATTTTACACTGGTTTAATACCTAAGGCAGAGTATTGTTTCAAATTATTATTTAAATTGAATTTATCGGTAAATTTTCGATAAATTACCGACCTTTTACAAAATTTACCGTTTACCGATAAATTGAAAAATCGGTAAATTTGCACTCCCTAAATTCGAACATACAGCTGTACGTCCCTTGATTTTGTTACTGCGCAAGGTAGGACGTGAAAAGCGAACTGCGAAATAATTGGGGTGAGGGGGAGGAGGGATAAGGAGGGGGGTTGATAGGCCCCAGAACAGATTGCAAAGATTAAAAACAAACAAACAAACGGTCGATTTCGTTTATTTCGTGTAGTTTTTCAATTTTTATTTCGTATAAGAACTCGACCATTTTTAACCAATATTGGTAGGTGGATTGAAATGGTATATTAAAATGATTTTCAGAAGAAGCTTAGTATTATGGTCACCTGGGTCGAAACTCGGCCAATTATTATACGATTTTGATGGACTGGGTTTGTTAGATGGAAATTGGGTGCTAAAATAATTTTTGGAATAAATTTTAGAATATGGCCACCTGAGACGAAACCATTTTTCAACCGATTGATGAGATTTTAAAATAATTTTTTGAATTACTTCTGGAACATGGCCACATGGTACCGTCCCATTGGGACGGTATCATGTGGCCATGTTTCAGAAATAAGTTCTCCCTCACCTCAGCCATTCTTTAACCGATTATGATTAAATTTAGTATGTTGGATGGGATTATAAAATGATTTTTGGAAGAAGCTCTCATTATGGCCGGATGGGACAGAACTCGGCCATCTTTTACCCGATTGTGATGGAATTGAGTAAGTTGGATGGAAATGGGATTCTTAATTGATTTTTGGCAGACGTTCCGGAATATGGTCACTTGAGCTGGAACTCGGTTATTTCTTAACCGATTTTGATGGGATTGGGTAAGTTGGATGGAAATAGGATTCTAAGTAATTTTGTGAAGCATTGTTGGAATATAGCAGCTCGGGACGAAATTCGATCATTTTTAACCTATTATGATGGGGATAGTCATGATGGATGGAAATGGGATACCAAAATCATTTTTGGAAGAAGTTCTGGAATATATAGCAAACTGGGACGAAACTCGGCTATTTCTAAACCGATTATGAAGTGATTGGGTATGTTGAATGGAAATGGGGTTCTTAAATGATTTTTGGAATAAGTTTTATAATAAGACCGCCTACGAAGGATCTCGGTCATTTGACCCGCAACCGTCAACTGAAGGACTGAAAAACTTACAATTTTACAAAATAATTAAAAAACTTAAAAACGAATAAGTTGTTGTTTTTTGAACAGAATACTATATACTGAAAAGGTAAGTGGAGATGAATATTTTAAAATGAAAAAATCGAAACGGAAACCTACTACTACTCTGTCTACGCAACTTAAATCGAGCGAAAATCAACTCTTTCAACAATCATCCCAATACAAACTTCATATTTTAACACTACAAACATAGGAAACAACGTCAATTGGCAATAGCATCGTCGATTATAAACGTCATGGAACAAACTCTGTCATCACTAACCGATATCGTCAATTTGTGATTATCTTCTCATCTATTGGTCGTCGTATTTACGTACTTAGGTTTCATGGGCTATTTTGACATTTAGTTTGGCAGCATGCGAGGGTAAACATCGATCAAGGAATCAAGAACCAAAGATATGGTTACTGCAAGGAGGTAAAAGACAGAGATTATTAGTTGGAACACAAATTTCACGGATCGGGGGTAACTGAACAAATGCAGTATATCGTTTTTCTGGCATAAACTTTTCTAGAAACCAATGAACTTGCCAAAATATAGTGGCTGAATGCAACGGAATTGGTCCAATTCCATTGAACAACAAAAGTGCCAAGTTTATTGGTTTCTAGAAAACATTATATCAGGAAATCGTTCATTCAACGGTCTTTGTTGTTCAATGGAACTGGTCCAACTCTAGATTAGTACAAACTCAGCCACAATATTTTTCGGATGGCAACGAATATACCTGATAGGAATATGTACTCAGCAGTCCCAAGTTCAGTAGTTTCTGGAACACTTTATATCGGAAAATGACTAATTCAACCGTCGTTGGTGGTCAATGAATTGCTTTGTCTTGGATTTTAGAACATTTTATTTCTATTGTTTAATTTGTTGTTCAATACAAATATTGTAGATTATGACTGTTTTTGTTCAATTTAGAATGAAAATTATATTTCTATGATAAGCACAAATTTCGTTAGTGAAAAGTGTTAAAATTAGGCTTAAATTATTTCTGGCTTTTTTTTCTTCTAGAAATCGGGTTTTATGTTTTTCGTCTTTAAGGCGAAACTCGAAATTTTATTTTCACGTTTTTTCGGCTCCTGGACTATAGTACTAATTTTTCCCCGTGAGCGCTAATTAGCACAAATCTGGTTTAAACGGTATGTAAAGTATCAATTTGAAGTCCGAAAGTTTAACTGCTGAAGTACCCACACGAATTTAGATTAACAAATGTTTTGAATTTTGTAGGATGTTGTAAACTGATCCTCCAATAATTGATCCTCCTATCAAATTACCTGTAATATAATAAGTTCAATAGGAGTTTGCATTGAAAAATAAGTTATCAGTTTTACAATTACGGATTAACAAAGTAAACAGCAAGCTCTGGACCGTCGTCATTCGGAACACAAGTTTAGGCTTGGCTGTACATCCAGTCAATTTAAAGAATGATAAAGAAAACGAAGAATAACGAATTATTATTATATTTAACGTAATAGTGATTTTGAAAATCTAATAACCAAATAAAAGTTAAATCAATGGAAAATCGTAAAACTTAATTGATTTTTATCGATCGAATATAAACATAAAATCTCAAGGAATGTTTATCGTGATGACTAATAGGTGGACTAACCAAAAACAACTATTTTGTATATTCCCATTAGTACGATTTAATTAGGTCACTAAATATTCTTGGGAAATCAATATATTTCATTGACACAGTACACGTTACAATATACAATACATGAAAATTGTATGCCATATCAATGAAAACTACTAAAATAATGAAAGTATGATTTTTAAATTAAATAAATTCAGTTAGATTAAATTGTTTATATTATGATTAACATCGTCAAATTCATATATGGGTAACAAAACTATAAAATAATATTAGCTTAGTTTCAATATAGTACTGGATACAGTGGTTGAGCTAACAGCGCATGCATCAACCATATGTAACGTTGAATATACTTCCAGTGGTTTTGTGGGGAGGTTAATCTTTTATTACCCTGTGCACGCATATTAAGCAGGACGTAACATTAATTTTGCCGTTATGTGCTACACAAAAAAAAATTATATTCTCATCTCGAAAACGATATGCCACAATGTGATGACGGGAAATACGAGAATTTTTCTTTGCTTCAGATTTAGAATTTTGATTGTGTGTGTATGTAAAAAACATAGCAAAACATTTGTTGTTGCTGCGTTACTCTTGTCTTGATTTTGCGGACTCGAGCACAATTTTTTGTAATATCTTCAAATACTTATTACTGTTATATCCGGAAGATATTATTTACCAATTTATACAAATTGAGTTATTTGCTTACGAAGATTTCATAAAATTTTATGTTTTCGGAAGTACATAAGTAAGAAGCTGATTTTTTATTGATTTGTTTATATACATACATATTTATATATTGTACATACATATATACGCGATAACAAAAGAATTTCCATGTGAATTTATTGAATGTGAGAAGCTAATCTGTATACGTAAATAAATACGATTTGCTAGATATGATGAATCATTTATAGCAGTGAAATGTAAAATTATATTGCTGGGAATATTGCTTTTGAATGTGGATTAATTTTGAGCTAACATGTAGGGAATCAGCAGATCTTTAGAAACCGAAACCTTTCAACTTAGTTTGATGTCATTGAATGTGTGATTATACTAAGTAGCAACGAAATGAGCAAACAGTTTAAGTTTAACCCATTAGTACAAAAGTTCAAATTCAGGATCAGGATTGGTTACTAGTTTTCCTCGTTTGGTCACTTAGAATTAAACGGTGAATAAAAAATGTAATTTTGAAAAAAAAAATTCCTGTAGCACCTCATTGCAAGAAAATCATAGCATTAAATTTCGCTATAGGTAAGGATTGGTGAACACATTTTGACGTTTGGTTACCAATGGGTAATTTTTTTATTACGAAAAAACCAGATCAAACCAATTTATTTTGATATTTTGGTCAGATTCGGAATGTTGGGATCTGTAAAGTTTACCAGTACTGTTAATTTTACAAATCCAACGATTGAAATCATTTGATCAACTGTCATTGAGGATGGTTGAAAAACAATCGGTACATGTTGTTCTATGAAACTGGTAAAATCAAGCAAGTAAAGTTAGCCCAGTTTTTCATCCCAGAAAAAAATAATTCCTTAAATTTTCTTGTCATCCCAGTTTTTTCTATTTAAACTTGTATAAGACGGAAATTTTTTTTAATTTTTTTTTTCAACAACAAAATATCCATCCCAGTTTTTTTCATTTATTTGTTGTTTTTGTACTCTGCGTATGAATCTATGATTAAAAATAGATTTCCTAAGTAAAATAATTTATAGGTAATAATTGTTTGTTTTGATTAAAGATGGGAACAATATCTGTCAATATACTTAATAAACACATTTTTATTAATCACTTGTTTTTTGTTTCGCAGAATATTTTGAATATTTTTCAAAAAGTTTAAAAAATCACTCGATCGATTTCGACTTGTTAGGTCATCATCAGGAGTATCTACTGATTTGTATTAGTAAAAAATTTTGTTATATAGTAGAAAAAAGCAAAATAAAAATAAAAGAAGGAGGGGAAAAAATAAGCAATAAAAATTAATCTACGGATCGCGCAGGTAGGCGATGAGTCATAGGTTGAGTAACAAAATTCAAGGTATATTATTGCGTACGTGAGAATAGAAAAGGGCGGGGTCTGTAATTGGTGAGAACCGGATTTCTCTCTGTTCGTTAAGGATATTTTGGTTAAGAAATATTGATTTTCGAATTTCGTAAGATTCTAAGGTATCTAAACGTCTGCCTTTGGGTTGTACATGTAATATGTCTAAATTGTTCAAGCTAGCTGTATGATTTTCTAAGGTTAAATGGTTATGGAAAGTTGATTGATTGCAACCAGATAAATGTTCTTTAGCTCTAACTCCAAAAATTGCGCCCAGTCTGACCAATATAAGAGAAACTACAATCATTGCAATTGATCCTATAGACACCAGATTTGGAAAGGCGATCAACTCTAGGTTTATTGTTAAAAATCATTTTCTTTATTGTGCTATTATTATAAAAAGCAAAACTAATATTGGTATAATTGGACACGATGTTGCTAATCCGTTGGCTCGTTTTTCCTATATACTCTAAGCGACGCCAATTTTCCCGCGTTGGACTGTCCGGTGGATAAATACCCGTTAGAGTTTTACGCTTTAGCTTTTTATTCAATAACTTTAATATAGTCCTAGTTGCATATCCGTTATTCGTTGCTATTTGAAGAATTATGTTAAGCTCAGTGTTATAATTTGAATTTGACAGAGGGATGTTTATTAGTGAGTGGAAAGCTATCTATGAGTGAGTGGAAAGCTGACATTTTAATATTATGGGGATGGTTTGAAGAACTAGGGATAACAGCGTCTGTATGCGTGGGTTTCCGATAAATTTTGAAGTCTAAAGTAGGATTAATCCTGGTTATTGTTATATCTAGAAAATTAATACATTTATTTTCTTCTTTTTCGAACGTAAAATTAATGGTGGGATATTGAGAATTTAACCAAGTAAGGAAAGAGTCTAACAGTCTATCAGTTCCATTCCATAGACATAATATATCATCAACATATCTATACCAAAAGATTATATGACGAAAATAAGGATTGTTATTTGATATGATCATTTGTTCGAAGAAATTCATGAAAATTTCAGCCAACAAAGGTGACAGAGGGGAGCCCATGGGTAGACCATCAGCAAATTTGAAATATTTATTATCAAAACAGAAATAATTTTGTTTAATACAAGTCTCAAAAACTAACTTCAGTTCACGACGTAAGCTCTCATCTACAACATCCCTATCTAAGTAATTACAAACTATTTGGGACAAAGTATTAATTGGAATAGAAGTGAAAAGACTGACAACGTCAAATGAAACTAGTTTTGAATGTAACGGAATGTCGACGTCTTGAATTTTGTTAATCAATTCTACCGAGTTCTTAACCGAGTAAGCCGAAAAGAAATTAGTATGACAATTGAAAAAATTTATGAAACCCTTACATAGCTTGTAGGCAGGAGCATTGCAATACGCTACTATTGGTCTAATCGGAATGCCTTCCTAATGGATTTTTGGTAAACCATAAAGGATCGGGGCAGATGGATTCATGACAGAGTACTTCCAACCAGTTCCATCAAATAACTTCTGGCATTGGTTGATACACTTACTAACCGAAGTCTTAAAAGACTTAGTTGGATCTCTGCCAAGCTCTATTGCTTTACTTTCTGTAATAAAATCAGAAATTTTATTGCAGTAATCGACTTTTGTGAACACGGTAATTGTATTGCCTTTATCCGCTTTACACGCTATAAGGTCATGGTCACGTAGTTTTTTCTTTATCGCACCAATCACTTTGAAGTTAGTATTATTAGAAGCAGCAGAAGAAGAAAATGGTGGAGTAGAAGAGTTATCAATACCTTTCTTTATTTGTAATGCACACACTGATTTTATTTGGGTTATCTGGCCAGATAAGGCTGTTTCGGCATCTACAGCCAGATTTTCGAATGATCGAAGGTCGATTTTGTTTGGCGTAGGGGCAAAATTCACTCCGTTGCTAAGCATTTGCACCTCTGTATCACGGAAAACGACTGAAGACAAGTTCTTAAAACGTGGATGAAATTGGAAATCAGACGAACCACTATTACCTCTACTTAAATGGATAAGCCTTATCTCGCAACACATCCAGTTTAGCTTTTTGTTTCACATGTGAATCATTCGAAAATCTGGCTGTAGATGCCGAATATACCTTGAATTTTGTTACTCAACCTATGACTCATCGCCTACCTGCGCGATCCGTAGATTAATTTTTATTGCTTATTTTTTTCCCTCCTTCTTTTATTTTTATTTTGCTTTTTTCTACTATATAACAAAATTTTTTACTAATACAAATCAGTAGATAGTCCTGATGATGATCTAACAAGTCGAAATCGATCGAGTGATTTTTTAAACTTTTTGAAAAATATTCAAAATATTCTGCGAAACAAAAAACAAGTGATTAATAAAAATGTGTTTATTAAGTATAAGTGTGTTTCGCCAAGTGCCTACGGCAAATAGCGTAAAAAGTATCTGTCAATATATTGTTTCAAGTTGGTAATAGTAAGGACTTACAATGACTAAGAGGCAGTACCAGCCGTATAGTAGTATTGGCGCAAATGGCCAAGTTCCATAGGCCCCATATAAGTATATCAGAAAATAGAGCCATTCGATGAATGGAAATGATTCTTTATGTTTTGAATAACCTATGGTACGGCCTAACTATGGCTAGTCGGGCAGTACCAGCCGTATGGTAGGGTTCGCGCAATTTGCCAGCTTTCATATGGCCCAATATAAAAATTAATAATTGCCATTCTCCTAGCAATATGATTTGCCGGAAATTATTGATACTTGAGTTGGTAATAGTAGGGGCTCACAATGACTAAGAGGGCAGTACCAACCGTATGGTAGTATTGACATCAAAAACATCAAGAGTACCATTTTCAATTTATTTATTTTTGAATGAATCTGAATTTATTTTATTTTATAAAGGTTTTTATGCCTAATGGAAGCTTATAAAATATATCGATTTGGATTTTTTACGCTTCCACCGGCTAAGAAAAATATATAAAATGGTTAAAAAAAATATTAATGACTTTGAATTCCAACAGCAAAATTTCTATGATTGTAAAGGATTAACCTTTACAAACACCAACTAAACTCTTAACAATAACCTCCGGGAAATCATGTTTCTACGAGTCGACATTTTCTTATTAGCCTTAAACCACATGAAACTTGGCATTCTTACCATACTGCTCACTAATTAAATCTAATAGTACTAACCAACTCAAAACAGTTATCGACCATATGGAAGCTGGCCGATTACGCAAATCCTACCATGCGGCTGACACTGTCCGACTGGCCACAGTTAGTCCGTACCATAGATTATACAAAGCATAAAGGATCATTTCCGGCATACCATATTTTTGGTTGAATGGCACAATATGTATAAACGTCTATGTTACTGACTCACTCGAGAACACACCGGGTGACCAACAAAAATTTTTTACTATATTATAATTCTAAAAATGAAATGTCAAAAGACTACCACAATCTGAAACGCACCATAAATTTCATATAATTCACACCGTTCTCTCAAAAGTAACAACGAGACAATCATCAAATCCTCCATTCAGATCCAAATTTAGATACACATCCAAATACTTCACATTATTGTGTAGTACCACAAACAAAATTATCGAAAATATCGCTGGTATTGGAATGGACGTACTGAATTGACAGATTTAGGAGTTAAAAAGCGTGGCCATTAAATTCATGTCAATAAAATCCTAAATATGTAAACATTTTAATAATAAAACAATTTAGCTAGTTCTGTCAATTTGGTTATGTATAAAACAAAGGTAACTGAGATCCAGCTATTTTTCTAAATAATTCGAATTTGTTCAAGAATTACTTAAACTGAAATAAAATGGAAATAAACGTCTATTATCTTGTTCACGTGGTCCGTAGTGTAGTGTAGTATAGTGTATTATGTCACCACGTGAACAGAGAAAAAACAGTACCGAAGTGTATTATGAAATACGGTCAAAATGCTGTAGTGTAGTGTAGTGTATTTGCAACTACGCTCCACGTGAACATTTGGCGTAGTGTAGTGTACTTAGTTTTGACAGTTGTTGTTTGTTATGATTTTCAATTCAATATCATTCGGTTTTTCGAGTTCTTTGTGTACTAAATATTTTACTTTTTCGCAAAGAAACAAGAACACGCCAACGCCAAACACAATCGTCAATATATAAATAAAAATAAAACATCGAAAAATGTCAAACATCCTTAGCACAATATTTCAACAATAGGGGCGTAATGGTAGAGTTACTACACTACACCTCCAGGTGAACGGTCATATAAGTGCTGTAGTCATAACTACACTACACTACACTAGAGACCACGTGAACAAGATATATGTCACTGACTGACTCACTCGAGAACGCACAGGGTGACCAAAAATGATTTTCTATATTATAACGTCTATGTCACTCACTCACTGCCTCACTCGAGAACGCACAGGGTGATCAAAAAAAAATTCGTCTGTGTGATTTTTTTTTCAAAATTTCATCAACGAAATACACAAAATGCAACAACAATGCAATCGTAAAATCGAATGAGCGCACACACATACACAAAATTATAAAAAAATTTCAGTTGTTTTTTTTTCGATTTCGTTCATATGATTTTTTTTTTTTCAATTTTCGTCAACGAAATACACAAAAAGCAACAACAATGCAATCGTAAAATCTAAAGAGTATGTGTTATTTTCGAAGTAGAAAATTCTCATTAATATCTTACAATATTTGAATTTGACAAGACGTGATTTTAAATTGATATCAAAAGTTAAAATTGTAAAAAATGAAGCAAGCCGAAAAATTTCGTTAATAAGACAGACAAATAAACTTTTATTAATTAAAACACCAAATTTTGCGAGCTTTCGGCAATTGTTGTTTTTTATTAATTTAAAAATACATAAATTGAATGTTAAAAAATTCGATTGTGAGAAAAACGTCGATAATTGAATTGAAAAACAAAACAAATATTAATTTGACGAACTGCTATTCTTTACTTGCTACTAATGGGTATTTTCGTTAATTCATTCTTCAGAAAGAATAGAAGGAATAGAATATTGATCACGTGATCTAAGAACATTCCGAACGAAATGTAATAAAAGAACATAAATAGAATAAACAGAATACTTTGTCACAGCAGCGACTTGTTTTTATTTTGGTAGCATCTACTTTTGTTGAACCATAGATAATATACAAATATTATATACATATACATATATAATACATATATTTATATTACGTTGTTTTATTAAAAACAAAAAAAATAAATTTTTTGCACACGCACTATCACAGCTTGACATTTCAAAACAGAATATTCTTTTTGTTCTACCTATTGATGTAGATCAAAAAGAATGCGTTCTGAAAATTCCGAATGAATAAAAGAATAGACAAAAAAAAGAATAGAAAACATAGAATGAATAAAAGTACGATTACTGTCAATTTTAAAACGTTCGGAATGTTCGGAATGAATAAACGAAAATACCCAAAGTAAAACATGTTGCGTTTTTTCTCGCAATGGAATTTTTTAACATTCAATTAATGAACTTTTATATTAATACAAAAACACAACAAATCCTGATGATGGCATAACTGCCAAAAGCTCGGAAAATTTGGTTGTTTAATTAGTATAAGGGTGCAAAGCACCCGTATTTTTAATAAATATTCAACTACACTTTGCTGGGAATAAACAAGCGCGAAGCGCCTCAGAACAACCTAGTTTTGTAATATTCTTGTATGTGGCCATATGGAACTTGACCATTTGCGCCAATACTACCATACGGCTGGTACTGTCCTCTTAGTCATTGTAAGCCCTTACTGCAACTCAAAACCATTCAAATCACATTGCAAAGAAAATGGCAATTATTAATTTTTATTTTGGGCCATATTGAGTTGGCCGATTGCGTGAATCCCACAATATGGCTGGCACTGTCCGACTGACAACAGTTAGTGCGTATATAGGTTATTGAAAACATAAAGAATCATTTCCGCCAAATTCTATTTTTTGGAGAATGACACGATTTTTTCATATTCTTATATAGGGCCATCCATATGGAACTTGGCCATTTGCGCCAATACTAAAATACGTCTGGTACTGTCCTTAGTAATTGTAAGTCTTTACTCTTTCCAACTCAAAAGTGTATCAATCATTTCCGGCAAATCATATTTCTAGAAGAATGGCTTGATTTTCTGATATTCTTATATGGGGCCATATGGAAGTTGGCCATTTGCGCCAGTACTACTATACGGATGGTATTGGCTCTTAGTCATTGTAAGCCCTTACTATTACCAACTTGAAACAATATAGTGACTGATATTGTTCTCATCTTTAATCAAAACAAACAATTATTACCTGTATAACATTTTAATTAGAAAAACTATTTTTTATCATTTATTCATACGCAGAGTGCCAACAATTAAATGAAAAAATCTGGGATGGATATTTTGTTGTTGAGAAAAAAAAAATTAAAAATAAAAGTTTAAATAGAAAAAACTGGGATGAGATGAAATAGTATGTTTAAGGATTTTATATTTGGGATGAAAAACTGGACTAACTTCACATGCTTGCAAAATTATCTCATTTTGACCAAATTCGAGATAAATATCTCCGGAAAGGCGTATGGGAAAAAATATGAACCAATAAGGTTTCAACCAATAACACCAGACCAAACATTAACGCTGAATTTCCTTTGAAAAGAATCCGGCCATTTCTTGTGACGATTTTGGCATTTTCTGCCCCTATGGTGCAGATTATGTAAATCCACAATTGCCTAATAACCTTGAATTGGAGTGTCTACTCGTAGAACCGACCACACTTTCGAGACTGAGTGACCCCCTCAATCAGTCAAAAAATTTTGTCGGTCCACGCGCCAAACACCCTGTATAGTGGTCCTGAATTCAAATAGGTGTATCAAAAGGAACAATTTATTTCAACTTTTAATTAAAAGATTTTCGCTTAGAGTGTAGTTTATCACTTATTATTCGGTTCATGATTTTTCAGGACAGCTGCACAGCAAGTGAATATTGAATCAACAATTTTTTTTTGTAAAAACAACGGGGTCATAAACAATATTTACAAATAAATGCATGAATAACGGTAAACAATAATAACGGGTGTCCCAACAAGAGCGCTGGATTTGAATTTGCCGCCATTTTGTTAATACGAATTGTATGGTGATTTTTTATTTGACATTTGTCACGTGCAGACCACGCGATTTAAGGATATGGAGAAGTATTCAAAATTTCAAACCAACAACGTTTAATTATTGTAAAAACACATTACAAAAATCGTGAAAGAACATCATCAAATTAATGCGGATTTTTTGAAGAAAACTCAAACAACCAATAAATCCAGTAGTTAAAGCTTCGGCACTTGGACCGGGAGGTACTGGGTTCTAATCCCATCAGAGGCAAATCGAATTTTCATCATCGATTACAATCGGTGATGTTAATAAACACAACTTAAGACCCTCTGATGGAGTGCAGAATTCAGCGCCAACCCATCGTCCACGTCAATGTGCAGATTGACATGGAGATTACCATGTGCAGGTGGTGTACTGTAGTTGTGTGAGTAGGTGAATAGGTGAATGGGTTAAAGATGTGGCGTGAATGCGTGGTATCACAATGGGCCAAAATTGGCTTAAGTGTCAACCACTGAAACCTAAAACTATTTGGAGTGCATTTTGAGCTGGCGGAGAAATTGGGCCGTATTTCTTTGAAAATGCGGCTGAAAATCCGCTAACTGTTAATGGAATGCGGTATCGCGAAATGTTAACGGAGTTTTTGTGACCCGAATTGTGTGTTTTTGATGTGGAGGACAAGTTTTTCCAACAAGACGGTGCGACCTGCCACACAGCACGTGAAACAATGGTGTTACTGCAGAATAAGTTTCCAGGTCGTGTCATTTCTCGTTTTGGCGATCAACATTGGCCACCAAGATCGTGCGATCTAACACCGATGGACTTTTTTCTTTGGGGCTATGTGAAGGAAAAGGTGTATGCGATTAAGGCTGAAATAGTTGAACATCTTAAAGAGGAAATACGGCGAGTTATTGGTGCAATACAGCTACATTTATGCGAAAACGTTGTTGAAAATTTCAACAAAAGAATAACGCTGTGCCACAGGTTTCGTGGTGGCCATTTGCCTGGTGTTGTATTTCACGTTTAATCGGAACTATTTTTCTTTATGTTGAAATAAAAATGTTTGCTTATTTCAAAAATAAATGCGTTTTTTATTAAAATTAAATCCGGCGCTCTCGTTGGGACACCTTATATTCGTTAAAAAATCATAGCACGCCGCACATTTAAACAAGTCTGTTAGTATTTTATATGTGTGCACCTATTTTTACTCACACGACTATATTCCATTTACAAGGATAAAATTTGTGAATGTATTAATTTCGTGCGATTAAATATTAAAAAAAAAATATATAATCAATTCATGTTAATTTACCGACGAAAATATTACGTAATCAATTCATTTTGACTCGGCAAAATTGATTAGTTAGTGGTTTTGTAAAGGGTTATCCAATTCGAGGTTGATAAAGTAAACTTAAAAAAAAACACACAAAATATTCGGAATGTATTGTAATTTTTATTTCATTTTACAGATTGATCTTTGCCATTTTTAGTTAAACAAGATATCATTCAAATGTCCTCCACGGGACTTCTTACAGGCCTTGATTCTTTTTAGGTAATTTTCAATGACTTTTCGGCACATTTCGGGCGGTATCTCGGCCATTACCTTACGAATATTAGTTTTCAATTCGTCAAGAGTTTGAGGATTGTTTGCGTAAACACGATCTATCGCGTAGCCCCACAAAAAGAAATCCAAAGGCGTTAAATCACAGGATCTTGGAGGCCAATTGACATCAGCAAATCGCGAAATCAAACGTCCAGGAAATTTCTCTTGCAAAAGATCTCGATTTGCTCGTGTTACGTGACTGGTTGCTCCATCCTGCTGGAACCACATATCGTCAAGATCATAATCTTCGATTTTCGTAAAAAAATAAACGGTTAACATGCGGCCATAGCGCTCAGAATTGACGGTAACGGTTCGTCCATGGTTGTTCTCAAAAAAATACGGCCCAATCACACCACCAGACCACAATGCGCACCAAACAGTGACTTTTTCCGGGTGTAATGGCTTCTCTACAATCAATTGTGGATTTTCTGAGCCCCAAATTCTACAGTTTTGCTTATTAACGTATCCACCAAGCGAAAAATGAGCTTCATCACTGAAGAAAATTTTGTTCGAAAAATCAGCATCGACGGCCTGTTTTTCCAACACCCAATTTGCGATTGTTAAATGCTCCATATTCTTAAATGGCAGAATGTCAACTAAATAAATGACAGCGTACTTGACGTTTATCTTTGACAGATGTCGGTATACAGATTTCTAGTTTATCAACCTCGAATTGGATAACCCTGTATTAGTACGAACACATTTTTATAGTTCGTATACACTTACTCGAACTAGGAAAGGGAATTGTTCTTTAATTTTTTTTAGAAATACAATAGAAAGTCAGTAACGTACGAAAGAGAAATCTGTGCTGGCTGAACTTTTAGGAAACTTCCAGGCCCGGGGGAATTAATTTGATTCAAATCCAACCACTCCAAAGCAGAAATTTGTTTTTTAATATTTACACAGTGTTTTCATTTTATAACTCTATAGGACATTTTGTTTAATCAATACAACAACAAAATATCCCATCCCAGTTTTTTCGTTTGTTTCTAACTGGTAGTAATTCTTTATATTTGAAGTTCGAAATAATAATTCGTCATATTGACGATTGGGTGATCACGAGTGGCACGTATTGGAAAAATTTGAAACTGAACGAGCTATGCCAATTTGAAAATACGCGTGATTTTTGTTATTACGAAATGTCATTGGGGCGCTTTCAGAACACCCTACAGTTGGGAACATGTTGAGTAAAATCACGGCTAACGCTATGAAAATGTTTAGCACTATGAAATTTTCAAATCAAATTGACGATGATTTTTTTTTTATCAAGGGGGACCTGAAAGCGCCTATTGAAGGATAGCTAATTCAATTTTTATTTTTTCCGCTAGCCGGTTTTTCCAACTTGCGGTAATTTTAAGAATTAGCTATTCCCCGGTTTCGTCAGTTGGATGAATAATGTTCGAATGCTATTCGGAAAAAGTACCACGCATGTCAGCAAAACCTAACTCAAAATACAAGGCGACCTTACAATGACTATATAACCGGGATATTATTCAACCGATTGTGGAAGCGAAAAAAACGAGAATGGCACAAATAATCCCTTAACATCGAAAATATAAACATTAGAGATCGGTTTTGCAGTATAAAGCTGCTCCGTCATATGACGAACAGAATATGATATCGAATATTAAAAACAACAAAGCACCTGATGAAGATGCCGTTTATTGTAAAATGTCAAAACACAAAGGCGGAATGTATTTTGCCGTATGTTTGAACTTTTACTGTCAATTTGGTCTACTGAAAACGTCCCAGAAGGGTTGTTTTCCACCCTTCTCTTATATGTCCACTACGAAAGAAAGGAGATCGTGTTAACTGCCATAATTATCACGGGACAACTGAATATAGACTTTCAGATTCTAACCGCAGATTCACACCAAATTTCGGAAGATCTTCTTATTAATGGAAAAAGTTTACAAATAAAAATTTTTTTCTCGAAAAAATCAACCTGTCTCTGGACTGTAGAGATGCCGAATTTTGGTCATATAAGTAATGTTTTTTTATTTTTTTTTGCAAAACTCGTAATTTCCTAAATCTGTTGGAAAATTTATGCCGAAACATAAACTTGCGCTGTTCGTGATAATTTCTGCGCTTCGAATATACGTGACAGGAAACGTATCGGTTTCGTCGAAAAGTAGAAAACTTTTCCAGCTTTAGGTTTTAAAAAATTCACAAATTTGTTTGCTTAGGTAAGTTCTGGACCCTATCATACGAGTATGATAAATCACTGATTGTGGGAATTCTCTCTATAAAAAGAGAGCGTTCTATGATATTCTACGAATTTGCGATGGGTACTTCTAATAAAAGGCTAACGATTTCTCATTGCCAATAATTTCTGTATAGTGTTGGCCAATTTATGAAATATCATAGTTCCGTTGATCCGAAAAATGTGGTTTTGGTGAATACTGGAAACATAATCTATTAATTACACTGTGCTTGAATCGCAAACATTTTTTTTGTGACAAACTGGGCACCCAGGGGGTAAACTTAATTCAAGAATGCTGGATTCAATGGTGCTAGTCCCATTTCAAAGTTAATTCCCATTTTTGAGGTATCGCTTTCGGCATTTTTCGGCACGTCAAGAATTTGTCAAAATATACACTCATTTTCACGTTGATAGCTCTTGAACCCTTCAACCATTAAGATTTTCGTTTTGCTTTCTTCAGCAAAGTTGTTGCACAAGTCACTTTGCCGAACATATCAAGACCGAAAAACCACATCTCCCAACCGTATATTTTTTTCTTTTCATTCCGACGAAAAACACCCCATTTATTGAATTTAAATCGATTGAAATCTATCGAATAAACATCTCATCGACAAATTTAGATACAATAACATAGAAACTATTTAAAAACGAAACTATTTAAAAAATCGATTCAGTTGATTTTTTTGTGATTTTTCTTAATTTTTTCCTACAAAATTAACATTTTTCTTAACTTTTTTCTTTAACTTTAATTTTCTGATTCGTTGCCGCTGTACCAATGTTCGTTCACTTGTTGTCACTTGGTCAAAACGCTCGCCGTGCTCATCGGGTTCAGCTGGTGATTGTTCTGCGAATTTTTTCACATGGCAATGCAACATTCGAACGTTTTATTACGAAAAGCGATCGGCATATTTGGGCGTGTACAGATGGCCAACCTTTTAGAGATATTTTACGCTACGTACGTAGCTCCTAATGGTTTTGAATAGGGGTAAAGGGGAAATAGGATCCTGTGGTATCACAACGAGCCACTACTGATCTAAGAGTGCGGAAGCAGCCACTCCAACCTAACCTACTCTAACCTTGGGCCTAAGTAAAACACACATATATAGTGGATATGGTTTCTCGGTCTTGATATGTTCGGCAAAACTATTTGTCTTGACTTGCACAGCAGCTTTGCTGAAGATAATGAAAATCTTAATGGTTCAAGAGCTATCAACGTGAAAATGAGTGTATATTTCGACAAATTTTTGGCTCAGAGCCCCAAAACATGTCAAAAGCGATATTTCAAAAATGGAGACTAACTTTGAAATGGGATTAGCACCATTGAATTCAGTGTACTCGAATTAGGTTTACCCCCTGGGTGCCCAGCTTGTTACATTTTCAACTAGCACAGTGTTATCGTTGATCTAATTCGTATAGAACGTTTACTCAAATTAACTTAGCGATAAGCCATAAAAGTCCAAAACTTATCTAAATAAATAAATTTGCGGACCATTTAAATCCTAAGGCTAGAAAATTTTCAATGGAACCGTTACGTTTCCCGAGCCACGTAAAATTTTCATGATCAGCGGAACTTTATGTTTCGTTAGTAGCCAGCAATGACAAATCAAAAGAAGGTTAAATCATTTTTGACCAAAATAAAATTATTATTTTCATTGGAAGCACCGCTGGATGTGGAAAAATTTGTTAATAAAGCTTTTATTTTCCGGATTTCTTGACGTAGGACCAGGGTTCTAAAATTCGCTCTACAAAACATATTATTCTTTCTTTACTAATCGAACAAATAATTTTTACTACTGATCGTCGCAAATAGTGATGAGAAAGCAAAATTTTACTTCATCTTGCATTGAATATAAAACAAAACAAAAAAATTCCCTATTCCCACTGTAGTGGACTATTCTATTATCTATCTATTCAAATACGAAAAGTAAAACAAAAGAAGAGAATACAATTTTGTTTTAGTTCTCGCAAACAAAAAAAATTGGATGGGACAATCAATGGAAACACATGGAAACCACATGGTTTCTACGCCACTCTAAAATACAAATGTATAAAGTATTCGCTGACTATTCGTTTTAAAAGGAGGAGACAGTAGAAAAATATAATTGCTGATCTATTAAAAACATCATTCTCTTTGTTTTTTTCATTATTCGCTCACTATTCGTTGAAAACTGAATATTATTTTTAATGTTTTATTTTACTATTCACGATCGACAAAGTGGGGAAAAAATTAAAAAAACATAAATTGAGAGAATATAAATGGAATAGAAACAAAGTGAAGAGTATTTTTGAACGCTGCGTAGGACTATACAAAGTGGTTACACGGATGCCTGGGCAATACCGATACAAACTACGATTCAGAAAATGTTCTAGGATCGTGTTAAACTACGTGAGATGCTGATTCAACCGGTGTTCGATAATTTACCGAACAATTAGCAAAAACAAAAATTTTGAACGTACTCCGCCGAGTGCCTGAAAACTTATATTAGTCCAAATACTGTCGAAGCTAATTGTTGATTAAATAATAATAAGAAACTGCCATATTAAGGCAATTTTACGCATAATGATCTTTAATTTCCATCATTCGGATGTAAGGAAATAACAATAATAAAAAATGGATGAGTGAATATGTTGTGGCCAATACCCGGTTTTCTTTTACTAATAATGTAATGAATACATTCACGTTGTTTAATCAAAAAACATTATCCCTGCACTTGAAATTCAGAAAAGAAACAAGGTCAACCCTTGTTGAAGCCTTGTAATAGCTCCTATGATACACAGATTTCCACCAAATTTCAAAATAATTAATGGAAAAGTATATTTTATTTTTATTTAATCTTTGCTATCTGTTCTGGGGTTAAAGCACTCCCAACTATTTCGCAGTTTGCTTTTCACGTCCTACTTTACACATTGCCTGCAGCTGATAATGTTGTGAAATAAATAATACGAGACAATGAGGCAAACTCGCGGAGATCAAGCAACGCAGTCATGTTTCGAGCATTCTACTCTTTCGCTTTCGATCTCTCTCTCCCTCTCGTCTCGGGCCATCGCCTTCCAGTTTCGACATTATATTATACGTAGGTATAATCGTATAATCGATGTCGTCCACTGCGAACCCCAGCCAGTTGTTGTTGGAACACTTTATTAATTATACGTTGTTGTGGCGACCTTGCAACGTGGCCCAGCCATCTAACTAGATTGGATTTGATGAATCCGATCATATCGGATCCGACGAGAAGTTGGTTCATGTCGTGGATTATTAGAATCCGATGTTCATTTTTTGCAACTTTAATTAAATCAATGATGGAACGAATGACCTTCCTTTCAAATGTAGATAACATTCTACAGTCGTTAGAGGCCAAGGTCCAGCTTCCAACACAGGTCTTATTAGTGCTTTATAAAGAACGAGCTTGAGCGACAGCGATAGATGTTTAGATCACAATAAGCTTGATTGAGCGTAGAAAACTCGGCGTCGGGCAGCGACTTGGGCTTTTATTTTGCCTGCATATCATTTGATGATGTAATTATGTTCAGTAATTCAAAGTTTTCAATGCTATCTAAATTATCGTCGCCGATTCCGGGATTTGCAATGAAGATGTTGAAATTTGATACAGTTCCTTCGACTATGATTTTACAAACCCAGACGTTGTTAATTTATACCGAAAAACGAATAATGGAATTCCTACACATAAGCTCGACCCATAGGTTCCCGCGGTTGATTCTGTCATATACAGAGTGGTAAAAAAGTATGGAAACGGTGAATTTATTTCGCGCACGGGTGGAAAATCGGAATTCTGATACTGGGGCCTTTAGTAATTTCACCCGAGGAATCGAATGGGCCCCATCAGATGTTGGGCCCGATGGGGTCTTTTACGAGGTATGAGACAAAACTTTGAAATTTCAAATGCAAACCCATCTTTTTTATTGCAGATTCGGATTCAGCGGGAAATTTTACATACGAATTGGTTAAAACTAAAAAATTTTTCGTCCATTTTTGGACAAATTATTTTGTGTTTGAAAATCATAGTCACCACCTGTGGCACTATTCTGGTAATTCCCTGGGAATAGGGAATTGGGGAAAGATTTTATATGTAATTTCAGTTCAAATATTTTTTTTCCGGCTTACTACGGAGAAAAGTTTGATGTAAATATTTATAAATTGGGAATAATTTTTCCATATCTAAATTGGCAGGGAAAATTATTCCCAATTTTATTTTGTTTTCAAAAAAATTACTACTAGATTTTTACCTCAGTATGCCAGAAAAAAAATTCTAAAATAGAAATTACATATAAAATCTTTCCCCAATTCCTTATTCCCAGGGAATTACCAGAATAGTGCCACTGGGGCCGAATTTTGATCAAAAAATGGAAATAAAAATTATGAGAATTGCACTTGTTTTACTTACCTACTAGACCTAAAACATTAAATCGTTTAATACAACCAGCGAAAAAATTCAATATTTACGTCTAGTACGTATGTGATGTACGTATGTGTGCGATAACTGTTTCATAAGTTTCTTCTTCGAGCTAAATATGCCCTTAACTACCCGTCAGAGAATAGAGATCTTGACAATGCATGGATACGGTGACAAACAGAGGTCATATGTTGAGTGCTGCGAATTTGTTTAACGACACCCATCCTGAAGTGCCACCGATTTCAAAATCAACGGTGAAAAAAACGGTTGACCGGTTTGCGGCGACCGGGTCTGTAGCAGACTTGCCGAGATCGGGCCGGGGTAAAAGTGCAACTAATGAGGAGAAAGCCTTGGAGGTTCTTCTCAGTGTCATCGAGGATCCTCATGTGAGCCAAAGAAGGTTGTCCCAAACTGTTGGGGTGAGTAAATCATTAGTCCAAAGAATCTTAATAACGAATGGTTGGCATCCCTATAAAATCCGCTTAGTGCAGGAGCTCATCCCAAGACTTTGATCGTCGTCTGGAATATTGCGATGTAATGATGGAGAGATATCTTGCTGATAATTTCACCTTTTTTTGGACGTGTTTCTCGGATGAGGCGGAGATTCAGTTTGAATGGGGAGGTTAATCGCCACAATATGAGATATTCCTCACTGGATGCGAGATACACACACGCAATGGCAGGATAAAATCAATGTTTGGGCTGGTATTTTGAATAACCTAATAATTGGGCCGTTTTTTCTACATGAAAATTTCACTGACACCCGTTACTTGGAGATGCTAGAACGGGATATCATTCCAGCAATTCGTGCTGTTGTTGGAGATCAATTGGAGAACGTGTGGTGTGGTATCAACAAGATGGAGCACCTGCGCATTTTGCATTACGCGTTATGGAGCTTCTCAATGTTATATTTCCTGGGCGCTGGATCGGTAGAAGAGGCGCCATCGAGTGGCCACCAAGATCTCCCGACCTCACCCCTTTAGATTTTTTTATTGGGGCTATTTGAAAAATAGAGTCTACGAAACCAAGCCTGCGAATATCGAAGAAATCCAGAGAAGGATAGTGGAGGTGTCAGCTACGATAACCCCGGAGATGTTGGCACGAGTGAATGAGGAAATCTACCAACGACTCGCGCACTGCACTGCAATGGATGGACACCGCAATTTGAAAACCTTATAAAATAATCATGTCCAGTACCGAGACAAGTTATAAATAAAGTAAAATCCGTAATAAAATGTAGATTGTTATTTGAATTCCCAGGGCTGAGCCCTTTACCTGCCCTATGGGCCTATGAGTGTCAAATGGTTTACTTAAGGTCAGAATAAAACACATCCCATCACACTTCAATTGAGCCCTGTAACAGCGAAAATCTGAATGATTCAGACGCCCCCGGATTTTCTAACAAAAAACGCTGCATAGGACCCAAAAATGGACGAAAAAATTTTTGGTTTTAACCAATTCGGATGTGAAATTTCCCGCTGAATCCGAATCTGCAATACTTCTAAAACTTATGAAACAATTATCGCACACATACGTACATCACATACGTACTAGACGTAAATATTGAATTTTTTCGCTGGTTGTATTAAACGATTTAAATTTTTTAGGTCTAGTAGGTAAGTAAAACAACTGCAATTCTCATAATTTTTATTTCCATTTTTTGATCAAAATTCGGCCCCAGTGGCAATATTCTGGCAATTCTCCGAATTGGGGAATTGGGGAAAGATTTTATATGTAATTTCAGTTCAAACATTTTTTTTCTGGGTTACTGAGGTAAATAGGTAGTGTTAATTTTTTTCAAAACAAAATTAAATTGGGAAGAATTTTCCCTACAAATTTAGGTATGGAAAAATTATTCCTAACTTATAAATATTTACATGGAACGTTGTCAGTAGGCCGGAAAAAATATATTTGAACAGAAATTACATATAAAATCTTTCCCCCAATTCCCTATTCCCGGGGAATTACCAGAATAGTGCCACAGGTGGTGACTATATGATTTTCAAACACAAAAAATTTTGTCGAAAAATGGACGAAAAAATTTTTGGTTTTAACCAATTCGTATGTAAGATTTCCCGCTAAATCCGAATCTGCAATAAAAAAGATGGGTTTGCATTTGGAATTTCAAAGTTGGGCTTCATATCTCGTATAAGGTCCCATCGGGCCCAAAATCTGGTGGGTCCATTCGATTCCTCGGGTGAAATTACTAAATACCCCAGTATCAGAATTCCGATTTTCCACCCGTGCGCGAAATAAATTCACCGTTTCTAGACTTTTAGACCACCCTGTAGACGCTCACGGCCTGACTTATCATAGCTTGCAGGCATTTAAACTCGTATGATCGGTTCAATAAAACAAGGATGTATACAGTTGCGTATGACTCAAGAGATCAAAAATGATCTTGACCAAAATGATATCATCTGATTGAGAAAATGACAGAGAATGAGAGAATGAAAAAGACTGCACCTATTCGATGTACGGATGAGGATATATATATATTCTTGTTTGGCGTTCTCTTGTTGAAAATCGGCTTCATGGAATGTAGTGCAAGCAGTAAGTAAATATAAGTAGTAACACGTGAAGGAAACATTTTTTCTTCAACAATTTTGCTTTTAAGTTACGAAATTTGCTAAGATGTTATAATGTAATATTCTAATGCAAGGTCATCTAACGCAGGATTTTATTGCGAGTTTGTGCAATGCAAATTAAAATTAATTTATCGCATATTTTAATAGGATGAATTTGAACATACAAAATTTTATGTTTCGCTAATTTATTGTGATATTTTGGATGCAACTGGGAATAAAACAATTTTATTGTGTGATATATTCATATATACATATAGCTTAGGAAATTTATGTTTAAGTTTACAACAGCAACATGCATCTGACAAATAAACAATTTTCGCTCTGCTTCGCAAAAGAGAATCCTTTCAGGCAGAATCATTATCGCGCAATAATTATAAACGCATGTTGATTTGATTTTGGCTTACTTCACGCGACCAAATAAAATTTTAATTATGTGAAGTTCGATAATACAAACATGTATAAGTTACATATATACATAACGGGTGATTTTTTAAGAGCTTGAGAACTTTTTTTTAAAAAAAAACGCATAAAATTTGCAAAATCTCATCGGTTCTTTATTTGAAACGTTAGATTGGTCCATGACATTTACTTTTTGAAGATAATTTCATTTAAATATTGACCGCGGCTGCGTCTTAGGTGGTCCATTCGGAAAGTCCAATTTTGGGCAACTTTTTCGAGCATTTCGGCCGGAATAGCCCGAATTTCTTCGGAAATGTTGTCTTCCAAAACTGGAATAGTTGCTGGCTTATTTCTGTAGACTTTAGACTTGACGTAGCCCCACAAAAAATAGTCTAAAGGCGTCAAATCGCATGATCTTGGTGGCCAACTTACCGGGCCATTTCTTGAGATGAATTGTTCTCCGAAGTTTTCCCTCAAAATGGCCATAGAATCGCGAGCTGTGTGGCATGTAGCGCCATCTTGTTGAAACCACATGTCAACTAAGTTCAGTTCTTCCATTTTTGGCAACAAAAAGTTTGTTAGCATCGAACGATAGCGATCGCCATTCACCGTAACGTTGCGTCCAACAGCATCTTTGAAAAAATACGGTCCAATGATTCCACCAGCGTACAAACCACACCAAACAGTGCATTTTTCGGGATGCATGGGCAGTTCTTGAACGGCTTCTGGTTGCTCTTCTCCAAATGCGGCAATTTTGCTTATTTACGTAGCCATTCAACCAGAAATGAGCCTCATCGCTGAACAAAATTTGTCGATAAAAAAGCGGATTTTCTGCCAACTTTTCTAGGGCCCATTCACTGAAAATTCGACGTTGTGGCAGATCGTTCGGCTTCAGTTCTTGCAGGAGCTGTATTTTATACGGTTTTACACCAAGATCTTTGCGTAAAATCTTCCATGTCGTCGAATAACACAAACCCAATTGCTGCGAACGGCGACGAATCGACATTTCACGGTCTTCAGCAACACTCTCAGAAACAGACGCAATATTCTCTTCTGTACGCACTGTACGCATTCGTGTGGTTGGTTTAATGTCCAATAAAGTAAACTGAGTGCGAAACTTGGTCACAATCGCATTAATTGTTTGCTCACTTGGTCGATTATGTAGACCATAAATCGGACGTAAATCGCGAAACACTTTTCGAACCGAACACTGATTTTTGTAATATAATTCAATTATTTGCAAGCGTTGCTCGTTAGTAAGTCTATTCATTATGAAATGTCAAAGCATACTGAGCATCTTTCTCTTTGACACCTTGTCTGAAATCCCGCGTGATCTGTCAAATACTAATGCATGAAAATCCTAACCACAAAAAAATCACCCGTTAGAATAGATAATAACTTAAATAATTCCACTTCGAACTAGAATTTCGAATCACTAATTACATATACAGTTTCAAGATATACGTCATACAAATGCGATAAACACAAATTTTACAAAATATATTCAAGTCACGAAGCAAAAACTACAAATTTCATTCCCAAAAATGTTTGTGTAACGCCATCGTATACGATACCTTGCGTGTACGTACAATCGCCATTCCATTAATTTTTATTCGGCAGTTAAAATAAATAAATTACACAAAACGAAAGTGTTAATTAAAATTTATGACTAATTTTCATTGTTACTCGCATAAAACTATAAAAAATGTTTATTTTTATAATATTCTTGTATTTGATAAATTTGGGTAAGGCCCAAATTTGCATATATACACACAGCATCCATCATCCGCACCACACCATGCGAACGTATATCTCAGAATTATTTTACACGTGAGAGCTGTCGAATAAAATTGGCCTAAACAATACCAGCCCTAATCGTTAACAAATCACATTACTCGATAGCGCAAGTGTTTTAAATAATTGAAATATAGGAAATATAATCAGAACACTACTGATATGATGGCGTTCAATCAAGTGCTCATATTCCGATAATTTGAATTTGATTTATGTCATATAAATTGTACGTCTCTTTATTGGCCAACTCATCACATAATATATACATCTATACTGACTATATACTGATAGTCTAGCCGATATTTTCTTTTCGTATTGACCTATATATACGCACGTATTAATGCGTCTCTAAGGTCACTGTAACTATTTTTAATCATTTTTACCGTATGAATAATTTTACATCGGGAAAACGTCATCATCGCCTCTTGTCGTGTCGCTTAATATATTTCCAAATATAACTTTTTTACTGGATTTAATGATTTACTTACCTCAACACACAAAATATACGAGTATTTATGGATGGATGTCTATTCCAAAGATGAATAATTTAGTTTATTGTGATTTTCTATTTAGACGCTAATCAACCTATCTTCATTTTTATGAGCATGACAAATACATTTATTTTTAGACCATTCATCATCTTATCTATAGCATTATGTGTTATAAATAATATTATGCCGTTCTCCAAATGCTTAAATAATTAAAAAATAAATTCCAGCTAAATTAAAATTCACGTGATTTTCACACTTGTATACAAAAGTCTCCATATAGATTATTAAATGTAAACGTTTTCTTATCATCGCATTTTTTACATCGACTTAATTCTTGATACGTACGTCGTGTACATATAGTGACTGGACTTAAGATTACGATTCGTATACAGTTGTGATTAATTTATTTGCGCGTTCGCATGTACGTCACAAAAGATAAATTTAAATTTCGGTTATTGTACCCATTCCCTTGTGCTATATTCCCCTAATACAGTCGTGTTTGCCCCCCTCCGATAAATATTAAATGCATGAGATGAAATAAACTCGCGTATAACATACATTTTCAACTCGAACTCAAATTAAATGGAATTTTAGTTGGTTTTATTGTGTGTATTTCGTGCTGCAAGAGGAAAACTACGATTTTTTTTACTACACATACAATTTAAATTAAATGATTAATTTATTTAATTTAATAGTTTAATTGCAACGAGGTTTTCTGTTTTGTCTATCTTGATCTATATGTTTGGTACATAGTTCCGGTATTGTTGTAAAATCGAATTATTGCATAAATTTATCAATTAACTAAACAACACAGGATATGTGACTGACTGAATAACTATTCTCTAGTTTGTTCTTCATTCAACTTCGATTTTGAAGAAATGTAGTTTGAGGTAGGGAATTTATACATCTTTATATTAATTACTCTTGAGGTAGGTAGCGTAAACCAAGCATTTCTGTTTCTATTTTTAGGGGTCACAATTTTTTATGTTTTCGGACATGACGTAGTAAGTACGTAAACCAGCGTCGCTCGGTCAACGTAGGTGGAATTGTAAGATTTTTGTGACATTAATTATAAACATTTTAAAATTAGCACGTTTAAGTGTAATACTTTTAAAAATCGAGACTATATTTTATGCACTATACGAAATTGAAACGTATTTCAGTTGTTCCAAAGCTAAAAAATTAAACACATTTTGAATTAGTAGCTTGCCGGAGCTAAACCTCTCGATGACTCCATATAGGTGAACCATTTAAGTTTCATTACTAGCAGTAAATAAAATAATTACGCCATACTTTAGAAGCACCTCTACACAAATTTTCCAAAATCATGATAAATTTTAACCATTTCCTTACATTCAAAAATATCCTCTCTCAAATTATGTTTTTGTTTAGGGACCCGAATCCCATTTGAGCCGCACCAAGCGACATCAAACTCGTTTAAGGCGGACAAAGCGACCAAGGCCAAGACATTAATTAGATGGCGAACAACCAATATTTTCAAAAGGACACAATCAATGCAACTTTCTAATGTGACCGTAACGCAACGAATATAACATGGCGCAACATTCCGCAAAATGATGGATCCTGGATTTGAGCATACAAAATTATAAGTTTCACTAATTTATTTGGATATTTTGGATGCATCTATGCGAATAAAGCAATGCTATTGTGTAAAGTATTCATATAGCTTAGAAAATGTATGTTTAAATGTAACAGCACCATGCACCTGACAAATAAACAAATTACGCTTTACTCGCAAAAGAGAACCCTTTCTATGATCTAAGCTAGTTTTCCCAAACTAAGCAATACCAAATATCTAGTTAACCAAAAACACAAGGGACAACACAAAGCAACAAGACGCCACATAGTACAAAATCGCACAACATGGTGTAACATTACGCAGCATGGTATACTATAGGCACAACATGGTGCAATATCTAGCAACATCCCACAACATGATGCAACATCGCACAACAAAATGCAATATAATGCAACATCAAACAGCATGGCGCAACATCTTATAACATGGTGCAACAATATGGTGAAACATCATGAAACATTAGGCAACATGGTGCAACGTGACGGTCCATCGGGATGTAATCAATTATCCAGAAATCAGAACTTGTAACCATTTCCTTGTTTTCGAAAACCTTGTCCAGGAAAATTGAATCAAACTCGTTCAAGCCAAATAAAATGTTAAAAGGCCCCAAGCCAACATGATGCAACGTAGTGGAACATCACACAATATCAATCAATGTGCTATATAGCATGATGTAAGTGCAACATCCTATAACATAGTGGAACATAACGCAACATGGTGCAATATTATGCAATATCATGCAACATGGTGGAACATGACGTAACGTGGTCCAACATCACACACCATGATGCGGTGCAACATGATGACGTATCCGAAGAATCCTAAATGAATGATCCAGAAATCAGAACTGATTGTATTGTAATCGTTTGCTTGCATTCGAAAACCCCGTCCCACTAAATTTTATCAAAATCGCCCAAGCCAAAGAAAATAATAAAAGAAGGCTCCCACCGAATGAGTCCCTAAATGAATTTTCTCGACAAAAAAATAACGAAAGGGACTCGGGTTACACAGGACCACCCTCTAACGGATTTTCCCGAAATTAAAACCCATCGGACTCCTGGCACTCAAAGAGCCTCCACCAATCTTTATAAAATTCGAGCGAACCAAAGAAAAATTAAGAGAGACCCGTGCCAAACGTTCGACCCTCTGAACAAATTTTCCGGAAATCTGAAGCAATCGCAATCGATTCCTGGTAATTAAAAACTCCCTTTACCAAATTTTATCAAAATCGTACTATTAAGAAAATATAAAAAACGGGACCCCGTTTAAAAGGCCCCGCCCCAGGCTCCATCGCACGAACCTCTATTCAGATTTTCTAGATATTCAGACCTCTATCGATTTCTGGGAGCAAAAAACCGTCCTTAAAAAAATTAAAGGGGCCCGAACGGTAAAATCGAGGGAGCCCGAATGGTGAAATCTGGTCCAACCAAGTACTTGTGAAGAAATATCAAAATCTCTGAAAACTCTCATTTAGCATTTAAAAATAAATTTATTAATTTATCAAACTTACAAATGCTTGGCAATCTGGTATCGCAGAGATTTTAGACAAGTGTCCGTGTTTTATTTAAATGTATATTCAGTAAATGTTCTGTAGAACTCAGGAGAACTACTATTTGTTATTTCAAGGTGTTCCATCTGTGACACTATTCTGGCCATGCCCTGGGAATAGGGAATTGGGGGAAAGATTTTATATGTAATTTCAGTTCAAATATTTTTTTTCCGGCCTACTACGGAGAAAAGTTTGATGTAAATATTTATAAATTGGGAATAATTTTTCCATATATAAATTGGCAGGGAAAATTATTCCCAATTTTATTTTGTTTTAAAAAAAATTACCACTAGATTTGTACCGCAGTATGCCAGAAAAAAAATTCTAAAATAAAAATTACATATAAAATCTTTCCTCAATTCCCTATTCCCAGGGAATTACCAGAATAGTGCCACTGGTGGCTTTTTTAAGCTAAAAAAAAATATTTATTGTGCGGTGGCAAACCCGAAATTTTTTTAGTAAAAAGCCATTTTTAGTCATGTGTTCGTTTACAACACAACAACGCGTTGTGATTATCCAAAAATGGTCGTTCTGTAAAAAATCACATTTCGTAAATTACGTGATGAAGCATATGAACACCATCGTTCAGTTCGTACTCGTAAAACAGTAACAGCAAGTGAAAATGTTCGTGAAGAGTCAAGCATCTCTTTGACGCGTCGTTCACAACAATTAAACATGCCGTTAACCTCGTGAGCGACGTCGTTCTCTTTGGGGTTTTTTTGAAAAGTAAAGTGTATTCACAAACAATTCAAAATCTTAAGAACAACATTCGAGCTGAAATTGAGGCCATTGAATTGCTTTTATTGGAAAAAGTTATCGAAAAGTTTGATGTCGGGATGCAGGCCTGTAACAGGGGATGTGGTGGTTACGTGGTGGGCTGTTTTTATGACATAAGTTTCACTCATTTACTAGCTGTCGTTCCGTGTGCATCAATTTTAAGAGATGGATGTTGATAAGCAACATTTACGTCATTCAATTCTATTATTTTCAAATGAGAAAAAACTGCTCAAGCTCATTCAACAGTAAAAAAAAAGTGGTTTGCAAGATTTTGTGATGGCAATTTTAGTCTTGAGGACGATCCACATTCACGTGCAGTAAAACAATTTGAAGACGAAGAACTTCAGTTCTGCTCGATGAAAATCCATGTCAAACTCAAAAAGAGCTTGCAGGAGCTACTCAGGAGCTACTCACACAATAAAAGTTCGATTGCATACAATGGGAAAAATACAGAAGTGAAAATGGGTTCCTCTTAAACTGTCTAAAGAAAACAAAAACCGAAGAGTTAACATCTGCAGGAATTTGCTTTCTCGGTACAAAAAAAAAATTTTTTTGTACAAAATCAAATCATTATGGGTGATGAAAAGTGGATTTTGTATGATAATCCTAAACGCAGAAAACCATGGGTGAATATTCATGCCAAGAAAGTATTACTGTGTGTCTGGTGGGATTGAAACGAGTCTACGAGCTTCTGGAACCTGGTCAAACTGTTACAGCTAAACGTTACCAGACCCAAATGATCAAAGTAAGCGATGATCTGGAGGAAAAACAACCATTTGCGCACCAAGGAAGCCGGAAGGTGATATTGCTGCATGGCAACGCTCGCCCACATACAGCAAAATCAACCCAGCAACTCATTTTCTTCTTGCATATTCTCTAGACTTGGCTCCCGCTGATTAGCACTTATTCAGATCGATGTGATCATATTTGAGAGAGTTTACGAAAGTTCGAAATATGCAAAAATGGCGCGATGACTAAATACCATAGACAATGGCGAATATTTCAACAATTATCTTTGTAACAATTATATTTTTAATAAAATAAAATTTGGACAAAAGAGTCAGAGTTTTTACTTGCAGATCTAATAAATTATGTGATTTTTTTTAATGATTTTAAAAATAGCTAACAAATGGAACACCCATAAAGGGTGCCAAGTTTTAAATCACCAATATTAGAGTAAGATCGAAACAGACACCAATATTATTTGGTTAAATTTAAATTAACGTCTCGTAGACTATTTTCAGTATTTATTAGAACATTATTATGGGATTGTTTAATTACCGCACACACCCTAATATTGAATTTTCGAATTTAAACGATAAGAAAAAGGATAATTTCCACTGGAACTCCTTTTTAACCTTACCAACATAAAATATATTGTAAATTAGCACGAAAAGCATATGTGTTCTGCTTGAATAAGTAATTATACGTTTTTATGTATTATCCTACCTTTGAGATTATAATATTTCTAATTATTTGCAATAATCTTAGCACGTGAAATTCTTTGCTCAGTTATCTCGATTTTAAAACACGGGATCAAATCTTGGCAACGAAATGTGTATTTTTTTAAAGGTTTGTCTGAGCAAGCTAGGTTCATACATTCTCAACAAACGCCCACGCTATAAACATGCTATTGAAAGTTGAAAGTGATTATTTTCTCAATTAAAAATATTAAAAATAGAAATTTTCTTAAACAGCAAAAAAATATGGGAAAAGTAAGTAAGTACGTATAATACAAATAAACGAAATGAAAAACTAGCAAAATATTTTCATTCATTAACGCAAACCGCATACATACATACAAGTCGAATGAACTGAACTTACACAACAAAGCCGATTTTATACATATAGATGTACGTACAGTACAGATTATTATGTGCCTTAAGAAAATAAAATCAAACAGAACGGCTTGAGTGTTTTTATGTAGGCGTTTTGACATATAACCAAAATAGACGTACCTAATTCTTATCATATTTTATCTGTTCTACTGTACCTATATTATTGTATTAAGAATGTTTTATTACATTTCCAAAAACATATTTTCAGTTTCACTTAAAATGATTGACATTCTTCCTGCTAAAAAAACATCAAGAGTAGCAACAATGAGAACCCAACAAAAAAATAGAGAACACACAGAACCTATAAAAACAATAACCTTTTCATGTTTAATGGCCGATAAATCTATTGATTCATTTACCCTCCTTTGTCCCAACAACAACAACAACAACAACGACTACGGCAACACAAAATTAAAAAACGCAAAATTTTTACGAAAAAAAACAACGCACAAAACAAAATAGCTATGTATGTAGTTTGGTTGGTGTGGTGGTGGTCGCAAACACAATTCACAAATCGAGAAAAATTCGGTTTTTCCAAATATAAATTACTTTATGTATACTTTTGAAAAACAAAACACACACAAAAAATTGAAAATGGAAAATTTTTCGTTTTTTTTTTTTGTTGATTTTCGTACATAGAAAAAAATTATGTATACACATAATATGATTATGATGTGTTTTCTTTGAAAACAAAAATATTCATTTTAAAATAAAATCAATATGTAGGAACAGTTTCGTGATTTCAGGTAAATTTAATGGGGTAACGCAAGAAAGTGCGCATTGGACTCTTTAAGAACGAGTTTAGCGCTTCCCAGAAAAAATACGCCTTAAAGTTATATGTGC
Organism: Nephrotoma flavescens; assembly: GCA_932526605.1. Classification (NCBI taxonomy): domain Eukaryota; kingdom Metazoa; phylum Arthropoda; class Insecta; order Diptera; family Tipulidae; genus Nephrotoma; species Nephrotoma flavescens. The sequence continues at coordinate 212,442,820 of OW052220.1, forward strand.
GCCTTACAGTTCGAAGTTCATATTCATTGTTATAGACCCGAAAATTATGTTATCAGCACGAATTAGCCACGAGATTGACAAATAAGGTGGAACGGATAAGGCGTGACTTTCGATTTTAGCACACTTTTCTGCTCATTAGATCGATCCTATGTGTTTTTTACAACGCACTTATGTGTCCAACGCAGTAGTGTTTATAAATGTTAAGACATTTTCATATTACGGCCGAAAACACAAGTAAAATACGCACTGGAATAAAACGTAAATCTAAGGACCAAATATTTATTTATTTATGGCAGGTATAAATTTATAGGTTAGACTCTTGAACTCTATTTGGTTTTTATTTTTTCGATTATGTTGAGCAAACGCTCTAAATAATGTTAGGTTTCAAATTTGACACCCTGACCTACATAAATTTAAAATATTTCTGAATATGAATGTTATACACACTGTCAAAAATGTAATACCGCTATACCGACTTCGCAAAGGTTTTCGATGTGATTGATCACTCTATTCTTATTCGATTATCATTTCATTCCCATTGACTGGTTGCGTTCTTACCTCTCAGATTGCTGAGGATTCTGGATCCTTTCTCGTCATTATTTCGGGCGCCAACCGTCGTGCCTCAGGGTAGTCATATCGGCCCACTGTTATTTTCATTATTTATTAACGACATTGTTAAATATTTTAAGTTTGCCAACTACCTCCTCTGAGTTCATTTCGGATCTTGACATTTACCAGACATGTTAACGCCATTATTTCAAAGTCGTACAATATGGTTTCATTAAACGAAACTGCAAGGACTCTAGTGACCCGTTAACTTTGGCATTATTATACGTCTGCTTTGTTCGATCTATTTTGGAATACGCATCTACTGTTGTGTCACCCTCCGACCACTGTCATTCTGAGAGGTTTGACAGTATCCAGAAACAGTTCATTTTGTTCGCGCTACGACGATCACCATCCATATATGCTGTGGATTACGTTCTTCCGCCTTATCAGAATCGACGCAATCTTTTGAAACTGAAACGTCTAGATAATCGCCGTGATGTAGCTTCGCCGCTGTTTGTGCGTGATATCATTAATTCCCGTGTCGACTGTATCGAGTTATTAGCACGTATCAAGTTGTATGGTTCCGAACGTCGGATGCGTCAACGTAATGGAACTTTATTCATCGACCGAGCGCTAACGAACTACGGTCTTTGCGTCTTTCTGATTAAATTCCGAGGGTATCGCGGATATTTAACCAGGTCTACGAAGCTTTTGATATCACTTGTCAAGAGATTCATTTAAGAAAGCTTTATATAATATTTTGTATTCGAGCTTATGTGCCTTAATTTTTTACAATTGTTGTGCCGATTGTAAACACTGTAGGCACCATTTTTAAATAAATAAATAATGGGAATTGGTCAGTAAAAACAATTTTTATCGCTAAGTTGGCACAACTGTTCTCAATCTTGACGTGAAGTTCACACTCAAACTCATTTAGTTTGTTTACAATTTACTCTATTTTGTCAGTTCATCTCAAGTGCGTTTTATGATTTGTATAATGAATAAAAATATGGAACAAAGCACGCACAGCAAAGTGCAACCGGGGATCAAATGCCAGCGGTATAACTTGGCAAATACAAACAAATACAGAATGTGATACAGGAGCAGAGATGTTGCCAAATCAACACTCTTCGGAGGCAACAGATTTTGGGGTGGGCCAATCATTGTTTAACCCATTAAGCTTCAAATTATCAAGATCACCAAGATCCTCAACTGGAAATATCTTTCAGTAAGAGAAGGAAAATGCCGAACTCCGTGAACAATTTAGAGAAATAAAGGAATTTACAAATAAATTGAAAGAATTTAAAATTTTAAAGAAAGAGAATGAAAAACTCAAAAAATTAGTTGAAACACGTGTAACACTTTGGGCGACACCTAACCCAGCAATCGATGATGACATTAATTCATTCCATACGGATGAAAAAGAATTTGAACGAGAAACAAATTGGGGTTTGAGCCGGAATGAAAGGCCAAGTCAGAGGAGGAAAGCTCAACACTCACCGGAAATGGCAAAAACTTTATCATTAACTTCAAAGGATGTTTCTAGAAACCAGTTAACCATCAAGAAACAACTAGCTCCAGAACAACAACCAACTACTCGTAACTCTAAACAATGGCGTCTGAAAAATTAATGAAACCTACAGAGCTTTGGCTACAAAGATTAGTTCCGAGAGACATTAATGGTTTACCTACGAGAATAAGAATGATCGCCCAATCAAAGTTATGGCTAGAGATCTTCACCCAACATGCTCATAAGCGGAAATTATTGAGAATTTCAAGCAAAAGGGTTATAAAATAGAAAATGCTGTAAACGTCATTAAGAAATAAATAAAAAGAAACTGAACAAGGAGTTCAACTCAACAAGAGGTCACGTTTAATAATAAACAAAAAGTGGGAGTTGTGTATATATCAAGGCAATACTTAACATGAGAGATAAAATAGAACTATTGAAAAAAGGAAGAAAAGTGAACAAAATCACTTTTCAAGAAACATTGAAAAAAATAGCGGTGTAATGTAGCGGAGAACTAGAACAACTCAACAACACTATACAACACGCCGCTTGAGTATAGTACCCCCTTAAGTTCATAAGAAATGCGCCGAAATGCTATTTATCCTCTAGAAGTTAGGGAACTCGTGTAGCAAAACGAAAAGCCAGAAAGGCCTGGCAAAGAACGCCAGAATATAAAACAACTCTAAATTTGTTGTCCAAAAAACAACAATGGCTAATCAAAGAGGTAACCATACAAAAATTAAAAAAAAGTATAAACGTAACTATTAAAAAAAATATGTTTGCGATAAATGACGTTTCTGTGCTTTCGTCCATGGAAAAATTAATTTAAATTAAAAAATTTAACGAAGCATCGTTAAATATGAATTATCACTTAATAAAAATTATTGGAGCGAAATTTTGCGTTAAAACCTAAAAAAAATTAAATTACGTATCGTGCTATCGAAAAAAAACAACAAACAATAAACAGCTGTCACTATAACAAATAGCTGTTCGTTACGACTAGTATAGCTGGAATGACATTAAAAATTAGTGTCGCAAAATTTTTAATTTTTTTAAACTTTATAATTTTTTTATGGATAGCCCTTAAAGAAATTAAGAACGGTTCAATTAACAAATACTTAAGTGGCCCTACTGAAGGGGAAAAATTACCGAGTGCTCCCTTTGGAAAGCAACAAAAACTTTAAAATGACCTAAACTTCAAATTCAGCTATGCAGCTGTACAAAAAAACACAATCATCCAAAGCAAAGTCCTACGTGGAATAATAAATAAACCGGGGTACATAACCTCCATAGAGATTTGAATTTGGTTCGTCAGTGAAGAAATAAGCAATTTGGATCGTCTAAAAATTTAATAAAACTGCAAAGAGGACTAGCCAAAGGGCTACAACCTTCAAAACGAGAATATAAATTATGAAAGATAAATTACTAGCTCATTTGTAAATCAGTTGTAATAGATAAATATAATTTTAAAAAAAGTCAGCCTACATAAATGGTGTCGGAATTTTAAGAAAAAAACAATGGAAGGCTTTAAATCAGTTTCCACTGGCGAATGTTTAAGATTTTCTTATTTAATTGACTGGAACCCTTGAGCTGTGCTTCCGCACTAAATGCCACTATTGATGATATACGTGGTGCAAAACAAGGATTCTATTGTTTTTAAAATACGCATGTTCCAGCCTTAACGAACTGCATAAGTTTCCAACAAAATAGAGAAGAAAGTTGAATCGAATGCATGAATAAAATGCACGCGACCGTTGAATACCACAGATCAGATTTCGTCAAAAGTCGGACAACAGCATACCGTATCATATGGTACGGATATCTTTTAAAATAACCATGATCCGTAAAACTTATTATCAAGTACGTATTTTAACATTTTAACTGGTTCTTTTTTTTTAAATAAAAAGCCTATATCTAGTGGACTTTAAATTAGACTCACTAATGAAACGTATTGTTTTGCGGTAACTAGAAGTATCAATTTACTTTTTCCTCAAAAGAGACAAAATATAGTTCTTGATAGTTTTATTGTCTTTGTCGAATGATAGCAGAACACCAGGCTAAAGAACCATGAACAGAAGTTATGGATCGAAATAAGCTAGCTATAGAGAATGTGCCACATCGTCAATTGTTTAATAAGCCAAATCACACACTACTTCGTAACTGTGCTGATTGAATGTTTAGTGATTATTTAGGTAATTCAACACAGCCTAGCTGTCTGTATACACATAATGTTTATATTCAATGCAGGGAAAGTTAAAGCTTCAAACTACCAACCAGTAGGCGGAATAGTTCCCATTTAAAAGATTATGCCGAAGGTACCAAATGCACACGATAATCAGTAGGCAGGGCAAAAAACATTAAACCACACATTGCGAAAATCAGTGAATGCCTCGATGGATAAGCCACTTAAAAACAGGGTTGTTATGTTTTAAACAAAACGTTTTAAACAAAGCGGTATGCTTTAATCATTTTGTTTTAAACAAGTGGAACAAGAAAAAGAAAACAAAACTTTTATTTATTTAAATTAACTTTAGTTCAAATCTTAAAAAATGCTTCAAATACATACCACAAAATTAAATAAATATTATTTGCTATACAAAGTCCAACCTCATCAGTCAGATTCAGTTGGTATGAATGATATAAGACATATTGGCCTCAGCTTGCGGTTTTGTGTCTATGCTTCAATGATTTAAATATTTTAAGTGAATTTAACGAATTTATTAGACATTAGTTGCTTTCCAATTGACCACCGCAAGTACTTATAAGCTCTTAAGGGTTTTGTCTTTGCTAAATTAACTATACTCACAACTGTTCAACCTTTTTATTATGAGTAGTTGAAAGCAGTTACGATAAATTTGTCCCCGTGAAGCACTAATGAAATTCCGGTATAGATACTTTTATATTAAAAAGTTAATAATACACTGGAACCAATAAACTACACATTTGTAAGTTATGCTTTGCTTTTGTCATTTTTCGTGCTTTCCAATCGACACTTTACCCATTTTTCCCACTTACAAGTACTTATGGCGGTCGGTTGGAAAGCAACTGTCTTTTTTATTGTTGAGTACTGAGTTTCACAAAATATAATCACGTCGATTATAGAATCCACGGAAGCGAATCGATTGCGTATTGAAAACTGGCACATAAAAAAAATTAAAACAAAATTTTTAATCATGGTATCTTAGAAATTCCTTGTAATTCCTACAAAAATGTATTGTTTCTGTGTGTGTTGTTTCTTACTAAAAACGTAGATAGATCGCACTGTTTTTGTGAGACGAATTTTTATGTCTGCATTTGGGTAGATTTTTTCTTGCATTGAATCTTTACTATGTTTTGACACAACATAATTTGTTTTTGTGAAAAGAACATTATAATTTGTTTGTCAGCGATAAAAGAAAATCGAAATTAACTTAAAATGAGTACAAATAATTTCGAGAGTTATATGTTTGACGGTTGTAGAGAGTCGCGATTGATCGTTGAAGGAGAAAGACGTGTTTTTGTCTTTCTTTCTTCTTAATAAATAAAAAATTAAATTAAAATTGTGTTTTTAATGTGTTTGTGTTTCGTAAAAATAATAAATAAAAGTGATATAATGATATTGTGCATTATTTATACACGGAGACTTGTATATTAATTGTATAACGGGATATACATTGCACGACCCACCGAAAATGTGGTTTTCTACGGTATTATACGACGTTTTATATATTTTTATTGTGGCTCTATGTATGGGTAAACGAATGACGCACAATATATGAGTCAGGGAAGTTTTCTTTTTCATTTAATTTTTATATATATATTTATATTCTTTTATATACAGTGGAAACTGTGTAAGTTGGACACTCACAGTACCGTAAAAAACGGCCAACTTATAAAGGTGTCCAACTTGGAAATCAAAATTAACAGCTTTAGGGCGTCCACGCAATAATTTTTTTGTTGAAGAATAATTAAAAATGCAAGACAAAATCGTCCAACTTAACCAGTTGGTACATGACAAAATCGTCCTATTTAGCTAGTTGACCAACTAAAAAAGGTGTCCAACTTAACAGGTTTCACTGTATTACATCAATTCCAATACATAATATATTGGTATCTATTACAGAATAATTATATATGTACTTTCTGCTTGTGCCTGTACAGTGAACACACACAATGGACTGATAATCACATAAAAACAGACTAGATTTTTATAGGATCGCGTAATAATGAGCCAAGCTACACACGATTTCAGCTTCTGGTTTCAAACTAAGTCGCAATAGATTTTTATTGTTAATTTAAACCATTATTTTATATTAAAACACCAAATTTTTGTGTATTGTTTTATTCTGTTCTGTCAAAAATAAAATTTAAACCAAAATCTACTTCTTAAAAATGGCCTTAATTTTTTTTTATTTTCATTTCTATTTTTTTTCATTTTGGATTCACCGAAAAATGTAATGTCGTAGTTAAAACGGATTATGTAGGTAAAAGAGGAAAGAAAGGAAGGTGAAGCCGGTCTTTTGAAACCGTGTGTAGCATGGCTCAATGAATTTTCATGGATTTTGAATGTTTTTTGTTGTTGCTCTTTTGAGCGAGTATCATAGTACATATTGTGTGCAAATCTACCATTCCACACAGGGTTTTTGTATTTTGGTATTTTTTTCAAGGCAAACTAATTTTATTTTGTTTTGTTCTGCTCTCTCTTAAATAAAATTTAAACTAACTAAAATGAGTCAAAAATGTCTTTGAAATAGTTTTTATTTAATTTATGTTTGAGTTATGTGATTGCACAGAAAATTTGTTTAAGTCGCAAATAAAACTTGTATCATAGGTAAACGGGGGAAGAAACGAGGAAAAATCCGGTATTTTTTTCGTGTGCCAGCAGCCAATGGAAAAATATTTTCGTAAATAAAAACGAAACAAAGTGTAAATGAAAAATAAAATAAAATTTGTAGAAGCTTTACAGTAACAAGTCCGTAATTGCTATCCTTGTAAAGTATATGTACTATGTACTATCGTTTCTTGTTAGTTACATATTATTTTTATATACATACATGTATTTATATTTTTTGATTATTTAAATACACATATCCCCTGATTTACACGGTACTTTTTTCGCACGACTTCGCTTTTGCACGGTTCGAAGGAAACAAAAATAAAAAAAATTAATTATTGTAAGGGTTTTCCAATAAGAGTGGTATTTCTTTAAAAAAAACACACACTAATTGTTAAGGAAATTGAAATGTTTTTTATTTAATGTGAAGTACAATCGATCAATTAAGTTCTGAATAAAACGTCATTCAAATGGCCTCCACGACTTCTTCTGCAGGAACGAATTCGATGAACCCAATTTTCGAGCCATTTTCCCACTAAATCAAGTCGTATGTCAAGCATAGCACGTTCAATATTGACTTGTAAAGCTTGAAGAGAGTTTGGTTTATTGCTAAAGACCAATGTCTTCAAATAACCCCACAAGAAATAGTCTAATGGTGTTAAATCACAACTTCTTGGAGGCCATTCAATATCACAATTTCTTGAAATAATCGAATCTCCAAACTTTTGTCGCAATAATTCAATTGTCGCACTTGCTGTGTGGCACGTAGCCCCGTCTTGTTGGAACCAAATGTTGCCAAGATCAACTTCTTCCAATTTCGGCCATAAAAAGTTGGTTATCATCGATCTATACCGATGATTCCACCTGGCCAAAAACCACACCAAACTGTCAATTTAGGTGAATGTAATAGTTTTTCATGAATAATTTGTGGATTTTCTTCGCACCAGAATCGACAGTTTTGTTTATTTACCGCACCAATGAAAATGAGCCTCATCGGAGAAGATGATTTTCTTAAAAAAATCGTTATCGTTTTCAAGTTTTTCCAAGGCAAAATCAGCAAATTCACGACGTTTACGGTGATCCATCCAATGGCTTCAGTTCTTGAGTGAGAACAATTTTTTACAGATACAAACCCAAATCCTTTCTCAAAATTCGCCAGGTTGTGGTTTGAGACAGTCCCAATTCTTGAGAACGTCTTGGAATCGACAATTTGAGCAATATTTGCATTACTTCGAGCGTTTCTTTGTCTTATTGGCACTTGAACATTATGTAAAGAAAATGTACGCTTAAAATTTTCAACAAATCGGCGAATAGCGAGCACACTTGGACGCTTATTACGACTATAAAATAACAAAAGCGCACGAAAAGTTGCAATTGGAGAACGATTATTTTGATAATGAAACTGAATAATTTGTAAACGTTGTTGTTGCGTATATCTCACCATGATGAAATTGTAAACATTACTAAATACAATGAAACAAAAAATGACAGATCATGACATATTACAAATGGCCGAAACGTCACTTAAAAATCATATCATTCCTATTGGAAAACCCTATATTTTAAGTTTTTGTTTGCCATTTTTATATTATTCTATATATTTTACGTTTAAGTGAGTGAATTGTTGGCCCTCATGTGAGTGGAGAAGAAATGTCTTGATTGAGTGACTGGGTGGGAGACGGTTCATGCATTTTGTATGGAAACTGGTTTTCTGGAATTTTTGTTTTGCAATTTTGACATGCATAACGAATAACATTCTTTAAATAGACCAACGTGTTACATCGGTGAATTGGATTATCGATGGTTGTAGAGGGAGGTTGGATGGTTTTTTGCAATAAATGGAAGTGTAAACGTGGATCGAATGAAATAGATAAACAGAGGTGCAAACGGCGAAATACATTGACATGTAACAGAACTATAATGCGTTTGCATGCCGTTTCAAATGTGTACACTTTACACATTTGATTCAATAGGGATGCACCTTTGTTACTTTAACTCGTACAGAGGAGATGCTTTTTGCTCTCACGTTCGTAAGGTTTCTCATTTTTGAGTGTGATCGTGGTCTGTCAATTGAACTGGGAGTTCTCATAAAATTTGGAGTTTCTGTTGCGACTTAAACATATAAGGATAGAAGTCCAAGAATGCGGGGGGGACGCCCGGGTGACGCATCAGGGTTACAGACACATTAGGGTTAGAAACCTCACATTTGGCTTAGAAACCAAACGATGGTTTAGGAATTCTGTTGTATTTTTTCGATTTACACGGTTTTCTTATAAGGGTCCCCGATTTCGATTGGAATGGTGTTCTGCGGAACGATTCTTCCGTGTGAATCGGGGGACGGGTGTGATAATGATTATTTGCCAAAGTTCCATATTCCTTTTCCGTCCCACACAATTGTGTGGGTGAGCCATTTACTCGTATAGGAACGCCATAGGTAAGAGATGGGGTTTAAAACCGGAGTTGGTACACTGGCTCTATACCGCAGCGGTAAGACCTGTGCTGATGTACGGGGCGGGCGTGTGATGGCCAGCTCTGGAAAAGGAAACTTACATAAGGATGTAGGAGAGGTGCAAAGAACGGCCTGTATGCTTACAAGCGGGGCACTTAGGACAACACCTGCACACGCTTTAGAGGTTATGTTGTCTCTCAGTGGAAGTGTCTTCAGGCGGGACACTCGACGATAGTTAAACGATCACTAAGGGAACAACTGGTGAATCCAGATTATATTAAACCAACGTTGTGCTTCGATAAAGGTTTCCGGATCATCTGTCCTTCGAGGGAATCCTGGAGGAACGGATCAATACTGGAAAATGAGACACTGAAATTTTTCACGGACGGCTCTAAGCTAGACGGCAAAGTAGGAGCCGGAGTCTTCTGTGAGAAGCTCAATGTTAATATTTCTGTTCGTCTCCCTGACTACTGCAGCGTGTACCAGGCTGAAGTGGTAGCGATAAGGGTTTGTCATCACATGGTTGAAGCATAACGTGGTATCCGTGAGGGATATCGCGATATATGTGGACAGTCAAGCGGCACTCAGGCCACTAGAGGCGATTTCTCTGAAGTCGCTGGCGCTGGATTGCCGACCATCTCTTGAGCTGAGATGACCGGGTATTTCAGTATCCAGATAATCTGGGTCCCTGGGCACTCGGACGTCACGGGAAACTGCAGGGCAGACGAACTAGCTAGGTACGATACGACTCTCCAGATGCAGCCGGAAATGGCAGGTCTGGGGAGAGGTGGACCAACACTCTCACGTACAGGGTTGTCTATTTGGGGGAACATGCGAGAAGACTGGGTCTAAAGACGAATGACTTTTGTAGAGTTGTATGGACGAAGTGGAGGAAGGGCTCTTAGATCACTTCCTATGCTCGTGTCCGACACTGGCATACAAAAGACATAAGTACTTGGATGTGTACGATATGGACAGCCTTTCTGAACTCGCGGACTGTGGAGTGCGAGATATTTTACTTACCATTATTGGCCAAAATGTGCGATAGCAGCCACTCTAATCTAACCTATGTATGCCAAGGGAATATTGGATTGGTACCTAGAAGGACTGTGTTCTGCGGGATCGTATCGTAAATTTTATTAGTGTTCGAGTTGATTTTGCTGTTCAATAGGTGCATACTGTTTTTGAATGTTCGGTTCATGACGTCGCCTTTGTTTGACTTGTGTAGTATCTGTGGATTGTTTTCGGAATCGATGACCTGATGTTTTTGGTGCTTTGGATGGGTCTGTGCACGATTCGCGATTCGTGTTTCAGTCCTATACTGTGGTGTGTTGTGTGCCGGTTTGTATCCTTGTTGGTGAAATATTTTTTTATTTTTTGTGACGTTTTGCCATAGTTTTTGTTAAATTCAATAGCGGTGTACTTGGTAATAGCATCGTTGGTGTTGGTTGGCGAGGTGATGGTGACGTTTAGTGTTCAATTCATCAGTGTAGTCCAGTAGTGCTATTGATGTCGGGTTTGGTCTGTTAATTGGGTGGTGATGGACTGATGGGTGTGTTGTGATTTGAGCTGCGATATGTGATTTGACTAGATGGCGTCGGTTTTCCGTAGGTTTTACACTTAAGTATGTTTCTGGTTTTCATGTTTTGTGGTTGGGTCTGGAAAGTTAGTTGTTCTGTTTTGTTCAACTTCTAAAGTGAATTTTGTGTTTTTATGTATGCTGTTTGTATATCCGCGTGGCGAGTCGGGTTGTCTATTTGTGCAGTCGAGTGATATAGTAACGTCATCTACATACCGATATTATATATAAAAAAAATTGGTACCGATGCCTGGACGACGTGCCATTAACATTTAAAAACGATAACAGCCATCATAACAGAGCACATTTGCGGCTGTATGTCCCCGATAACTTCACGAATTTCATCTTTAAGGTCTTGCATCGATTGTCGAGCATTGACATAGACCTTATTTTTCATGTGACCCCAAAGAAAAAAGTTAAAAGGTGTTAAATCACAAGATCTCGGTGGCCAATTGTTATCACCTCTTCGAGAAATCGGTCAGGAAACTTTTCTTGCAAAATTGCGATAGTTTCGTTGCTTGTGTGGCACGTAGCGTCGTCTTGCTGAAAATAAACATCGTAATCATAGTTCGGTAGCGCAATCCATTCACCGTAACAGTTGCACCAGCCTCATTTTCGGATAAGGTCCAATAACACCGCCAGCCCAAAAACCGCACCAAACAGTGACACGTTGAGGATGTAGAGGCTTTTCAACATCATTCTTGGATTTCTGAGCCCATATGCGACAGTTCTGCTTATTAACGTAGCCTCCGAGGTGAAAATGGACCTCTTCACTGAAGATGATTTTTCAATGAAAATCCGGATCATTTTGATGCATTTGAAGGACCCAATCAGCGAAGATACGACGTTTATGGTGATCGACCGGCTTGAGTTATTGTGTTAGCTGAACTTTAAAAGCCTTAAGACCTAAGTCTTCATGCAAAATACGGTGTAATGTCGTTTGTGGAATGTCTAATTTCAAAGATCGACGAGGAATCGACAAACCTCGGTTTTCATCAACACTACGGGCTACAGCGCAGCAATATTGTCAGTTGTGCTTGAGCGACGCACACGGTTTCGATTCTTCACATCACTAACTTGTCCCAACAGCTTGTGGCCGGCCGAGAAGGTACTTCACGACGACCCAAAAGTGCTTTAGTTTTGCAAACTGTAACTGCAAAATTTTCACCATTTTTGTAATGTATTTTAACAATTTCAATGCGCTGATGAAGCCTGTATCGTACCATTTTTAGTAATGGCGTAGTTTTTACTTGTCAAATGTCAAAAGATGACAGCTGTCTAAATAGCAGGCTATTCAAAATGAAACATCTTATTGCAAAACCCTTTAGCACATTCCATAGAGTTAAACGGGGGCTTGGGGACGGGACTGACGTGGGGACGGGACTGACGTGGAGACGGGAGTCTGTAGAACCGGCCAAACTGGTGGATCCTTTGAGGAGGGATTCTTGGAGCGTGTGGGGGTGTGAACGGGACGAGTCCTGGATGGCGTATGGCGTCCAATTTGAAGGACCGAAAGCAGCGGGTCGTTGAATTTGAGTGATCTGTACGTTTTGCATGGGTTAGGTATAGGGGCGGCATCGTGGATCGAATTGAGTTGGAAATGTATAGAGGCAGAAATGGTATGCTTCTGTTCAACGGTTGTGGTGTGATTTTGCAATGATTTTGACTTCGTTTTTTTGATTTGTATGTATATGTGGGAGAGTTTTGGTATATGAGTTTTTGAGAGGATCAGTTTTGTTTTATTTTATTTGGTATTCAGGTATCATAGGCTGATGGTGGTAGCGGGGGAATCGCTGGAATCGATCTTGTGTTGTGGTAAGAGTTGTTAGGAATATTTAGTATATATTGTGTACGGGGACGGTGGTGTTTCGCATGAATGAAGTTGTATACTTTTGACTAGTTTTGAACGGGTTTAGATAGTGGGTGAGTAAAAATAAGTAAATGCTTTCACTTTAATTTTATTTTGTCAAACAACTTCAACAGTTGCGCTGGAACAAAACAGATAATTAAAACTGGTTGAGTAAAGGGTAGTAGCACTCGGCTCATAAATCGTTTTGTACTACACTTGGGTGCAAAAAATCGCATATATAAAAAAAACCAATATTTGTTTAATTTTTTTAATGCAGATTCAAAGTCTATTTCAATACCTATCCAGTGGTACCTTTCTTGTATTTATACGTGCCATCAAACTGATTTTTGGGGGTAAACATCTGAGGTAAACGTTTTTGTGATTATGCTGACAATTAAGGGTAAAATCGAATTAAAACATAGAAATAAACAAAAAAAAACCCTGGCTCACTAATAAAATTATTTTCTAGATTATTCAGGAAACAGGAAACTGGGAAAGGTTTTGTTTAACTTGTTCTAGGTTGAATAAATAATTATCGCTGGTTGTTCATTTTATGATTCATAATTTTTTGTTAGTTAGCACTGTTGTGCTACAGCTACTTATTATTAATTCTGTCATCTTACCATCAGATTCCTACTTTACAACTTTTATTTAATTCTGGTTTAATGATCAGATTTCGCTTGGTCATTTTTTCATTTCTTTAAATAAACATATTTGTATTAGGTAGGGAATGGTAAGGACAAGTGACTTTCACATTATATAGATTTTTTATTTAACTATTTTTTATAAATAAATCCATCAACTCAACAGATTCACAAAGATTCTATCCGCTGAAGATAGATTCTGCTTCATCGAGGTGTTTTGCTAAATTGCCTAATCATACATTAAGTAACTTGGCGGCCTTTTCGTTTCCCAATCGATTTCGTAAAAAATGTTATGCATTGTCAAAAAGTGGTGGTATCGACTGGCCCTCACGGTTTCCTGATTTGACCTCTCCCGGTTTCTTCCTATGGGGATACTTGGCGGGAAAGGTTTACACCAATAAACCAACAACGAGCTCGATGCTTAAGGACGACAACATTAGAAACGAAATTGCTGAAATAACAAAAAAAGTCTGCGAAAATGTTATGAAAAATGTACATAAAATACCGCCAGAAGCGGCGACTTGACCGACATTATATTCCATACATAATAAATAAAATATCAAGTATAAAATTGTATTTCATTTAAAAGTTATTACAAAACATCGAGCTGGAACATAAAAACACCCTATAATAACTAAAGACGGCGTGGCTTTAAACTATATACGGACTAAGCTAAAGCGCCGAGATTGGAGAAAGGTGGTTAATGCCCTCTGCTCCGACTAAGAGCGATGGTGAAAAACTATTGTTATGCCGTCGTCCTTTCGTCTAGCTCGATTCATTTTTAATTCATTTAATTCATTCAGTCATTTGTGACCTACCTCGCGCGTTCTTTGATTTTTTGATAGACGTCTTAAATTACAGGGTTAGTTTATTTTATGATAGACGAGAAAATGCTATGAATAATCGTACTCTATGAATAATTTTTCTATTTTTGTCTGTAGGTATAGGAATATTATACCAAACGATAAGATTCAAAACATGTAAATCAACTTCATTGTTTTTTTTTATTGACATAGCACATTCAGATCATCCGAGAAATTTTGTTACAATTTATAATTCCAAATTTACTCACAAATAGTTTTTGTGATACAACGTCAACTAATTGTCGCTTGGGTTTTGTAAAATAGAAAAAAGCATAAAATGAGGAGGAACCCAAATTATGCCCCTCCCTCTACCCGGTATGTCAGTATGTCCCATCCAGCACCAGTATGTCCCTTCCAGCAGCTCTGAAACCTGCCTAGGATTCAATGAATTTATCGATATTGATCTGAAAATAATGTAACATCATTAAGGCGGCCAGATCCCTAAAATAAAAATACGAGTTCCGGTTACGCCTAATTCCTGAACCTGTAAAATTCGTTTAGAATGGGCGTATAATCTATGCTGTTCTCCCGTAGAAAGCGTAGCTAAATCGGAGACAATTTTTTATTACGTTTTTTCCTTATTTTGGGAATTCCAAAGGTTCTTTCAGTCAGGGATGACCAACCGGACCTTATTTTAATTTTTACGGCAAAGTGATTTTTTTCTCTATACACCTGCTTCAGAAAAGTATACAGAAAAGGTATTCTCTGAAGGAAACGATATCTAAATATAAAAATGTCTAAAATTAAAAATCGTATGGCTTAAGCCTCATCTCAACCAATGAACACTGACAATAGCTTAAGTTGTACGATGTTTTGACACTGCGTCCTAAAATGTTAATGATGGTACTTAGGACCACATGGTTTAAACAGAATACAACTTATGCTCTTAAATAAACACTGGTTGTGGCTCCATTCTATGTGGTAGCCGAAAAATTCTTTAGCATCGAGATCCTGGTATCCAGAGGATTTAATCCGGATTTTTATTAACCTGCGTCAAAATTACACGATCAAATGATACTGAGAGTATTGAAAAAGGGCAAAAGAAATGTATTTGATCCCTTTTAAATTTGTTTTATTTTCCTTCGAATTAAAACATATTTATTTTGCATCAAATTTTCATCCAGCCAATACCAAAAAAAATCTAACATCTAGTAAAAAGAGTAAATGTTGGATTCTTTAATTTTACTTTATTTAAGTAAGTACAAATTGAAACTTTCTCTACTGCAAACAGTGTGGATTTGCTTTCTTAGTAACATCAGATCTTACGTTCGTCCTTAAATTTTATGCAAAACTGGGAAACTGTGCTAATTATAACTGGATCAAGTCGATCACTTTCATGTCCATTCACTAAACTAAATAGCTGCTACAAAACACTCGGATGTAATTTCCGCAAAAATTTGCATTTTTTTTTTCTTAATAATGATCCGCAGATCTCAGCGCGTTTTCCATATAAATGTTCAGGCCGCAACATGAATCTTACAACGCGCAAATGATAAACGTGAATACGATGGCACGGCTACGGTCCACAATGTATCTATGCTAGTTCTTCGAGACATTCACCCCAACCTAGCATTATCTACTTACCAAACTATCTATACTCGCAAATCTAATGATGTATTTATGATTTTCGAGGGTTGGTTATAAAAGAAAATCGGATGTTGACCACAACACTACATAAAACTCTAAATTATTTTTGGCTTTTTTAGGTTACTCTCAAATACCCCAACTTGATTCATTTTGGGTCAAAATGGCATAAAGTAATAGCTACAATACACAACCACATTAATTTGAAACAATTAAAACTGCCGTCATTGCAGAGTATTAATGCTAAGCTTTTTATGGATCTACCTAGAAATATTATTTTTTGCAAAACAAATTGTATTATCTACACCTCACGAAGCTAAAATATTTTAGTTTCTTATCTCCTCTTACAATTTCAAAAAGCTTTTCATTGCCATATTTGAGCTCGCAATTATTTATTTAACATAATGTTACATAAATCGAGGAAATCAGATTGGCTCGAATAACTATTGCCTAAGAAGCCATAAAGGCTAACATATAAATTAAATAAGTATGTAATCTAAATTGGGTGTAGCAATTGGAAAACAAATAACTTTTATCAGAAGTACCGTGACATATAATTTGAAGTATGTTAATAATGCTTGCGTCATCAATTTACCGATTAAGGTCTACACTTTCCGAGAAGAATAGTGGAGAGCCGACAGATATTATTATTTTATCAACTTGTTTACAAATCCCATTAGACGAATTATTCAGATAGTTACCACCAATTGTTACGGGAAAGCCTTATAGTAATTCTGCTAAAGAAGTTCCAAAAAATCGTATTTTTTTTTTATTGGCTCCGAACTGGGACTCTAATTGGACTCTAATCTGGAGAAAAATTAAACTGAAGGAGGCTCGATTTATTTAAAGCCTCAGAGTTACAAGACGTTAAAAAAAATTGTCCAGAAATGCACACAATTAATAAATTTTAGATTTCAAATTATTTAACATGGAGCAAACAACTTACTTATTTCACTGGTTAAGTAATTAATTATGCTTTATTCCAATAAATATCCAATAGAAATATTAGAGCTTCTATCTGATGACACTCGACATCTTTTCAGAAGTAATTTATCGAATTTGTTTGTCGGGTTTCAGCGTCAATAAAGCTGAAAAACCAGATGAAACATCATTTCCCTTCCCTCTCCTTCTTTGAAGAATAATCTCATAAAACTATAAAAGTAGATACATAAAATTTTGTTCAATGCCATTAAAAATAGGACAGATCTAACCAGCTGATGCACAAGTTGATATTCTTCATCAAGGAAGATTGTTTGCTCCATGTTAAATATTTTGGAAATTTTAATTTAATAATTTTTTTTTTGAATATTTTTTTCCACTACCTTTAACTCAGGGTATCAAAAATAGACCCCATCCTCTCATGCGAATTTTGCCTCAGAATGAAAAATGAAATGGTCCTGTAATGGATTAGTTCCCCATTAGCTAAACTTGTTCCAACAATTGGACTTCGTACCCACCATGAACAGACCCACAGCATTTGGAGCGGTCCCACCAATTACGAAGAAAAAGTTAAGGCTCTTGGCGAGACTTATTGAACTCAAATTTAAATTAAGGCATATCCCTAAAAAAGGAGTTCGAATCTAATACCATGCTGGATGCAAAGCAAATTTTTTTCATCGATTACGATTGCTTATGTTAATAAACACAACTAAGACCCTCTGTTGGAGTGCAGAATTCAGCGCGGACTCAACGTCTATGTCAGTGTACAGGTTGACATGGACCTTGCAATGTGCAAGTGGTATACTGCCCAAATTAAGCTGAAGTTAAAGTGGGAACGCAATAGTATGTATCAAGAGAAAGTTAAATCGTGCACAATCCAGAACTTTTTCCATCATTTCCATTCAGAAATGGTCTGGTTCCACCCCAATTGGCGTCTCTAAGATTTTACTACTACTACTTACAAACGCGTCTCTAATATTTTACTATTTTTATCAAAATCGTTCCAACAGAAATATCATGAAGAAATTGATGAACTGATCATGAAGAAATTAAGTATGAAGCATGGATATGGTGATCGAAAAGAATGTTTGGAAAAAATTCTAGAATATTTCCATCAGGGACGGAGCTGAGGAATTTATCAACTAACCAGGATGAAATTTGGTATGTTACTTAGATATATTTAAACAAAAAATGGAAGTTCTGGAATATGGTCAACTGGAACGGAACTTAAGCTATTTCTCAACCAATCATAATGGAATCTTTGTTATTTGGCCGAGTAAAAATTGATTTGTAAGAGGCAAATATTTCATCTGTTAGAGCAGTTTATAACTTCTGTCGGATACAACCAGAGTCAGAACGTCAAATTTTAAAATTTTTTTTCATCAAAACCAGAAAGGTTCATCTGTAAGGTTAGGTGTTCCACCTCAATTAAAAATCCGTTATCATCCAACATACCCAATTTTATTATGATTAAATAGGAAATGGCAAAGTTCCGATCCAATTGCCCATAATCGAGAACTCCTTCCAAAAAATCATTTTAGAATTTCATTTCCATCCTACATACCAAAATTCATCAAGTTCGGTTAAGGAATGGACTAGTTCCGGCCCAAATGGACATATTCTAGAACTTTCACACAAATAGTATAACCTCATTTCCATCACACGCAAAAAAAATAGAAAACATGAACATAGAAAAAACAGAACCCGTGCACAAGCGGGAACGAGTTTTCTACAAATTCGTGGCCACTCGAAATTAAAAAAAAATATTATTAAAAATATTTTATGGAGAAAAAGCCGATAACTATGGCTTAAAATATATAAGACAATGCTAGCACATAACATATTAAAAACGTCCAGTCGTAACTTTTTGTCACCACCAGGAATCGAACCTACCGCGATGATACAACATAGGCCCCTGACTACTTAACTACTTATTTGATATATTTCAGTAAATTGTTGTTTTTGGTGAACTGTTGTAATTGGAGAAATGTTGTTTTCGGAAAATTAGCGTGCTAGCCTTAGCGAAGCTAATTTATTCCCTGGCTGGCATTCTGGAGTGCTCCCATTTGTCAATCATTGAGATACCTATTATGGTACAGGACAAATGGCCCATTTAACGTCACTTGGGTGCAATAGCGAGATCCCCAACGAACCGCTGTATATTCTGCGACACAGCAAGGGAAACATCTGAACATATTTTGTTCACATGCGAAGTCTTCGCTCGTAAAAGATTCAAAATGTTTAGAGTCTTTATAGACACTTTACAAAGGCCAAATACTAAATCCATTATTTTGCCTGAAATATTGGCATTTATCAAGAAACTAAATCCTCACTTTATGCGATAGGCTAACTGTGATGTGCAATAGACTAAAAAAAAGGAAGCTAAGTTTAAGCTAAGGACAAAGCGGTATTGATAATTTCATTGCTAAACACGTAGGAAGTAGTGGGGATCAGAAGCGAAGCTTTCTCAACCATCTAATCAAGGCTAGAATTGGTACTTCTTGCCAAACCCTAAACAGAGGGATGTAATATTAAAAAATGTTGGCCCAAATCATATTCCAACATGCAATTAAATTCATTGGTGTCATACATAATACGAGACTATTGATTAAGGAGCATTATCACGTATGCTAAGGAATAAGTAATAATAAGCAAAAAAGTTGAGAAAATAAAAAACAGCTGCTTGCAGTGGGAACTTCAAATCTGAAATAGCAGACATCCCATTCTGTCCGGTCTACAAAGTTATCAAACACAGAGTGTGTATTTAGCAGCTCGCGTTTCAGCGAAGAAAGGCGGAAGCTCCTAATGTGGGGGCTATATAAGAAATAAATGTTGAAGGCCTGCAGGTGCCATGTTGGTTTATGTACATTTGATTGAAGACCAAATAATGCTATCAAATCTCACTTTACCAGTACAAGTTGGTTGTGTAGCGCAGCGACACAAAGTTTTCAACAAATTTAAGATGGTTTATACTTTGTGAAAGTAAATAATATTTTTGATTTCTTGTTGTTCTATTAAATTGTAGGTCCATCAATGTACATTCCAGATTAATAGAAAAAATGGGTTTCCTGCCATCTGATTACTATCACAACGAATTTTTTCAAAAGTACTTAAGTACTGATAAAATGAATTTCGTTAATTTAATATCTCATAGCCAGTTTTTCCCAGTTATCATCTGAATTAGCGCGTACGCCTAGAGCAAACGAAATGACAATATATAGATAAGCGAACCGAGTTCTAGCTGCTGCTAGAAACAATCAAGGCTAACAAAATATTTAACGGGCGATAGATGTGGGTTGACAATACATAGTAAAGAACAAAACGAAATTAAAAATTACTTATCAAAAAATCAAAACTTACAATTTAGTAACACGATAACAAATAATTAAGTAATTAATCGTTCAGATTTGCCGCGCACCAATGAAATATATATTTTAAGCTTTCAGACACATTGGTTTGGTATACAATAAACGTGAGGGGTTACGATGAGTTAATTCAACCGGTTCAGTGCAATGGATTATTTCTTCAACCGGATCAATGCAGTTTCGTGCAGAAATTCAACGAAAACACACGCAGAATATAAATTTATGGGAAATTTGGCAAAATTAGCGGATTTCTAAAATTAACGTCTAAAGTAAACGTCGCAAAGAACCTCTATAAAAAATAATAGTAGATGTTTGCAAATTAGGCATATTCCAGAGTGGGTGGTTTGGAAAAGTTCACTATAAATTCCCTAGAGAATTTCAAATTATTTTATCAGAGTTAAACTGTATTCAGCATTAATAAATCTTAAATTAATGTTACATATAATTGGCATCGATATTATCTGAATATATTTTTGTTTGTCTGAAAATTTTAATTTTAATTACAATAACAAAGCAAACCTTAATAATTTTGAATCCGTGCCCAAATGATAGAATTCGTGTTGTGGTGCTCCATTTTCCACCAATTTGCCACCACCATCACCAGTCTCACGTGCACACAAATATAAATCACTATTAATTTCATCATTTTGCTGTTTATTAAATGCGAGCGTAATTAAATTATCAGTTTTCTTAATTAAATTTAGTAAATTTTTTGAATTTGGATTGCATTCACTTGGCGAGGTGGTTGATAAAAATTCATAATTTGCTAACATAAAATTGTTACCATAAATCTCGATATTTCGATTACTATTATTAGTATATCTAATTAAATTGTATTTTAGTATATTCTTATGATTACTATTAATATTACTTGATAAATTATTTGTTAATGCAACACAGTTGACTTGATTTATAAAAAATAAATTAAAAATAACAAAATTTATAAAAATTGAAATAAAAAACGTCCATCGTATATTTTTATAAAAATATATAATTTTCTTTTTAGTTCTAACACCGTTACTATTATTTCGATTATTCATTTTAATTCAAGATTTTATTAAAAATTAAATAATTAATTTTTGTATTTATATTTTGATTCTTTCACTATTTTTTTTAATCACTGTCAAATCAAAAGGGCAAGAAAACAAAAAAAAATATTTATTGGTTTTCTCGGTGTAGTAGCGTAATTTGAAAATATTTTGTATTATACGAATGTAAATTATATCATCAAAAGCACTAAACACAAAAGAAAAT
Organism: Nephrotoma flavescens; assembly: GCA_932526605.1. Taxonomy (NCBI): domain Eukaryota; kingdom Metazoa; phylum Arthropoda; class Insecta; order Diptera; family Tipulidae; genus Nephrotoma; species Nephrotoma flavescens. The sequence goes on from OW052220.1 coordinate 212,464,218, forward strand.
TGTTTTAATAACAATTTATTTGATTTTATCTTAAACACTAATTAATAAATAAAATAACTAAATAATTTTTTCGTCCGACAACCACGCAATACTTTCACCATAAAATCGGCTCGTTGACTGATTGCTGAATGATGGTTGCGTTTATGACGTAATTTCTTATAAGATAAATACTAGAATCCATCCATATAATTCAACTCCATTTTGGGCTCTACCAAATTTCCCTCCGTTTTGGTAATGCCCGATTGGTAATTATTCTACTTGAAATTGCCTAAATAATACCTAATTCTAGATGTCGCACCCTAACATATGTCACATTTGATAAAAACAAATAAACATAACCTAAAATTTCTATTTACAAAACTTGTAAAAAATGGCAAATATTTTACTAAGCGAAGCTGAAAAAACTTTTATTCTACATGGAGTTGATGTAACTAATCATTTTCCATAATTTAAATCAATATTTATACGAATAAGTTTATTTTAGGAAGATTTGCGGAATGATGGCCGTACCCGGCGTGAATATCGTCCCATGGAACTAGAAAACGAAATTGTAAGCCATGCAAGCGGTTCGGCTCGAGTGCGCCTTGCAAATACCGATATATTAGTTGGTGTGAAAACTGAAATTGATACACCGTACGCCGACCGATTCGATGAAGGTAAATTAGAATTTTTTGTAGATTGCTCGGCCAACGCTACCCCCGAGTTTGAAGGACGCGGTGGTGAAGAACTTGCTTTAGAAATTTCAAATACACTACAGAAAGCGTATCTATCGAGTGAGGCATTTGATTTAAAAGTTTTGTCAATACTACCACACCAACAATGCTGGAAATTATATGTTGACGTGCTCGTGCTAGAATGCGGTGGTAATTTATTTGATACTGTATCGCTTGCGGTAAAAGCGGCATTGTACAATACTCGAATACCTCGTGTGACAGCTGCCCTAATGGATGGAGGCAATGTGGATTTAACCTTATCGGACAATATATACGATTGTGATCGACTTAATGTCGAGGCGGTTCCAGTACTGGTAACGTTGTGTAAAATCGGCAATAATTGTGTCGTCGATCCGTCTGCCCAGGAAGAAGAATGCAGTTCAGCAACTTTGGTTATCGGGGTGTCAAGCCATCATAATAGAAGTTTTATTACAACTACGCGCACATCAGGCTCCGGATCGTTTCATCATGACACGTTAAGCGATACTCTGAAGCTGGGAGTGGCCGCGGGTGAAGATCTAAACGCCCAATTAATGAAAGTCCTAAAAAATGAGGAGGCAAAATCGGGTGGCAGCATAGGTAAAAAGGAGATATTTGGTTTTTTAAAATAAAATTTATAAATTATGAATTAAATTATTTGTGTTATTCAACATCTCTGATCACAGCTTTCGTTTTTGTTCTTAATTCTACGATACCCCATTTCCAGCAGCCATATCATAATTACAAGGAGTAGAAGAATGTTTTGGCAATATAGCGGTATTACATAGCTTTGGGTGTAATCACGAATCCAGCCGAGAAATTGTCCCACTGTTATCACAAATATTCCATTTATCACCATATTGAGACCCAAGGCGCCCGGTAGTTTATCTTGTGACGTATATTCCGATACGACAAGGTTCTGATTTACTATTGTCAGTGCCCGGACATATCCGTAGATACCTGAAAATATTATAAGTGGCCTTAATTCTGTGGTTTCTGCCAATAAACTTCGAGAACCCATTAGGAGCACAGCACCAGCCAAAAACGTAGCCCTAGCCGAAAGTTTTAATTTGTCCGTTATCGATGGTAACGTAAGTCGAGATGATAGATCGGCTGTGGCCAAAATTGACATGCACATAGCAGCATCGTCTCGACTTAATTTTGCCGTTTGTTGTAGGAAATACGGAAAAATCATAGAAAAATTTATTGATGCTGTGTACGCTAATGCCAATCCGATCGATATGTTCAAAAAGCATGGATCTCGCAGAAAACGAAAATTCATCGCCTGTTGTACTTGTTTCCAGAATGATGTCTCATCTTTGGTGTACGCAGGTTGTGTACTTCCAGGGTCTGTTTCAACTTCTGAGTGACTGCTCTCCTCTGAGATTAGCAAATATTTTTGTTCGTCAACTATTTCTTTTTTCTTCATATGCCATTCGACTGGTTGGCATAGAAATGCTCCAACTAGCTATAATTATAATTTGATTCTTACTTTAAATGTGGAAAAATTATATTTCAAATATTTTACCCCATGTAGCGCTAAGCCACCAATAATGAGTGAAGCACCTCGGTATCCATATTCCTTCAGTAAATAACTAACGATATATGGCATTATCATTTGACCAACACCGGTACCAGCCAGTGCAAAGCCAACAGCTTTGCCCCGATTCTCTTTAAAATACGAATTCACCGTAATAAATGTTGACGATGATATCAGGCCTAGGCCAAATCCGACCAAAATTCCATACGTTAGTAAAAGCTGCCAAAAATACATGGTCTGTGAACTTAATACCATCCCAGTACTAGTAAGTATGCTTCCCATGATAGCCACTTTACGTGCGGAAAGCATTTTTATCGCCGGGCCAGTAATTAAACCCGATAAATTCAAGCAAACACTATTTAAATTCATTACTAAGGCGGCACCAGTTGTATTTTGCCCCAAATTGTCTAAATGATCACTAAATAGCAGTCCAAAAACGGAGATTCGCGAATGATTAAATGTATTGGTTAGTGCAATGCCAAGAACCACAATCCATCCCCAACCGCCATCTGGCGGGAATTTATTATACGCTACCATCCCTAGATGATTTAAATGTCAAATAACCGATGCCTCTGAAATTAGTTTAAAAATTTAAAACTTAATTAAATTTTACAGAAATCTGTGCAGTTCGAAACAATCGAAAATTTAATGGCCAGGAGTGATAAATGTAAGACATGTGTGCCACAATTTTTTTCAAATTTCTGTTTGTCTCCCTTCAAATCTAAGTTCCGATAGTAACGAAACACGAGCTCTATATACACAAACGAATGATACAAATTTTTCCTAGCTATCTAATTATATTCAATTTTTTTTATTTTGTTTTATCGGCCATTTGTATAAAACTATCCTCGAGCTCACGGCATCAAAAATCTTTATGCTGGATAAAACTCTGATAATTTCTGACTGGTGACGTTGTGTAAAATCGGCAATAATTGTATCGTCGATCCATCTGCCCAGGAAGACGAATGTAGTTCAGCAACTCTAGTTATCCGGACCGTTTCATCACGACACGTTAAGAGATATGCTGAAGCTCGGAGTGGCCACGGGTGCAGATCTAAAAGCCAAATTAATGAAAGTTCTAGAAAATTAGAAGGCAAAATCGGGTAGCAGCATAGGAAAAAAACATATTTTGTTTTTTTATATGTAATAAAATTAATAAATTATGAATTTTTATTTGTGTTATTCACCATCTCTGATCACAGCTTTCGTTTTTGTCTTAATTTTACGATACCCCATTTCAAGCAGCCATATCATAATTACAATAAGTAGAAGAATATTCTGGCAATATAGTGATATTACATAACTTTGGGTGTAATCACGAATCCAGCCGAGAAATTGTCCCACTGTTATTACAAATATTCCCTTTATCACCATATTAAGACCCAAGGCACCCGGTAGTTTATCTTGTGACGTATATTCCGATACGACAAGGCTCTGATTTACTATTGTGAGTGCCCGGACAAATCCGTAAATACCGGAAAAGACTATAAGCGAAGTTTGTCCTGTAGTTTCTGCCAATAAGCTTCGAACACCCATTAGGAGCACAGCACCAGCCAAAAACGTAGCCCTAGCCGAAAGTTTTAATTTGTCCGTTATCGATGGTAACGTAAGTCGAGATGATAAATCGGCTGTGGCCAAAATGGACATGCACATAGCAGCATCGTCTCGGTTTAATTTTGCCGTTTTTTGTAGAAAATACGGAAAAATCATAGAAAAATTTATTGATGCTGTGTACGCTAATGCCAATCCGATCGATATGCTCAAAAAAATTGGATCTCGCAGAAAACGAAAATTCATCGCCTGTTGTACTTGTTTCCAGAATGGTGTCTCACCTTTGGTGTATACATGTTGTGTGCTTCCAGGGTCTGTTTCAACTTCGGAGTGACTGCTCTCCTCTGAGATTAGCAAATATTTTTGTTCGTCAACTATTTCTTTTTTCTTCATATGCCATTCGACTGGTTGGCATAGTAAAGCACCAAGTAGCTATAAGTATATTTTAATTGTTACTTTAAATATGGAAAAAATATATTTCAGATATTTTACCCCATGTAGCGCTAAGCCACCAATAATGAGTGAAGCACCTCGGTATCCATATTCCTTCAGTAAATAACTAACGATATATGGCATTATCATTTGACCAACACCGGTACCAGCCAGTGCAAAACCAACCGCTTTGCCTCGATTCTCTTTAAAATACGAATTCACCGTAATAAATGTTGACGATGATATCAGGCCTAGGCCAAATCCGACCAAAATTCCATACGTTCCTAAAAACTGCCAAAAATACATGGTCTGTGAACTTAATACCATCCCAGTACTAGTAAGTATGCTTCCCATGATGGCCACTTTACGTGGAGAAAGCATTTTTATCGCTGGGCCAGTAATTAAACCCGATAAATTCAAACAGATACTATTTAAATTCATTACTAAGGCCGCACCGGTTGTATTTTGCCCCAAACTGTCCAAATGATCACTAAATAGAAGTCCAAAGACGGAGATTAGTGATTGATTAAATGTATTGGTTAGTGCAATGCCAAGAACCACAATCCATCCCCAACCGCCATCTGGCGGGAATTTGTTGTACACTACCATCAGATGATTTAAATTTCGAATAACCGATGCCTCTGAAATTATTTTAAAAATTTAAAACTTTAGTAAATTTTACAGAAATACAGAATACATATGATAGAAATCTGTGCAGTTCAAAACAATCGAAAATTTAATGGTCAGGGGTTACAAATGCAAGACATGCGTGCCACAATTTTTTCCAAATTTTTGTTTACCTTCCTTCCGATAGTAACGAAACACCTTTTCCCAGCTATCTAAATTTATTCACATTTTTCATTTTGTTTCATCAGCCATTTGTGTAAAACTTTCCTCAAGCTCACGGCATTAAAATTCCTTATGCTAGATAAAAGTAATCTAGTAATTTCTTGTATTGGTATATAGGGCCCTGGGTGTAGTGGATTGAATTAGTTTTGCCCATGAGCAGTTTTCTTAGCAGTTAACTAGGTACCTAATTATAATCTCCAACTAAAAAAGTGTCTCTACAGATATTGTATTTTACTTTATTTTCAAACCACGCGCTGCTGTGTAGTTTAAAAATAAATTGCTGCTGCGAATACAGCTATAGCTATTGTTCCTGCAGACTATTTCAATTTCACGATGAACTTGAAGAGATGTACTTTGATAGGCAAGACACATAACAAAATAAAAATGAAAAACAGTGGACGTACCACAACGAAAAAGGTGAGTAACAACTGACACTGGATTGTTTGCAGTTAGTTTAAGGGAGGGTAACATCACTTCTGGGTCTAAAATCAGCTATTCAGGTTGCACCAAGTCTCAACGTAAAATTCAACATATACCGGGTGCCACCAAGTTAACATTTATCGACAAATATCTCGAAAACGTCAGTCCTATGAGGAAACGGGGGGGCTAAAATTAACGTCTAGAAAGAGGACACAATATACAGTCGGTAAAAGAGTAAACTTTTAAAATAAATGGGGACTATAATTTTCTATAACAATATTATTCTACATTAAAAATAGATTCAAGTAACCATGGTATTGGGCCTTTTCACACATGTATTTAGCACAGCAGACCGCAGACAACGATGGCTTTCGGGTATAGATCATTTATATAAGGAAAGTAATGATGTGAAAATCAAACCAGAAGTTGTAATCAATTTGCACAGGGATTCCACTGAATTTAATGTTCGTTAAGAAAAGGTTCTGGACCAAAATTGGTCAAAATTATCTGAGATAAGAGACAAATCGGTTAAAATGAAATACCAAGCCAAGGAAAATCCAACTCAGTGCGAGTTTCCAACGAAGTCCACCTGTGAAGGAAGATGACGAAACGGAGTATTTTCGGGCATAGAGGAAACGAGTGAATCGACACGCAATAATAGAGTGCCTCTAGAAGGTCGAAAAAGTGAAAAGAAATGAAGAAAGCCGTTTTCTGAAGTCTCGAATTCCAACGAAAAGGGGAATTGGATCTTTGAAACAAAATGCAGCGTAGATTTAAGTCAAAAGACCGAAGAATGCTCACGTTTTACAAAATCACTTTGTGATAGAAGTACGCCTCGCGTTTTATGCCTCCCAGAATGGTTATTTGGAAGAGGATATTAAATACATATCAATAGGTTTAGTCAACCAATAAGTTTTGTTGATGGTATACTGGTAGCTATGTCTGGAAAACAAACTTCAAAAACAGTTTTGTTGAGCCTGGTTCTTTTTATAAAAAGCGCAATAGAATTCTGAGTTTTTTAAAATTTTAAGACAAGAATGTTAAACTTTGTCTTGTTTTTCATAATTTTCCTGGTATGAAAATAGAGCATTAGGAAAATTGATCAATTGTTGCGAGTCAAATGCTGGAGCAAGAGACATTGAAATTCGACGTTTGGATGTACGGAACAGATTACTTAATGGTGAAACTAGATTGAAGCATATCGATGAAAAATATCAGTTATCTGATTTATTTCAGAAAAATGTAATCGGGCAATTATCAACAGCATATTTAGTGTTCTCACGATAAAAGGAAAAATAATGAAGGTGTCGACATCATCCCATCTTAAAAGACGGGAAACCGTGGCAGAATTACGTCGTTATCTAAACATATACTAAATTTGATGATTTCTTTCAAATGCTACAGATGAACAAGCCATCCTCAATAAAGTACTTTCGGAATGCAAAGAGAATGGCAAGAGAGTAATGGACTGGACACGAGAAATTAATTGATGCTTTTGAACTTTCTACAAACAACGCCTAATTAACGTTTCGTTGCTCAGTCTTCCCCACCCCATTATAATTTAGTATCACTCACAAAGACAACATCTTTATTTGTTCGCCCTGCTAATAGGTTATGGCCCAGGTGCCACGTTAATTAAATTGCAGAATCATCGTGAATATTTTAAATCGTAAATACATTTGTTGTATAAAATTAAATAGTAAATTGTTTAAGCAAGTAATTGGACTTTGAATTTAATCGCGATTCAGATTGATTTTACATATGTTGTAAAATTTGTATCGTCATTACCACGTTTTATGAGAAGGATCTGCTATGCATAATTATTTTGATATAAAAAAATGGAATAAGTGTATTAGTCTCCATGATAAAATGTCAGAGGAAAAAAATGAGGACATGTTACGTGAATCAAAATCAACGTTGGCTCTTAGTGTGGAACCGGAACTTTTTGTTCACATTCTCAATTGTAATTCAGCCGTTGAAATATGCGAAAAATTCAAAAATTTGCACAAAGACCGTATATTATTAAGAAAAATTACGTTATTGCGAACCCGATTTCAATTCGTTTAAGCAATTGTGAAAACATGCAAAACTACATCGACGAGATAACCTCATAATTTCGTGCAAATTGAGTAGCATTGGATTCAAAATAGATGATGACTGGTTGGCTGCAATTTTGTTGGCTGGTTTGACAAATGAATTTAAAGCTTTTATTCTAGGCAAGTGAAACCATCAACGCAGATCACATTAAAATGAAATTACTTGACACACAGTACGTAATTACGTATCAAAGCAATGCGTTTTCAGTAAAAATTTATTGAAACATATAACTCGTCACACTGGAATGTTTTAATGACGGAACGAATAGAGCATGTAAACTGAATCGATCCATGTATGGATTCAAACAAGCTGGGCGCCAGTGGAATATTAAATTCGGAACTACATTAAAGGAATTTGGTTTAGTAAAATCCGAATTGAATCCTTGCATTTATTTTAATCGATTATTGAATTTGATAGTAGCTTGTTCTGTAGATGACTTGATGACATTCTGGAAAAATCAAGCAGATTTAATCAAGCAGATTTAATCAAGCTTAAGCAATTTTTATGCACGCAATTCAAGATGAAAGATTTAGGCTCTGCCATAAAATGCGTTGGTACTCGTATACATCAAAATGAAAACAGCATTGAGCTGGATCAATCCTCGTACATCAAAGACATATTAATTCGTTTCGGAATGAAAGATTTGTAAGCAGATTGGCACACCTAATGACTTGAATCAAAAACTTTCAATAAGTTTGATGTCAGATGGCAAAGAAGAAAAGTTACACAACGTACCGTATATCAACAAGCTGTGGGTTGCTTGTAATACCTTACACCTTAAATTTATGTCTGATCTCGTACATCAGACATAAATTTTTGTTTCAAATTTTTTGTTTCAATTCAAATTTCGTTAGTGCGCATTGGAAGGTCGTGAAAAGAATCCCGCGATATCAGCATGGTACAATTAATTATAAACTTCGGTATGAAAAGACTGATAAATATTCAATTAATGCATATAGTGACGCAGATTGGGCATCAGACGTGAACAAACGTCGATCTTGTACAGGTTACCTGTTTAAATGTGCAAATGCAGCTATTCCATGGTCCAGTAAACGACAATCAACCATTGCACCATTATCCAGCATTGAAGCTGAATATATGGCAATGTCCTCAGCAACCCAAGAGGCCAGCTGGCTGAAGCAGATGGCTGATGAACCCGATCCCAAATTACACAAGTCTGTTAATATTTTCTGTGACAATCAAAGTGCAATATGTTTAGCTGAGATGGATGCATATCGACCAAGAAACAAGCAAATGGATATTCAACATCATCACATCACAGTACAATATATTCCAACAGACGAAATGGGTGCGGACAGTTTGACAAAAGCAGTTTTACTAAGGACACACATAATTTTTGTGTCAAAGCTATGGGATTATGTTGAAAAATCTTAAATAATTGAAAAAAAAACTTTTAATTATTTTTATAAATGTTTTTAATTGAATCAATTTTTCGTATTGTTAATTTTTAAATTTGTTATTTATTTATTGAACAAGTAGTGTTGTTAAATTATGAACGTATCCCATTTCTCATCTGTCAACACTATTACATTGAAATACAGTTTATTATTTCATTATTCCGATAAAATTTGAAAAATTTTCTAGTGTTAGTGACGGACACAAGTTTATAGTGCAAAACTTCGACTGGGTAGAATTCCGAAAGAGTTTCATCGCACAGTATTTGACTGTGTGCATTACCTTTCACATCCCGTAGCACTACATACATATTTAGCCTTTCCCTTAGAATAGGGATTTGGGAAAAATGTTTGCCTAAATTGTGCTTTTTTATACTGTAAGCTTTGGTCTAAATAATAGATAGGGGAAATAGTTCGTTGCCTTTTTTGGGTGACATTGAAACAAAGAATTTTCTTATTTCAAATGAAATTTATTAAACCAAATATGTGTCATTTTGATCGATGATCTTTTTGCGATTTTTCTGATAGAGCCCGTGATCCCATCAATGTAGAACTTCTGTGGCTTAGAGGCGAAAAATCGAGACCACTCATTTTCGCAGGCCTCTTTTGAATTTAATGTAAAACCATTAAGATGGTTCTGATTGGACCGGAACAAATGGTAGTCCGATGGTGCAAGGTCAGGACTATATGATGGGTGCGTCAAAACTTCCCAGCCAAGCTCTCTCAGTTTCTGCCGGGTCATCAATGTAGAACTTCTGTGGCTTAGAGGCGAAAAATCGAGACCACTCATTTTCGCAGGCCTCTTTTGAATTTAATGTAAAACCATTAAGACGGTTCTGATTGGACCGGAACAAATGGTAGTCCGATGGTGCAAGGTCAGGACTATATGATGGGTGCGTCAAAACTTCCCAGCCAAGCTCTCTCAGTTTCTGCCGGGTGTGTGGTCTAGCGTTATCATGATGGAACACAACGACCTTTCTGCTGATCAATTCTGGATTGCTTGCCTTAAACGCGTTAGTAGCTGACAGTAAAGATTAGAATCAGCACCTCATAATGCACGATTCCTTTCCAATCCCACCAAACACACAACAATCCCAGCAAACACACAGCATTTATTGTAATTTTGTTTAAATATATTAATTAGAAATGATATAGGTTTTGTATAATTAGTGATTTTGTGACCTATGTAATATAAAAAACATGAATCTATGAATATCGTTGATTTTCTCGGCATATCGATCACACATGTCATTTTTTGTAGTTAAGTTAGTTTCAATCTGATCCACCAGCGGCGCTTTTCCAACAATCCTCAATAGGCGTTTTCGGAAATATCCCATGGTAACTTTTGGGTAACTTACTGACTAAAAATTACCAAAACTATTTCCGAACATGTAGAGTAACTTTAGGGTAATTTAGTTTTAATTGTTTTTTATTTTCGGCCTTACTGTCAATTTGTATAGCCAGGGCACAGAAATATTCTGTGGCCAGGGTAACTTGAGTAACTTTTGTTACTAACATTAAAAAAATCAAAATTACTCAAAAGTTACAATGGGATATTTCCGAAAACGCCTAATAGAATATTTCTATTCTATCTTTAGTTTTAATATTCACCGCCAGGGCAGTTTTAGTAAATACTTTTATTTTTAATTGTTGGCAATAGAAATATAATTATAATTAAATAGTAATGTGCTAGAACATTATTTAATATTATTACAAATCTGTAACTAATTTCTCGTCTTGTTTAGAAAAATTCGATGGCAAAATAACAAAAATTACTTTTATACTTCTATTGCCAACAATTAAAAATAAAATTATTTACTAAAACTGCCCTGGTGGTGAACACTAAAACTCCAGATGGAATAGAATTATTGCTATACCAGCAGTTGGCTCAAAACTATTCTAATTTGGAATTACATATATGAGATTGTTGTCGTAAATTTCTCAAAGAAAGACCACAAATGATTTATGAACTGAATACCTTGTGTGGCGTCACCAGCCAGTGCAATAAACATAACATTAATTTTTAGCGGGATTTTGATTTTGGAGCCGAAATAGGGCGCACATCGAATCGAAATTCGAAAAAACTCGAATGGCGGTATGTTGTACCATTTTCGAAATGTAAAAATGATACAACTTTTCCTTTTTCGATTCGACTTTTTTCGATTCGAAGTGATGGTACACAACATATACCGCCTCTGGTGTGACTGATTCTGATATGTTACGAAAGGTGACAGTCTAAAATATCGTACGGATACGGAATGAGATGAGTGTTTTTGGTGATCGGTCAAAGGTTTAAAAGTTAATTACTTTGGAGAAGGGGCGTGACAGAGTGGTATTGATGTTAAATAAGTTATCGCTGTTAACGCGATGTTAAATAAGTTATCGCAAAAAAAAACGGTCGACATTTTTCCATAGAAAAATCGGGTTATGTCTCTTCTGTTTGTTTGTATTCTATAGACTGTGGTAATGGCCCAACTAGTCAGGAATAAAAACTTAATAAAAAAATAAGAACTTTATTCCAGTCATCCAAAACTTATAATTCTTAAGTAATAACGAAATTAGCGCGATGTCAATTTATATATTTTTTTATGAATAAAACATGATTAGATGATTATGTATTTTGATTAATTTATTAACACAAACATGTAATAATAGAAAAGCCACGACTAATATTTAATTTTTAACAACGTGCACAATTCACTTTAATTTTTAGGTTAGGTTTCATAAATTCAATAATTTTATCATATATCCCTTTTGCTGCCCACTAACACAATTGTGTGGGTACTGCAAAAGTACCACGTATAAAATTTATTTTTGTATGTGTTTTCAACAAACTTAAACATTTGTATTTTCCTTTCAAACTTATTTTCGTCCGAAAAAAACCCTATAACTATACTCACAATTATGTTGGTTGTACTTCAAAACAAGCGAAATTTTTTATCAAAAATGCCATTTCTTATGTACTATGATTTTTTACTCACACATTTGTGTGGTTTGGACTTTAATTGAGCCATATTTTTTTTTGGTTGAAAAAGGGATATAAGTGAAAGATGTACGTAAAACAATTAAAATAACTTTATATAATAATTTAGTAATTAATTATGTATACAAATCGAATAATTTCCGCCTTTTTTCTTATTTTTGGGCGAAAAATCGCGCGCACTATTTTTTTATTAAGTGACAGTTGGGTTTCTTAAATGAAAATTAAGTTTGCCTGGGTAATAACATTGAATGCCATTTATCGCATTCTTATTTTTTTATTAAGTTAAGTTTTTATTCCTGGCTGGTTCCACTTTAAGTTTCGAAAAATGCGAACGAATTAAGGCGGTGATACATGTACAAAGTTTGCCTTTAAGGCATAAAAATTATGCGCGCTGATTGGTTAAAAGCCGGCCATCTTGAATCGCCTTATAGGCAAAAATTTTAAATTGAACATTTCTCAATTTTGTATAAGGTAATTTTTTTTGCCTTAAAGGCAAAATCTGTACATGTATCACCGCCTTTACTTTGCACATGTGGAGGAGTACATGAATACTAGTTTAAATGAAGATCGAGTGGGGGTGTAACCAGTTTTATTCAAAGAAAAAGAGTAAATGGTAAGATTTCATGAGAGCAACTGGACAATGAATGAATAATTTATACATATATAGGGTTTATGAAAGGAATGGAGTTGGCAATGATAGAAGAGAGGAGGAGAGTAGTGCTATTACATGAATTCCGAAGTAGGAAAATGATGAAATTAATTAGTCGGTGTGGGAGAACTAATGGCAATGTGTATGCAGAAATAGTGTATGAATCATTCATTCTTCAATGGATATCTTCACACCTATACAGATTGAAGTTAATGAAAGAGCCGATATGTTTTGCAACAATTTATGGATGCAAGAGATGTACTTCGAATGTTTAGATTTGATTTAGTTAAATTGGAAAGGGTATTTGTTGGATTTATCAGGTAAAAGGCAAGAAGTACTTTGAGTTGGTTTAATCAAAGTAATTCTCAAAGGATTACAGTTTGCTCAAAGGCAATACTAAAAATGATTGATGAACTCAGTTTGGTGAATTAATTTCGCAATTTAATGGAGAATAAAGAGAAACTAATAAACAATTGTAAAAACAAAGATAGTAAATTTTGAAATGGGTCAGATGGGGTCCCATTTGAAACGCGATATTTTAAAACGCGATTTATCAAAACGAGATATTTCAAAACGCGATACTGTACAACCGGCCGCCCCAGTGGCAAAGTGGACAGCATGCTTGCTCCAGCGACCGGAGGTTCCGGGTTCGATTCCCGGTGGTAACAAGGAAAAATTCTCCCGGCTGGTTTAGGATCAATGAATTAATCACTCACTATCCGAAATGAAAATATGATTATGAAACCTCATTTGAGGAGGCCAAATCCCTTGATGGGATATAGTGCCAGAGAGAGAGAGAGAGAGAGAGAGAGAGATACGGTTCAAAACGCGATATGGTACAAAACACGATATTTCAAAATGTGATATTTCAAAACGCGATACTGTACAAAACGCGGTATGGTACAAAACGCGATATATCAAAATGCGATATTTCAAAACGCGATATGTTACAAAACGGGGTATGGTACAAAACGCGACATTTCAAAACGCGATATGGTACAGACTATAACGCATTTTGAAATATCGCGTTTTGTACCATATCTCGTTTTGTCATATCTCGTTTTGAAATATCGCATTTTGAAATATCGCGTTTCGAGCGGATCCCGGTCAGATGGCACCAACATTTTCGGCTAGGGTAGTAGTTAAATAAAACAAAAAACAATTAATCTTGATATACTAATTTATCACTGGTTAATCCTTGGCTTAATTTAAGCTTTATATTATAGGTTGATATTTGATTTCCAATTTGCCATATTTAAAGTTCTACATATAGCAATGGATTATTTTTCTTAATTGTAAACAAAACGTCGAGGGTGTAGCGAACCCCAGTTATGAATTTTTTGATTTTTTGATCATTATATTGCCGTTCTGAAAAATAATTTCTATTCAAAATTATTTTCTCAGACTTCATTCAAATGAATTCAGTAATTGATCAGAAGGTAATAAAGTTTGTAAGCTACACAGTTGATAATGTTATGTTTGTACCTAATATTTGCCCGCGGATAAAGTAGTTTTGCGTTCCTAATAATTAGAGACCGATCGCAATACCAACGCCCTTCCAAACAAAACAATGTAAACGATTTCGAATTCCTTCTAAAATAAAAGAAAACAAAAAACAAAACAACAATTCAAAATTCAAAATTTTTCTTCCGCCACTAAACCGTTTAACTCCTTCGGATAGAAAAAAATGTGTGATTGCGATTGTATTCAAAATCCATATTACCAGGACCTTGTAATTCAAAAAGCATGCGACACTAATCGTTTGGCCTACGTTAACACCGATGTATATCCAGAAACGCAGAAATGTTCGCCATGTCAGAACAGAGATAATTATAAGCCATGTAACTTCCCCACTTGGGGCCAATTCGACAAAATGGACTGTACGTTTAAAGGTTTAAATCGAACGTACGGTAAAGTAGTTCCACCTCTTTCGATGGATGATGTCATGTTACCCGGGTGCGGTAGAGCGCTTCGCGCCAAGACATCAGCATCGGAATCGAGATTGAGAAGAGTACCGTGTAAAAAAAATAGAGGTAGCTTCGGAGGTCGAGCATCTGACACACAAATTGGTGGCAAATCGGGTGGAGGAAAGTGGGGTGGAGGTGGTGGAGGTGGAAGTGTAGATGGAGGTGGTGGTAAATGGGGTGGAGGTAAGTTGGGTGGAACTAAGTGGGGCGGCGGAGGCAAATCGGGTCATTCGGGTAAATCTGGACATCCGGGAAAAGGAGGGCGTGGTAGTGGCGGCAGTGTCTCAGGTGGTAGTGGTGGATTAGGTTCAGGCGGCAAAACTGCGAGAGGCAAGGGATCTAAAAAGGGTGGTGATCATGGTGGAAAAAAGAATAAGAACAAAGGACGGGACCATTCAAAAAGTTCTTCTCCAGGTGATGAACTTTCGAACGAGTCGGATGCGGATGGCACTATGCAAGTAGGAGGCGCTAGCGACGGTGTCGGTCTTGATGCAGATCAATTAAATGCAGACGGCGAAGGTTATCTATTCAGCCAAGCTCTAATGAACAGTGGAGTTTTAACTTTAACACCACTACTAGAACGTGACGGCGAATACTTTTTCAATTTTAATATAAAAAATCAAAAGCCCAATCCCGATTTAAATTTGGACATCAATCTAAAGGATGGAGTTTTCGAAGATGACAACAAATTAACGACAGAAATTCGATACCGTCTCGTTCACACCTTCGATGAAGCCATGTAATATCCAAATTTGAAACATGTATTAATAAACATTTACTTTTTCGTGTAAATTTCCTGCTTTATATATTTCATCCACTTCACTTAAAACCACTTCACTAATATTTAGTCACGTGTGTATTTGTATGCTAACATCAGATCACCATGTGCTTATACGTAACGACTACAACTTGACTGTATATAGTGCACTGATTTATCACTACTAACAATTTAATAATTTAGATAATATATTTACTTATAACTGAGATAGGCGACCGAAACTGTATATAGGCACTTCGTGTATTTCGTAAATTATCTGTGCTAATTGAACAATTAAATAAAGCGAAAAATTCGAGCCGCGTCTTTCTTTTGTATTGAAATACACAAATTAGAATTAGATTTGTTGTGTTCACAAATATTTATCTACAGATGCGCTGCACACAACTAAGCTAACTATGTACACGCAATTGCATAAATTAGTTGGGACTAAAATCTAATTACTTCAAGTGTAGGGGTATCTATTTATGGCTGTACTCGTGAAAACGAATAATTAAATAGAATCAAGTTCAACAAATAAACAATTTATGGATGTGATGGGGTGATAATGATTCAATCATTTGTAAATAATGATTCTTTCAATCAGCCAAATTTTAAAAGCAAGCAGCATGTGTGATGTATTTTTACTGGTGAAATAGAAGCAAATAGAATATCTGTTGTGACTAAGGGAGTTTGAGGCGAGCTCTTACGATCAATAACTACAGCGTGGATGCAACCAGTATTACAAATCATGACGTTTACTTATTCCAACAAATTTTGGTCATAATGTCTAATTTCTGACGTGATTGTCCTACATATCCACCTTTTGTTAATGAAATGCACGATTTCTGGAAATCCAAGTTTTTATTAATAAACTCGTTCTACTGAACATACTGATCAAATTTCATGATTGCACTCCCCATCAGCCAAAATTACGTGATTAAGGGAATTAAGTGATTTCATTAATAAAAGTTAGGTTCTCCACAAATAACTCATAAAGTTTTTTTGAAAAATTCTACTTGTGGAAACAGGTTTGGATTAATGGTTGCCTGTCTGATATGGAGTTTACACATAGTGAAGCCTGGCCTTACCAGTTTATGTTCATATTTAGTTTAAACAATTTGTCTAAAAACCTACGATGTGTTCTAGCATATAGTCAATCTACTTTAACAGATTCGGTACGAATATAGTCAATCTACTTTAACAGATTCGGTACATAACGCTTTAAATGGTTGGATATAGCCGTCCTAGGAGAAATTCTGACCAATTCTGGAAAAAAACTAAATTGTGTTTGGAATGCACAGTTTAGCACAACTAAACTAACGTAAAACATATACTTCAATGTTTAAACGGGTCTATGGGGTTTCTGGTGTGACGTCAGAAATTCCCCATTATCTAACAAAATTCCTTATGCACGAATGTTCCTGTTAGATGCGCAAAATTGCACAATCAAATACTACTCGACAAAATAAGAAAACCGCTGGATTTCCAACACAGGATTTCTGGCGTAACTGACACAATCATGATAATGACGTTTGAAGTTTAGACTGAGGCGCAGGTGATCAGGTGTTGGAAACCGCTTGGCTTAAACATAACAGGGGTCGGCTCTCGGAGTGTTACCAACTTCACGCTGCTGTATAGCAACCAAACGGCTAATGACAGCCCGCTCATTTCTTGACAAGCAGCCAGTCTGTTATGATGTTTACAAGTAAGTAAACCATTTTGTGATTTTAAAGGTGTTATGCCCGGTTTACATGTAGAAAATTGTTTTCTTCTACAAATTTTTGCAGGTAAATAAGAAAGAATCCGCTATATAAAAATATTCAATATGCCAGAAAGAAATAAACATATATACTGCCGTACTAAACATAAATAACTTAACTGCAAAAAATGAGTTTTGAGATAATCGATGTAAAACTTTTGAAACTTGTATCCTTTCTGTGTTAAATTGAAATGCATATTTCTTAATAACAGGTTTCTGTTTTTCTTTTTAATTTATTATGTTAATGTTAAAGATAGAGATTAATAATAGCTATCGAATGGCATCATTAACTCAATTTGGCCAAAAATGCAGTTAAGTCAAGGCGGAATTCCACAGTGAAACAATTTTTTTCAGTAAAATTAACACGTGATAAAAATATAAATCCTTTGCTTGTTAGAAAGAAACAAAACAAAATTTCAGTAAAATTTATTGGGAAAAATGTTGCCATAAAAAGTATGAAACTCAATAATTTTTATGGCAACATATGTTTGTCTTTGTCACCCTAACGTAATTTTAATATGTATACTCTCCTCTTTTCGGTTGCTCAGTATTTTTTACTGAAAAAATTTGTTTCAGGATCATTATTAATTTATTTTTAATGAATTAAAATGCGAAATTTACATTTTTATCTATGGCGTCTGTTTTTATTATGAATCCTTATCATTTATAAATACGAAATAATTTTTTTTCTTGTTAATTTTAAAAATGTTGCCATAAAAATACTCGGATCGAATATATTTTATGGCAGCATTTTATTTTTATGGCAACATTTTGCTGTGTATTGACTAAAAAATCTCCTGCAAAATTGTGTTGGGATATATTTCTTTTCTTGTCTCTCATGTGCAAAAAGTCAATGTTATATCTGAACAAGACATATACGGACGAACCTATCGCGGAGGACAATAGGGGAGTGGGATATACAATGGATACTCAGAAGAAGTAGCTAGCTACAAGATAATGGAAGAGCTATCGATAAAAGCACTTGAATCGACCGCGATCTACGAGACAATAAGAAATGCAAGCAGACATAAATAAAACAGAATTAATAAACCCCACTGGTTCGCTAAACACCAGCAAATCACTGCACAATAACAAATCTAATATAAATTACTATGACGCTAAAATAATCAATGCCACGAGAAGACACAAAATAAAAACGACGATCGTATGGGTTCCAAGCCATATGGGAATAACGGGAAATGAAGAAGCGGACTTGGCAGCAAAACAGGGAACCAAATCAAATAGAATTTACAAAACCAACATATCCGTGGAGAAAATAAACAGAATATTCAAAGCAAGAATGTACGACAGGTGGAGGACGAGATTCATGGAAGAGAGAATACTGAAGGGCAGAATAAATGGAGAAAACACAAATGGAATTATTAAAGACAAACCCTGGTTTTACAAAAGGGGGCTACAAACAAGTATGGTAAAAACATTGACGAGGTTGCGGACAAATCACACGTTCGACACCAAATACTTAAAATTAATCGGAAAAATCGACGATGAGAGATGCAACGTATGCGGCACACTGGATGACGCAAGACACGTAATAGAGAAATGTACAAGATACGAAGACCTGAGAAGCAAATACAAGGTTCTAGAAAATAAAGACCTTCAAAGGATACTAAGATAAGAAATAACAGAAAATTACATGGACATTTATAAGTTCATTAGAGAGGAGGAAATCAACATTTAAAAATAATCACATGTGTAAACCTACACATTCGATAGAAGCTAATAAGACAAGATAGCAACATAACATTCTTAGACTAAAGCGCAGAACACGAAATCTACTGGAAACAACATCAACTATATCCCTTTTTCAACCAAAAAAAAAAAACAAAAAATAGCTCAATTAAAGTCCAAACCACATAAAAGTGTGACTACAAAATCATGGCGTTTTTGATAAAAAAATTCGCTTGATTTGAAGTACAACCAACACAATTGTATGTGTAGTTATAGTGTTTTTTTTGGACGAAAATAAGTTTAAAAGGAATACACAAATGTGTAAGTTTGTTCAAAACACATACAACAATAAATTTTTGACATGGTACTTTTGCCGTACCCGCACAATTGTGTTAGTGGGCAGCAAAAAGGATATAAGCGAGATAGAATCATCGCTATCAATTAAAACAGTGACATCATACTTCAAAATAACAAAATGAAACATACAAATGTATGGTGAGTTGGTCAACATGATCTAGCCAAACAAAGAAGGAAAAAAAAAGTAAGTAAACGGAAGCATCTCGTCGCAGTTAAAAAATTACACTTTACAATAATGATACTGGTAGCATCAAAAAACGCCATGGAGGTGGACACCCAAAAATAGCAACATCGCTAGCAATGGTTCGAAAGATGAAGGCAAGAATTCAACGTAATCCACGACAAAGAGCTATTCAATTGGGGCACGTATTAACAAATAAACTACGATTGAAGCCCTACAAAATACAAAAAGTGCAAGATTTAGCACCTGCACAAAAGGCAGTTCCCATAGCAAGAGCAAAGATGTCAAAACACTTGCACGTTGCTAGCGAGCTTGAGAATTTGGTCTTTTCTGATGAAAAAATGTTTACGTTTCAGCAGTATAAGGAAGAAAACGATCGTGTTATTTGGTTAGAGTGCAAATCAAAAGACAATTTAAACCAGCGAATTGCTCTGCGAAAGCATGCACTTGCATCAGTGATGGTTTGGGCCGAGGTAACTGCAACAGGACGCTCACCATACTCGTTTTCATTGGACAGGATGAACCGTGAAAAGATTCTAAACAATATCTTTGTTACCTTGGGCACGTAAACAATTCGGTAGAAACCATTGGACATTTCAACAAGACTCGCACCATCCGATAAAGCCCGTGAAACCCGTTGTTTTTTTTTTATAAGAAAAGGGTTCTCAGTTTCATTTCTTCACAACAATGGCCACCATATTCCCCGGACTTAAACCCGATGGATTTTTCCATATGGTCCATTCTGGAGGCCAAAGTATTAACTAAAAAATATGAGACGGTAGATGCCTCAAAGGTTGCTCTTCGCCCAAAATGGGTCACAATGCCATCACACCACATTTGTGCAGCGTGTGAAGGTGGCTACATCGGACAATAACATATTTTTTGTTAAATCGAAATACTTTTACGTTATGAAATAAAACAAATAGAAATTAACAGCATTTTTAATTGGTAACACTTCGAGTGTCGACCTCTGAATAATGAAGATGATTGGATTCCATCAAATATACTAAAGCTTGCTTCTGGATTCTCTGAACTTGAATTTATATTGATTCTTAGAGAAAATATGGGTTTGGTCAGAAGGATGGAATCTGCAAAAAGATAAAACACAATGAATTGGTGGATTAAGATGCCTCTAAAGCTAACAGAACCCATCCAGTAGAACATTACAAGATACTATGGGTTCTGCTAGCTATAAAGGGTTTTAGGCTAATTAACTGCCTCATTAAATTTTTTTTGGTCCGTCCGTTCTAGAAAATATTTTAGGCTTTTCCACTTTAAAGCTGCAGAACTCAAATCAAAAATCGGACCGAAACCGAAATTACATTGCAAAATAGGATCAATTGACATACAAATAATTAAAGGCTGATTATGGCCGCCTATTCCAAACGACTATTAAAAAATTTTGGACTACATATACGTTCTTGCCCAATTAGGTTATTTTCGGTTATTGTGATGTATGTAACTATAAACATATGTGAATGAACGCACCATAATATATTTTGTATATCATAACTAACTTCAAGTGAATTCATTCGTGTAGTTAGCGTGCCTGAATAAAGATAAAAAAATAATAAGAGTGTTAATTAATCAAGATACTCCTCCATAATCCGTGTGCAAACATTACAGTTATGTTACTAATTTTGGTTTGGGTTCGATTTTCAATTCTGTTAGCTTTAAATTAAATAACCTAATGCTGGTCAAGAGCGAGTAGACTTCAATTTTTAAAGGGGAACCTAAAATTATTTGTTTTCCAATAGAACTTGTTTCGCGTAACTACCAATTTCGGTTTTGGTTCGATTTTCGCTTTGGGTTCTGCTAGCTTTGAAGTGGTAAAACCTAATGCTTTTTCTAGATCGAACGGACAAAAAAAAAGTTTAATGAGGCATTTAATTGTTAACTTTAATCTGCTAACTTTTTCTAAAGCTACAAATTCTGCTAGCTTTAAGAACGTCAATTAAGGCAGAAAAAGGCACATACAGCAAATATAAAGAGTGTGATTGCCCTGGAAGACGGGACATTAGATGGAAAATCAGCCGTTCACTTGAAAACGAACAAGACGAGAAGTACGACATAGCGGTTATTCTATCTGTACCCCAGAGCTTAAAGTTCAGACACTCAGTCAATCAATCAACCTGATCTCGAAAACTTTTAGCAAAATATTCACAGACTATCAAAAAATGGAGAGATATAAATGGCTGATATAGGATGAATGAAAGATATAAGCGTCCTGTAATAGTCAAACCGCGTCCAGGCCAATATACTCAAACTTAAATAAAAAATTAAATAAAACAATTAGTTCACCTCTAGAATTCCATCCCCTTTTAGACACGCCACAACGAATGTATCGGTTGATCGATAAAGTGTACCATGATCACTTATCCGTTTACTTAGGCTATGTTTTAATTTACGCGCGGCTATCGCGGAATATCTGGAAATTGCTCGTAAAATAGTTAAATTTCCCGCTGGGGCCTGTTTAAGATAACTTTGGATAAAAGTAATTTTCTAATAAGGAATATAAAATATCTTGGGTTTTATTCCAAACTATAATTCGATGCAACAAGCAAGCACACGTTTGTAAGCCAATTTCCGATTTAACAAAGAAGTCCAAATTTATTTGGATTCTAATTATCTCCAATTGCTTCTCAAAAACACCATTCCTGAATTTGAGTGAATAGCCGCCGCCTTAAAACCAATACAAAAAGCGGGCATCTTTTTTCTATATAAAGCGGCTCATTACATAATCCACCCACATAACACGCGGCTTGAGCGGCAGGCTAACAACCTTAACTCAAAAAACAACCACGTTATGAACCCTCTACACAAAGGCCCTGAGGGATAGAGTTATATTTTCAGAGTCAAAAGCATACCATAGCATTCAATTTGTTTGTTCTTGGAAAAACAAATAACTGCTCAACACAAATCAAATCTGCCATTGAATATGAGAGAAAATTATCAATTGGCGCAATTCTGTTCGTTTTTTCAGGAGTAGTAAAATAACAAAACGCGTATCATAAATGCGTATCGTACACAAACACAGTTTCAAATACATTTTGTAGTTCCTAATTCCTATTTCGACTATATATACCGCCACATTTACAAATACAGATATTCCGTCGCCCATTTTAATAACCTTCCAATTTTTTCACATACTGTACAACATTATTTTTAAACTGGACACCTCCACTTACAATTTTAATTGATTAAAATTATGCGTGACCTATTTAAAAATTCATAGTGTAAAAACGCAACTAATCATTTCGGAAGTTAGCTTCCATAAACCGTAATCAAAAATTTGTAGCGTAATCATAAATTTCCAATCAAATAGAGTGTCTGGTAAAAAATTTTAACTCAGTCACATTAATAACGTTCATCATGCAAATTCATGCAATTGTGCTAGTGGTGCTTCTAGTTTCGGGATTATCTTATACCGAGCCAGATAATCCGAATTTACGAACATCCGGTGGTTTATCGCGTCGAGACCGTATTTCTACAACGACTACGACACCTCAAAGTGTGATAAGCGAGAAAAAAATTGAAGAGGGGGAGCCTAAAGAAATTCCAAAAGAAGCGGACCATGAAAAACCTGAAAAATCGATTCCAAAGGCGAAAGGAACTCTTCGTACTATCCTTACCGATGAAGAACGCACATTTGGCCGGGATGGATTGAGAAATATCATGCTAGGCGGTGCTATAGTGGCTGTGATTAATATTGCGCCAATAATTTTATCCGGATTGAAGGTATAATTTTGGTTGAAAAATTGTTAAAAACTCTAAAAATATTCTAATTTTTTCTAGATATTGATAAATTTGGGACTGCCAATTCTAGGCTTATTGCTCTTCCGAAGACATAGATCGTTTCGCTACTTTGATAATTTTATGGACATGTTCGAGGACTACGTAAACGACGGTGAGGCTGAGGATGAACCCAAACAGGACAAGCAGGTAGTTCAGAATGATGAATACACTCCGCCTCAAAATTATCCATACACCGGTTACGATTATAATTACTACAGTACCAATCCGTATCGAGCGTATGGATTTTAATTAATTGGATTCAACGTTAAACAGCCTAAGATAGTATTAAACGCATTAATTTTGTTGTTGTTGTTTTGTTCGAATCGTAGCTATGTTCGTAGCAAAACTAATTATTTCTGTCAATATGGCGAATGTTTGACACACAAAGTTGTGGTCTCGTAAAAAATAGTTAATATTAATTTCTAATTAAATTATTTATTTATTTTTGTTAAACAACAATATAAAACAGTAAAATCTAAATAAATCTTGTTAAAATTTATAAATGCGTGTATTATAAAACTTATGTTATTTATGTGCGTGAGAAGAGTGAATAACAAACAAGCAGCAGCAAGATAAACAGCGACAGTAAAGTAAAATGTCACATGTAATAATCGGAGAAACCCCAACTGGAATCGTTAGTTTAATCCCAAACCTAACACAAGATGATATAAGCAAACATGAGGAAAAATTATTATCTAAATTAAATAAATCATATGCAGATAATACAATCAGTGGTGGTAAAAAAGTCCGTAGGGCATTTTCCATTCCACGGAATCCATTCCGTTTATCACGTCGTTCGAATAAGATCATGGAATTTGAAGGTCCACAAAGTAACTTATCGTTTAACGATATGCATGATCGCCGCAGTGCAACACTCAGTACACAACAATCGTACGATGATCATGTTAGCGGTGGCGGTAAGAAAAAATTATTTCGCCGATCATCATTGCGTAAATTCATCACACGAATTGCCCATCAAATGACATCGGTTAATATTGGTGTAAGTAAAATAGTCGAACGAGACCACGTCATATTTCGCTAATTTAATTAGAATTGCTAAATTAGTATGTGTTTATTATCTAATTTTAATTAACGTCATTAATTATGAGGGTTGTTTAAAAAGTTTTGTAAAAGTGGCTACCGATTCGTTTGGTGAAAGTGTTTGTACTAAAAATGTGTCCTGGCTGTGCTTGTAAATTTTGTTCGGATTTGTAAAATTTCCGAGTTGCGTTGTTTCCTTATATAATTAGTAATATTTAAAATTGTTATAGATAAAGAAATTGCTAATCTTATTGTTTCGCCTTGTAAATTGTGGAAGTTGGTAAGACTCTGGGAACGGGAAACAAAATATTAGTACACGATCGAGGTTTCCAAATTCAAAGCGATGTTATGTAAAAGTTGTGAATTCTTTGAATAACCATCGCATTAAAAGAAAACATTCCACTTCGTACCGTACGACTGTGATGTCATACGCGTTTTTTGTTACATACAATAATGTTATATTCATAATTCAGTAACCAATCAGACTAGATAAGAGTGAATTAATTTAAAATAATCATCAATTAAATAGCAACGGCGCTATGTTTCTCGATAGTCGACGCAAGTAAGGTAAATTTTGTTTGATCATCAATCCAAATTAAATTTATTCAAAGTCCATGAAATTTTTAGTAAATGGAAATTTACAAATTATATTTACTTTTTGACCTTATTCGCGTTTATTGTTTCACGTCAAAATTTTGGCGAATTTTTCCGACCTTCATGTTATACGATTTGGTTAAAAGCATTTTTCTCGCGCCTCTAATTTAATTAATCAAATTATGTACTATGTATAATAATGTATTTCCTTTGCGTGTGATAACCCGGGCCACAACAATAAACATTTTGCTTCATAGAATATAGACGACAATTTAAAGATATATTGCGGTTCAGCATACATACACGCAAATGATTCTTATCATCTGCTGTTATCTGAGTGTTTTGTTAAACAAAATTGGTTGTCTTAACTTTTTCTTTGTGCAGAAGAATTTGTGCAAGCCTAACAGGGAAGATCATCAGCACTCAACAATATAATATTTTAATCCACTCACTGAACGTGCTATGTTCTAATCGCGACTATTTATAAAATTTGTTTATATCAGATTTCGTAATAAAAAATCATTCAAATATAGTAACTCTAAATATTGAGATTCAGCAATCGAAATACTCGATTATTTTGTATCATTGGAATGTGAATGGTATCTCGCCTGGTTCCCACCGCCCGTGTACCGCACAGTTTGCTAATTGCTAATTTTATAATTAGAACATATAAGTTGTATGTGTCTATATGTTTCCACTCAGCATCCGAATTAATAATATGTTTTTGTTGTGCGCCGCGAAATATTTAGCGATAAGCAACAGAAAAAATAAAAATTATGATAAATTAATTTTACCTTGAATCAATATATTTAGAAAAATATTTATCTACTTTGTAGGCAAAGCATACCGATACAGATCGGGTACCACCGTTGGGAGGTTATGTTTGGCCCCCGGATCAAACGCCTGGTGTTACCGGGCTTCGAAACCATGGGAATACATGTTTTATGAACGCAGTACTACAATGTTTAAGCCATACCGATATATTAGCTGAGTATTTTGTTTTAGATTTATACAAAGTAAGTATTTCTTTAGGCGATCTTATCGCTCGATCGATTAAAGTTATTCAAAATTGTTTATATGTTTTTTTCAATTTTACAGGCTGACCTGAAAAAACGCAATAAAATCAATTCAAAAAAATTTGGTACAAAAGGTGAACTAACCGAACAACTAGCATTAGTATTAAAAGCATTATGGACATGTAAATATGACCCTGAGCATAGTACAAGTTTTAAAGCGGTTGTCGATCGATACGGATCACAATTCCGCAGCTCAACACAACACGATGCTCAAGAATTTTTATTTTGGCTTCTCGACAAGGTACACGAAGATTTGAATACAGCGAACAAACGAAAATATAAAACGGTCAAAAATAGTTATGGGCGGTCGGACGAAGTAATCGCTGCCGAAACACTGGCGAATCACATACGATGTAATAATTCGTTTGTGCAGGCTGTGTTTCAGGCTCAGTTTCGATCATCACTCGCTTGTCCACGATGCCACAAACAGAGCAACACATTTGATCCATTCCACTGTATATCGGTGCAATTGCCGCAATTAGGACATCAGGTTACATATGTTACTGTGCTTTATGCCTCGCAACATCCGAAACAGGTAAAACTAGGCTTAGGGGTTCCGATCGGCTCGCCCGTCGTTGCGTTAAAGGAACAGTTACAAGGCGATACAGGGATTAAATTAGATCGAATGATATTGGCGGAAATAAACGAGGCAGGATTTTCTCGAGTATTCTGCGATTCGCACACGATATCGTCGATTAGTGAATCGGATCCGATCTTCTGCATTGAAACACCGCCTCCAACAGAAGATATCCGTAATATCGTACTGTGCATAACAAATTCGTCCCGTCAACCGAGAAGCGAAAATGTTAAACGTTTTGGGACGCCTTTCTGTTTACAAGTTAGTCGTGATGTTTCATATACAGAACTTCAAAAAGCCATACTAAAGGACATGGCTGCAATTTTAAAACCAGAAATATTTGCGTACACCACACCATTGCACGAAATGTTTAAAATACGGCTGCAAGACCCATCCGCCGATCCAGATACCTACCTAGACAAAAGCGTTGAACATCCTCTTTTCACCGAGATGATTGATTTAGCACTTTCTGTTTTGCCAGCGGACGCTGGCCCACCACATGTTAAATTAATTTTAGAATGGTCAGAGCCAGATAATTTTTTTAACGATATGACAGATCATTTTGTAGAGCACGAGAGCGTTTCTCAAATGAAGGTTGGTGTTTTACGTTATATTCTATGATTATAATTTATCAATAAAATGATTTCAGGCGAAATATTCTGACACGACAAGCTTGACGTTGGAGCAGTGCTTGGAACACTATACGAAGGCCGAAACGCTTAGTGCTGAAGATGCATGGCGATGTCCCCATTGTCAACAATACCTTCCGGTAGTAAAAACGCTAGGACTGTGGTCACTACCCGATATTCTAGTGATACACTTCAAACGATTCCGACAACAGCAATTGAAGGGGACACAAGCGGCCAAATTAACTACAATGGTTAAATTTCCGATAAACGGGTTTGATATGTCTCCTCATTTAGTGTCTGTTAAATCTTCGAATTCTGATGGTATCGAATCAGAGGATGGCGGAATCGAGAGTGAAGAGAATTGGAGTCCATGGAAAAAATCGCGTAGGAAAGATTCGTCGTTATCACGTTTCCACAAAGACAATCGATACGATTTATATGCAGTTTGTTATCATCAAGGCGATACTTTGGAAACGGGGCATTATACAGCCGCCTGTAAAAATCCGTACGACCATCAGTGGTATAAATTTGATGATCAGAAAATAACACATGTTCCTGACGAGCAAATTCCCGACGATATTGTAAACAACGAAGCGTATATTTTATTTTACCAACGACGTAAACTGGACAATATGGAATGTTCGGGGACGAGCTCAACCTCTATGGATCATTGGGTGTCAAAGATTGGAGTAAATTCTGTACCTGCAAGTAGTTCATCATCGGTTACTGGAATCGAAAATGTTGAGAAGAAAATTGATACGGAAGCAAAAATGCGGGATATTATCCTAGAAGTTCCTATAGCAATTGAAGAAAAGGTAATTCAAATACTAGTTGGTAATTTGTATTCATATAAATTTTGATCTTTAACCCTTTTTCCCAACATACTAATCTATATTCTCAATTTGTCTCAAACTTTAAGAATCCGTTCAAAAAAACCAGATGAGACTGATATGTTCAATGTACTCGAATTAAATGTTTTACACTTAAATCCAATTAAATCTTAATTTTTTTGATTTCAGCTGCTCGAAAGCACTCCCAAGAAATGTGATAAAGTAAAAGACATTCCAAATGATAATAACCACATTGAAGTAGTTGCGGCCACCATCAAACCAGTTACCTCGAAAGATGAAGAGGTTCAAATAGTCGAAGCGATTATCGAAAATCACCACAATGAAAAAATTCCGGAAATGTTTGAAATGGATGATATTATAACTACATCAAATGCGTCACTGGATGAAACAGTCAGTACCGAAAAAACTGAAATCGTACCGATAGTCTCGGTCTCATCCGAAGTGATAAATCTAAATGTTATTAGCCGAGAGAAGATAAATGGCAACATTGATACGCTCGATAATGATTTGAGTTTAAAGGATTTAATTTCAACATTTTCGGGAATTGTAGCCGGTAACAATAATATACGATCGGGATCAAATTCTTATCGTAATATGGATTGTGATACGATACGAATGATTCGGGGCAGTGGAAGTTTATGCAGCAAGGATACCCTAATGTATATCGATCAGCAGGGTCATAGTTTGATCGACGATGATGACACCATTTTGGGGAATCGAGCCCATTGGGTAAATTAAAATACATTACACTGATTATATTTTTTAATACTGACATCATATCCGTTTCGAATTATTTCATTTTTTAGATATCGCCCGTCACGCCACATAAATTAATTACTGTATCACCGAAAAATTAAATATTCTGAGTTCCGTTTTATGCAACAAATAATAAATAATTATGTATGTATTTCCGAGCACCATAATACATAATTTGTGTTCTTTTTCATACCATTTTTCTAATTTTATTCTTAAATTACAAATTTTGTGTACGATAAAGTTTCCTTATTATAAATCTTATATTGTATTTTATTCACCAATGTTTATTTTATATATAGAAAGTTATAACTATTATTTATTCTTCCACAATATAAATTAATTATAAAAATAATATAAATATTTAATATAAAATTCCAATAATTTATAAAAGATTAAAATTCGAACATCATATTGTTCAAGCATTTTTTTGTTTTTTGTAAATTTAAATAAAAAATATTTTAAATTTTAAAATGTAAGTATAAAAATAGAGAGAATATATTATAAATAAATTTACCTAATATATATTTTACCAGAAAATTGGTGAACTTTTAATTAACACAACATTCAGTTATGGGTTTATGAACACTAAATATGCTAATCCGTTTATTATGAAGCTTATTCGATTCGCGGCGTATTTTGATACGATTTTTTTTCTCTATCGAATAAATAATTCGAAATGGACAAATTCGCCAGATTATGAAACAAAAAAAAATCCGACTGGTTTTAGGTGGCGAATGTCGTATTGTGTCAATGTTGTTTTAAAATAATAACTTTTTTATCTTGTAAATAAATTCGGTCGTGTATTTTTATGTTTTTTAATTAAGGCAATTATAATTATTGTTTTTAATATAAATAGATAGATTTACCAAGATGTAAGTCGTAAAATAATTTACTACAAATAACGTATGAATTTTAATAATATATAAAATTGGCAGGTTTACAACAAATGGACGATCCGCTTTGTTTCATAATAGCAATATTCGAAGCGTATCGAATTTTTCGAAAGCGAATAATGTTTCATAATAGACGGGATGTCTCGAAATATGAACTTAAAATTCAGAATCTAAATTAAAATTACATAGTATGTTTGAAAATGGAGCCCTGTAAAAGTGAATGAACACGGGCCACTGGGTATTTATATTATATTCACGTTCTGTAATTCGATGCTGCACCGGCACTCAGTAGTCTTTCGGATTTTTTCATAGCGAATATGACAATTTGCCATTTCAAATAAAGTACCTGACATCTGCTGAACAAAAAGCGAACCAAAGTTTAATATTTTGCAATGGATAACAAAACTGTTAAATTATTGCATTTCTCGAACTTCACGATTAAGGTTCAGCAGATAGTATAATGGTCAATTGAAATCGGTAAAAAGAAAACTTGTAGGGTTAGGATTCTTTGAACTTCACTAAACAATATGCGGTGAATGAAAGTGCAGACAACTTTAATATTTTTTTAACTGCTGTCCTATTCTTTCTTCACACTTGAATTTTTTTTTAGTTTTTGTCCCACAACGTCTTCAATCAAGAAACCTGTTTACATGATTTGCGTTACTTAGATCGATGTCCTAACAATAATTTCGAAAAGTGTTAATAATTTGATTGACAGTTTCAGCTTGTCCATTATCGCGTGTTTGATCAATATAAATCATATAGCAGCTGTGAATGGTTGTGAAGCATGCTCCTCTGTCAGTCACGATCGACTTTGGTTTTCTAAATGCAGTTTGAAACAATACAAACTTTTGTAAAATTTAAAACAACATTTTGGCAGGAAATCATTAAGTAAATTTACCGTCCACTATCACCAGTATATCCTTATACCCCTTCTTTGTATTGTAGTGAAATTAGCCATGGATCGTAAACCAATTCAACTTCCCATTCGTCCTCGCCTCGCGACGTCATTCAACATTGCGGCTGCTCTCCATGATCCACTCTATCTTAACCCAATTCTTGAGGGCAATCAACTTTATCACTCCTGGCATGCCACGCGTCTCTTCCATACTCGGCACCACTTGCTTACAAATCTATTCATCCGTACTGCCATCCTTGCAAATAGCCAACGCTTTCATTGCCAACGCCCATATTGACTATGTAGTCACTCGACACTTGAACTGTCCCAATTAAGCGGTGTCCTGATTCAAATATAAAGCTACATAGTATGGGCACATAATATATGCCAATACCATTCTGTTAATATTCTGTGGTATGGGGGCCTAAGATTATTCACAAAAAGTTGGACGAAATTATGATTGAGTGATTGCACCTGTCGCGAGCACAACGACTTTAAAAGTACTACTGACAGTAGCCGACCAGAAGGGGACGGTGGAGAAATATTTTGGCATTGAAACATCCTATATAAATCGGAATTTGTGCCATCAAGAACTTGTAAGGACAAGGAGCCAATGAATGGAATCGTAAGGTTGATTCTATAATGAAGGAACATAAATATGGACAAAGCAAGAATCATGTAAACTAAGAAAGTAAATGATCATTTTAGTAGTGAGAAGTGAAGTACCAAGTGAAATATATTCTTAATAAACTACAGGAATATGGTCTAGTCGTCGCAATTGTATCCAACATTCCAATGAATCCGGGATATGTGTCAACCTAGCCGGAGAAAGGATATCGAAAATTACCGCGGTATTTCTATCTTATCAGTTATTCCTAAATTATCTGAATCGTTAACCATCGGGCCGTATCTTAATTAAAAATTCCATCTGTGTAATTCAGCATGGGTTTTACTCCAACCGGTCAACTGTGACAAATCTTGTTTTGTCCACACATTTTTTGACTTTAGCATTAGAAGATGCTTGGTGATAGTGTTGAAGAATTGTTTACTGATTTGAGTAAAGTCATCGATAAAATTGATTATGGCTTGCTCGTAAATAAACTGGAACAGCTCAAATGTGATGTCCTTTCCTTAAAATTGATTTTGTCATATTTGGCTAACCGAACTCAAAAAGTTTTTTTTAAATAACATTTTATACAACGTTTGCTCTGCCGGTGAGCGATGATCGATCGAGTACATTCTTTTCTAGATTTAGGTGTCTTTTTTTCTCAAAATTTGTCATTTAAAAATCATATTGGCAGATCATATCGACAAGGCTAATTCAATGTTAGGATTTTTAATCCGTTTCTCCAAAGATTTTCATCATGTTCGTTCACACTTGGAATATGACTCAATTTTCTGGAATTCGTACTATAAAAATTCCTCCAGCTGTGTAGAATCAATTTAGGAGCGATTGCTGTTGTTTGCCTTAAGGCGACTCTCTCTCGAGAGAGCATTGTCCGTCAGTAGATAAGTATCTTGTGCAGTTTTCGTGCGCGTCATTGTACCGAATTTATTGTTCACAACTACTGCCCTGGTATTCAATAAGTGCTCCTATGCAATCACTCAGATATCGAGGCTTCATGATCGATCTGCACTTTTATCATGGGTTGAACTTTGGTATGTCGAACCCGATTTTTAATTTAAGTCGTGTATTTAATAATGTTTCTTCTGTGTTCGATTATAACTAGCCTAGAGACGAATTTAAAAGGGTTATGAACAATTTTTTTTATACAAATTTTAATTATCGGAAACTTGAATTAATTTTTCTAAATACAATAATACTGTAGGCTAATTGAATAAATAAAACCCGCTTCACCTGCCTGTGGTAATTCAAATCAAAATAGGTATTAATTTACAATCTGTTCCGTAAAATTTAGCAGACTGTCCGGCTAGGATCTATAAAGATTTTCGGCATTTTATTATTGTTTATTGATTATTGTGTACTAAAATTTGTTTCTGCATTTGAAATTAATGTACTTCTCGCTGACGAGTATCAATACCTAATGATTCTAAACTGAGCGCATGATAAGTGAGTAAGTTGAATTTTCAGAATTGTATTATGATGCAAATAACCTAAATCGTTTGTCAAGTTCTCTCTACCGGCGATCGGCACTATGGTTGACTTGAGAATTTTTTGTTTTACAAATTTATTGTACATTTTACATGAATTATAAAATATGTATTAAATATTTGGATTAATATAAGTTTCCGCTTATTTGTTGAACTTGGTTCGAAAATTTTTACAACACAGTAAAATCAGCGGCCCTCGTAGATGCAATCTACTTCGAGTACCTAATTAGTCAAGGAACCAGAAGACAATTCTAGTCGGAAACAAGTTCTTTAAGATATATTTGAACGAGACAAACTAAAAGGTGGCTACGTATCGGCTTCATCGATAGTCATACGAGGTTAAATTTGCGGCTATAAAATTAATGAGATACGACAGATATGACGGCCACACGAACTGGTGAAAATCATCATGAAAATATTGTAATATTTGAGTAATATTGTAATATTTGAGTGGTTTTAAATTTGTACGAAATTAAATTTGTACTGAATGAGAGCTGTTACAAATCCTCCCATGAATTTGTTATTTAACAATTTATTGTGTGCTGATGATTTTATTCATCGAAGTACCATGGCTGAAAATTTTTTATTTTGACAGCTCTGGTTCTTCATTTGGCTTAAAAATTTAACTGTGTTTTTAGGTCTACTTTTTAACAAAGGTTTTAACTTTTTCGAATATTATTAAAATTTTACTTAAGGCAGCTAAAGTACACGGTATCAAAAAATAGTCCATATAGTACACAAGTAACGAAATATCAGTGAAAAAACAATTAAAAAGTAGTAAATAATTTAATCTTTATTTTAAATAATTTCAAATAATGTTTAACAAAGAGAAAATAATAGTCAACATGTAATAGATTTAATTCGTTTTTTGTTAAATAGGATTTTTTATGAACACAATCAATAACCCATTTCTCTGTTATGATGCGTTTTAATTTGCCCTTGCTGCTGATTTGGTGTGTACGAATTTTTCTCTACAAATATGCCCACACATTCTCAATAGGAGTTAGATCTGGTAATTGGAGAGGATGAGGAAGGGTTGTTTTTACAGCTGTGAGGTATGCTTTGGATCATTGTCCTGAACGAAGCAAAACTCCTTCCCATGTCCCAGTTTCTCAGTACTGGTTAACAAATTTTCTTTTAAAATGGTTAAGTATCCAAATTGATCCATAATAGTTTCGATAAAAATTAAATTTCCAACACTTTTTGTGCTAAATGCTCCCCACAGCACTACATTTCGGTCTCCATGCTGCACTGTCGGCTGCAACGAAAATTTTTCAACTCAAGCTCAGTGTTGGTTTTCCGCACATCTAACTCACCCATCTGATCCAAAAACGTTGAATTTACTTCCATCTGTAAAAATTACGTTTTCCCAGTATGTATTCTTCTGGCTTACTCCCATAATTTGAAGCATATTCCAAACGCTTTTTGATGTTTTGGGGCGATATGTATGATTTTTTGAGCCAGCGTTGGAACACCACCGTTTGTATCCTTTTTAATCTCCCTCTCCACTAGTCTTATTTGACGTTCATCTAATTTAGCTTTCCTGCCACGCCCTGAAATCATCTCTAAGGATTTTGATTTTTGGAAGTTCTGGATTTCGCATTGTATCGAAGCTCGCGGTCTATTACGACGTAACGCATTTTTGAAAGAGTGGCATATTTAAAATCGTTTAAAAAAAGAATCTGAGTAAGCTAAGTGATTGGATGTGCTATTTGTTTTTTCAATTGAAAAATAATTAAATAATTTTTAATAATTATATTTAAATTTAGTTAATGTTGTTAATTTTTCTTGTGTGCCAATTTATTGTATATAATAAGTGTATATAGTGTGTATATTTATGTATATATCGTGACTTCTTTAAGTGAGTGTAAATAATTAGTGCATACATAGACTTATTGTGTTGCCCGTTATACGTTAAGGGATATTTTTGAAAGCAATATGGAGTGTGGTAAATGTAATTTACATTTTGCAGATCATACTATGATTTGTTGCTCTGGATTGTGTGGTACAAATTTCCACTATGAGTGTGCCTGTGTCAATCGTGCGGCATGTAATGTGATGAGTAAATGCCCTAATATTATGTGGTTCTGCAATGATTGCAGGGACCTTATTAAAAATAACACATTCAACAAATTAATTGGTGTTAATAGCGCTAACAAGAACGATATGGTGCAAAATGGGTTGGCGAATATTTTGGATGAGCTGGCCTCCAATAAAAATCAAATTAGTAGAATTATGGATTGTTTGCTTGGTGACGTAAAGCCTGTCATTTCATCTGCATTGCCTATATGCTCATCTATGGTATTATCTGCTGATGCTGTTTCTTCTTGTGATACCAGTAAGGATATTAACTATCGCCGTCATATTGAGTCAGATGTTGGATTGTGTGCTGCTCGTGATACGATGATTACTCCGCATGTAGTTTTAAGTGTTCCCGAATCCTTGGAAATTCCAAATGTATCCAGTAATTCATTTATGGAAGTATCTGCTGATCGTATATCTCCTTCTGTATATGGTGAACAGTATAGTCATCGAACTACCGGATTGCGCTGTGAAACGTTTTTAACTCCGCAACCAACTTCGCAACCAGCTCCATTTTCTTCGAGTGAGAACTGTACGACGGATTCTACTTCTTCTGGGAACATTACTGCATTTTTTCAAAACAATCGTTTGGATAATCAACAAATTCGCTATAATGGACAAATTTGTGGTACTAGAAATCTACAATTTGATTTTGGAATTAAACCTTTTGTTCCAATGCTATGGCTTCACATCTCTAGGTTTGATACATCGGTTACTGATGATAATATTTCTGCGCTCGTTAAAACATGTTTAGGCGTTACCAATTGTAAAGTTATTAAATTAATGCCAAAAAATCGAAATCATGATTTGTTGGACTATGTATGTTTTAAAGTTGGCATCAGCTCTGAACTTAGTAGTAAAGCACTTGATCCTAATACCTGGCCTACTGGTGTTTTTATTAGGCAGTTCAAAAGGAAAAATTTTCGGTCAAATATGCCTCTGCGGGAGATGTTTCCAAAGTCTGCAGCAACGGATTCAACGATATTTTAATAAATTATAATAATTTAGTTAATATAAACGCTGTTCCATGTGATAATCAGGTAGGTATTCATTCTTGTATTAATTTTGGCCATTTAAATGTTCGTAGCTTAGTAAAGCATTTTGATGAGGTTTGTATTTTGTTGGACGTGCACAAATTTGACTTTCTTGCTTTAACTGAAACTTTTCTTAACAGTAGAATTACAAGCCAGTCACTTCGCATTAATAACTATAAAATTATCCGTTCTGATCGAGTGAATGATACACGTTGGGGTGGGGTTTGCCTTTATTTCCGCGATACTTTAAAGTTAAAAAAATTATTTGCTGGAGCTTTTGGTAAATTGGAAGTTTTAGCATCGGAACTTGAGGGATGTGGTAGTAAAATTCTTATTTTGATTATTTATAATCCACCACCAACTCGTCCTGAGGATATTGATGATTTACAAACGATTTTTTCTCAATACTTATCCCAGTATGTAAAAATTGTTTGCTGTGGTGACTTTAACTATAATATGTTGGTTAGTAATAAATTTACTGATTGTTTAAATTTATACAACTTGTATTATTTACCGGTTTGGACCAACTAGATTAGAAAATACCTTATTGGATTTAATAATATTATATAAATTTGACAAAGAAAATATTATATCTTTTGGACAGCTTGCAGTTCCTGCCATATCTGATCATGATTTAATTTTTGCCAGTTATAAATTTAGTCGAGTCAGAGATAAAATTTCATATACCTATGTTCCTGATTATAAGGCTATTAATAATGAAAATTTTATAAACTGTTTCTGTTCATTAGACTGGTCAAATTTTTACTGGTTTTCTGATGTTAATAATTTACTCGATGCATTTAATTCAAATTTTATATATTTGGATTCCATTTGTGTTCCTCGCAAAAGAATTATTAACAAATGCTTTTCTGCTCCTTGGTTAAATGCTAATATTTTGGATTTAATTAAATGTAGAGAGCGTTCTTACAAATCCTTCAAGAGATCTGGTTTACAGAATGACCTTGTATCATTTAAATTTTTTAGAAATACAACAAACAAAGCTATTAGAAAAGCTAAACTATTGTTTTATTTTAGTAATGTTAATAACTCTAAAGTATTATGGAATAAATTAAAATCACTCGGTGTTTCATGTAAATCAAGTGAAACACCTATTGTGTTTTCTGCTGTAGAAATTTTGAATGGGATCCGTAAATTAACTGACTGTAAAGGTGTTCTGCCCTTACCTCATTCTGATTTTTTTTGTTCCGGTAACGATACTTTAGTTTTTGATTGTGTAGATGAACCTATACGACCGTATACGGTGCTGAATGCGATTCAAACTGTCAAATCGGATCTGATAGCATTTGATAAGGTAAATTTCAAATTAATAAAATTATTTATTCTTGCCTCAAATCACTTTCATTATGAACCAGTGTTTGACGAAATCTGTTTTTCCTAATTTTTGGAAGATAGCTTCTATCATTCCTCTTCCTAAGAAGGATGTAATTAGCAGTACCGATGATATTCGGCCGATAAGTATATTACCTGCTTTATCGAAGGTACTTGAGAAGATAATGAAAATTCAAATTAATGAACACCTGCACAGGTTTAATTTTTTAAGCAAATTCCAATCGGGTTATAAATCTAATCATAGCACTACTACTGCGCTTGTGCATATTGTTGATGATTTATCAACAATTTTAGATAAAGGAAACTCTTTTGTTATTTTAGTCCTTTTAGATTTTTCAAAGGCATTTGATTGTGTTAATCACATACTCTTGCTTCAAAAATTACATTTATATTATAAATTTTCGGGTTCTGCCATTAGTTTACTTCATTCTTATTTGAGTAATCGTAAACAATTTGTTAAGCATGGTGATGATGTTTCTGATATGTGTGAGGTAATCACTGGTGTACCTCAGGGTTCTATATTAGGGCCTTTACTCTTTTCTATTTATATTAATGATCTTCCTTCGTATATTGTAAATTGTCGATTTCATCTTTATGCTGATGATTTGCAACTTTATATTGGTGGCGACTTTCCAAGGTTAAATGAGATTGTTATGCAACTTAATGTTGATCTTAGAAATATTTCGATGTGGTCTAAAAATAATTCACTTTCCATTAATGCGCGTAAAAGTAAAGCATTATTCCTGACCAGAGGTAATTCTCTAAATATGATGCCCGAAATTTTCTTGGATAATGATATAATCTCATTTGCTCCAAATATTAACAACTTGGGATTAATATTAAATTCTAAACTTAGTTGGAATGATCACATTAATTCATTGTGTCAACGTGTGAATTATAGTTTGTATTCACTTAGATTAATAAAAAAAATTTGTCCCATTAATCTGCGGATATTCCTAATTAAAAGTTTAATTATACCAATTTTTACATATTGTGATGTAGTATTTAATAATTGTGATAGTTCTGCTAGGCGTTTACTTCAGATAACATTTAATAATTGCACACGATATGTTCATGACCTCCGCAAGTTTGATCATATTTCGCCTTTTAAAGATTCTATTTTGGGATGTGACTTGGTCGATTTTTACTGTTACAGAACTGCTGTTTTTATATTTCGCATTATTAAATCGGGACTTCCGACATATTTATATGAAAAGTTAAATTTTTCTACGTCCTTACGTACAGGTAATATCAACTTGCCTATAAATAGGACGGATATTTATAACCATTCTTGTTTAATGAACCTGATTATCACATGGAACAGCTTGCCTCTGGAACTAAAACGTGTTAGTTCAGTTAACGTTTTTAAAACTAAGGTTTTTAAGTATTTAACAAAAAATGATTGAAATTGATTTTGTAAATAATGTATATAGTGTATATATAGTTGTATATATGTATATATATATAATTGTATATATTTTGTATATATTATGCTTGTAATTTATATTATGTCATGTTTATTGTTGTTATGTTGTGTTGTTATTTTTGTTGTTTGTTCTGTTTCTTTGTTGTACAAAAACTTTATAGTTTACACACATTTTAATATTAATAAATAAATAAATAAATAAATAAATAAAAATTAACAATTTTTGAAATTTCAGATAAACTTTTACCCTCATTTTGCAATTTAATGATTAATTGTTTAATTTCAAATCCAATTTTAGAATGAGAAGCATTTATTTTGTTAAATGTACCAAACTTTCTTTCACCGTGTCAAAATCTTAATTAATAGGCATTAAAATATGTACGCACACATGACAATTTAATTAAGGTTGAAAAAGAATGATTTGTTTTCAGGAATTAGCATTTAAAATACCAACAGAACTAGTGTACTGAGAATTATTTGATGTAATTTTGGGCTCTGTTCATACAAAATCTTGCTAAAAAACTAAATGAATTTAGTACAGGTTCTGTTCTCTAAACATTCAAATAATGTTTAAAGAACAAAACCTGTAATAAATTGATTTAAAATAAAGATTGAATTATTTATTACTTTTTAATTGTTTTTTTTCACTGACATTTCCTTATTCGAGTACTGTACAGACAATTTTTTGATACACTGGTGGAGTACGATATTTCTGTTGGCTTATATAGTGAATTTATGTTTTGTCAGTTGGCAATTATAATAAATTGAGTTATAGGCATCACTGTATTAAGATTAAAAATGGATAAAAAATATGTCAGCACTTCCGGTTTTACTCATAACAAGAAATAGCCGCGTTTTTATTTCCACATACGAAAAATATGTTTTCAACAGATTATGGGCCCAGGTTTATGGCAATTTTTATTGTGGAATCAAGCTTGGCGTCGAATAGTGTCCACGGCGTCGAATAGTGTTCCAGTAGAAAAATTAATGGGGCGTAAAAATTATAATGAATGGGAATTTGCCATGAAATCGTACTTGAGCATGAAGATCTGTGGTATTGTATCGAAAATAAATACCAGACAGCAGATGAAATAAAGAAGGCCAAGCGAAAACTTGAAAACTGTCCGTTAATGGAGCGCTATATAACGACAATTATCTGTGCTTCGCAAAAGTTAAACGACATTGGTTTTGTATAGTCGAAGAAAGGGTTTGCAATTTTTTGATTGCGGGTTTGCCAGAAAAATTTCAACCAATGATTATGGCCATGGAAAGCTCTGAAATGAAGGTTACGGGGGAGTACGTAAATTCAAAATTACTCATTAGTGAGTACGGTGATACCAAAGGTTAAGTGAATATAGCGTTTATTTCAAAAGAAGATATAAAGCGGCTTAAACCAAGATGCTACAACTGTAATCGGGCCGGTCATTTCACAAACAAATGCAAGTTTCCGTCAAAAAAACGAGGCGGAGGATAAACAGGCTTTGCTATCAATTTTTGCGGTAAATGAAACAAAAATTCATGAATGGTATATCAAATCCGCCGCATCATCGCATATGACATATGACAAATAATTGTTAACACCTAAAGAAGGGGTTCAGGTCGAAATTGTATATTTTAAAATGACATTTTTTAAAACGACATTTCTCAAAACTGCATATTTCAAAACTGCATAAGGTACAAAACGGCATAAGGTACAAAATTGCATTTTTCAAAACTGCATATTTCAAAACGGCATAAGGTACAAAACGGCATAAGGTACAAAATTGCATTTTTCAAAACGCCATTTTTCTAAACTGCATTTTTTAAAAAGACATTTTACAAAATGGCATTTTTTAAAACGGCATTTTTCAAAATTGCAAGTTTCAAATCGACATAGGTACAAAACGGCATTTTTCAAAACGGCATTTCTTAAAACGACATTTTTTAAAAAGCCATTTTTCAGAACGGCATTTTTCAAAATTTGATTTTTCGAAACGACATAGGTAGAAAAATTTAGGTGAAGGAGAATATTATATGCATACTAAATCTTCAAATAATTTCTAATTTCCATGAAGGTCCTTTCTTATAACATACCTATACTAAACTTAAACATGTGAAATTAAATCTTACTCGACTAAGAAATAGTCAAGTTCCTTTTCATTTGACTTTATCCTAGAATTTAATCCAAGAATCGTTCACAAATGTTCAAAAATTTCATTCATCTCAAATTTCATCGTGTAATAAATAATCGTACCTGTTGGTCATATTCCAGAAATTAATGAAAAGATAATTCTAGATTCATAATCCATTAAAATGATTTATCTTCGGTGGGTGCATGCACATTAACGATCGTGATGTTAAATTTGTTAGTGCGAAGTCTGACCGTGCATATCCGGCGGAAATCGATGATATGATGCTTCACGCGCCGATGGATGAGGAAGCCAACTCCAAATTCTCCTCCGTTCTGATGGCCGCTGTAATGAAGAGTGTAACCATTGGTGGTGTCATGGATCCCACGGCCACGTTACAAGGTCCCCACAATAACGGATGATAAATAAAGTGTTTCACCAACAACCAGCCGGAGTACGTCGTAGAGGAAGACCCCGACTACGCTGGCGTGACGACATTGAACAAGATCTGCAAGCATAGGATGTCGAAACTGGAGGACGAGAGCAATGGATCGGGATGGATGGAGGGCCATTGTACGGGCGGCGAAATCCCTTCATGGGATGTGAAAGCCAGAGAGAGAGAGAGAGAAAAAATCCATTAAAATATTTCCGTCTTGTGCAGGTTTGAAAAATGCAGTTTTGTACCTATGCCGTTTTGAAATATGCAGTTTTAAAAAATGCTATTTTGGAAAATGCCGTTTTGAAAAATGCCATTTTGTACCTATGCCGTTTTGAAAAATGCAGTTTCAAAAAATTCCATTCTGAAAAATGTCGTTTTAAAATATGTCGTTTAGAAAAATGCCGTTTTGAAAAATGCTCTTTTAACCATTATGCCGTTTTGAAATATGCAGTTTTGAAAAATGCAATTTTGTACCTTATGCCGTTTCGTACCTTATGCAGTTTTGAAACATGCAGTTTTGAAAAATGCAATTTTGTACCTTATGCAGTTTTTAAATATGGCGTTTTGAGAAATGCAATTTTAAAATATGCAGTTATGAACGGATCCCCTAAAGAAGTTATCACGGCTAACAACGAAAAGGTGCCAGTCAACTGTAAGGGAACGTGTAATCTGGACACTATCGTTGAAAGTAAAAAAACAACTGTCACAGCAGACGTAATGTATGTGCCTGAATTATCAACGAACAAGCGTAATCAGCTAATTGCGACAGCAACTCTAGAAAAGGATATGTACAATTTCATTTATGTATTTTTAATCATTTATGTATTTTTTAGGTATACTGTTTACGAATTAAATTTGTCTAGCATTTACGTATTGTTTATGGAACGAATTTAATTTTAAATTGATTTATAATAAAACATGTAGATTGATTATCGAATTTGATTGTTTTATTTACTATTGCATATTTTGGTTTTCTTAAAACATTGATATTATTATTTCAAATACCTCGTCCGTTATTATTTTTTTTAGGCATCCTCTAATATATTTCTCATGTGTTGCATCAATGGTAGTTCTGAGATATTGTAACTGTAAAAGTAAACGATAAGTCGAAAAATCATAAATTTAGGAATATATTTTAATAGCAGCTTACAATAATTTTCTCCTTATTGCTCTCTTGTTTTATGTCTTGTTCTAATTTTCAGAATTCTTCAATGGTCGTAGCCGGTATGTATAAATTTATAATTAGATCATTTGAAGGAGTAGAATGGTATTGTTACGGTGACACCTGGATTAGAATAGAATAACTTAATTTCATTAATTGTTCAATGCATTTGTGATTTATACTCAACATTTAGGCGTCATTTCTATACTAACATATTTGCTCGATGCGCATTTAGGATTATTCTAGAAACAAATATTTTGGTATATAAAGGCGCGTGTTGACGTGGAATGCTGAGTTTTATTTTAAACGTGATACAGTGAAGGTTAAATAGAAAGATTATTAAAGTGATTATTAAAGCGATTATTAAAGTGATAATTAAAAAGTGTGTTATAATTATAATAATTAATTGGGAATTTTGTGTTGTATAATAAATTGTGTTGTATAATAAATTGTGTTGTGTAAATAAATTGTGTGAGTTCAAATTTGAAGCAGTTGTACTTATTCACAATCCAGTGATTCGAACCTTGAGTGACAAGGCAAAATCGTAACAATTGGTGACAGCGGTGGGATTGTGAATAATAAAGAAAATGATACTCTACGAATTAAAGCTTGCGCAATTAAAGGAGCAGCTGAAACAGCGAGGTTTGGCCAGTGAAGGCACAAAAGCTAGTTTGGTGGAGCGACTACGTGAGGCCATGGAGAAGGACGGTTTAAATCCATACGTATATGATTTCGAGGAGGAAAAAACGGATGAGACCGGTGTGGACAAGAAAGAAGGCGACGTACAAATGGTGGTCGGAACAACACAAAACCCATCCGGAAGTTTTGATTTATCGCAGTTGATGGCTGCTATGAATATGATGGGACAACAGCTGACGCAACAAGGGGCGGACATTAAACATCAAATGA
Source organism: Nephrotoma flavescens (assembly GCA_932526605.1). Classification (NCBI taxonomy): domain Eukaryota; kingdom Metazoa; phylum Arthropoda; class Insecta; order Diptera; family Tipulidae; genus Nephrotoma; species Nephrotoma flavescens. The sequence continues at coordinate 212,507,288 of OW052220.1, forward strand.
AACAACAGATGTTACAAGTGGAGCAACAAGGAGCAGACATTAAACAATCGAACGCGGACATTAAACAATCGAACGCGGACATTAAACACCAAATAGAAGATTGCCAAAATAAAATAGACGAGAGGTTTCTGGAGTTATCATCTACATTACACGGCGAAGTGGAAAAGCTGCAAACCGAGTTACACACAGAAATTCGAAATGTTAAAGGGAACGTTCAACAAAAATTTGAAACTGTTAACCAAAATATACAAACGGTTAAACAAGATTTTCAACGTCTCGAGAAGGAGCTCCAAGATGTCAAGGCGAATGGAACGACACAACAAGTGATCCAGACGGTTAATGCAGTTAAGATAAAACCACCAACATTTGATGGAACAACATCCTTCAGCATTTTTAAGTTCCAATTCGAAACGGCGATTAAGCAAAATCAGTGGACTGAAGAACAATGTGTTGCAGCGTTAATTGTGGCTCTTAAAGGCGAAGCGGCAGAAACACTACAAATCATTCCCGAGCAGGAAAGGAACGTTTACATGGGAATTATGAAGGCGTTAGATCGAAAATACGGAAGTGACCACAAACGAGAAATCTATCGCATGGAATTGAAGGGTCGATACCAAAGAGGACGAGAATCACTACAGGAATTTTCATCGGCAATTGAGCGGCTCGCGCATTTAGCACATTCAAATATGTCGGCCGATTACATGGAGCGAATTAAAATAGATGCATTCATTGACGGTATTCGAGATCCTGAGACGCGCAGAGCGGTGATGTTGTCACCTAAGGCAACTTTTACGGAAACCATCGCTTGTGCGTTAACAAACGAAACTGCTCAGGCCATCGTCAAACCAGCAATGAAAATTCGCCGAGTAGAGATTGATTCCAAAATAGACACCGTGCGGGCTACGCCAAGGTTCAGATATGGAAGTGGCAAGATTAAATGCTGGGTGTGTGATAGGACGGGTCACATCTCACGGGACTGCTGGGAGATTAGGAAGAAACGAGGAAGGTCGCCATCTCCTATGAAGCGTAGACCAAACGAAGAGCAGATAGAATCCAGAAAGGAGAGTCAGACGACAGCGGAGTCGTTAAACTAAAGAGAGTCAGTTTGCAGGGGCAGAAGCTGACTCCCACAACCGATTGCCCCATAACCTCCATCCATGTTTCGAGAATAGCAAGGAGCGGTGACAGCTTAACAATTGAAGCCGATATTGATGGGAGGAAATGCATGATCACGCTGGATACGGGAGCAACTCATACGATTGTTCGTGAGGATATTATCGATGGAATTATGGAACCAGCTAATGGAATGAAATTACGAACGGCGACTGGAGAAAATTCAGCAATAAAAGGGAAAAAGGTCGTAAAAATAAGGATTGGGCGAAATCACTTTCAACACGAGGTGCTGGTTGCAGATATTGTAGACGAAGTCATCTTGGGGATGGACTTTATGAGAACGAATGGCTTCGTGGTGGATGTTGGACGGGGTGTATTAACCTACGATAATATCGAGTTGCCACTTCACGTTAGCGCCGCTATAGGAGAAACGAGCAGGCAAATTATAATGGACCATCGGGATAAGCTGCCACCGAACTCGGAAACAATAGTATGGGCAAGATTGGAGGGAGATTCTGGGTCACCCAAGTTGTGGGTTGTGGAAGCCAATGAAGCGGAGAGCGGAGCCAGAGAAATTATGATCGGGAAAGTCCTGGTGAAACCAGACAGCGATAATAGAGTACCAATTAGGACTCTAAATCTCTCGGATAAGACGAAAACCATCAAGAAAGGGACAATAATCGGAAAATGCGAAGAAATATCTGCGATAGTGAAGTGTGAGCAGAAAAATCCGATTAATACGACTAACTTGCAAGGGCAGAAAGAGGTTGTAGAACAACTCATGGAGAAATGGACCGAACATCTTACCATGGAACAGAAAAATTTGGCAAAACAATTGCTCGAGCGGTACATGCCAATATTCTGCAGTACATCCGACAATAATGGGAGAACCACAATGGTAAAACATCAAATAGATACAGGAGCAGAAATGCCGATTCGTCAACCACCCAGGAGATTACCATTGGCAAAGTAAGGAGAAGTGGATCGAATGGTAAAAGATATGCAAGCAGCAGGGGTAATCGAAACATCAAGCAGTCCATGGAGTTCACCAGTGGTTTTAGTCGAGAAAAAGGATGGTAGCTTGAGATTCTGCGTGGATTACCGAAAATTAAATGCTGTGACGAAAAAGGATAGTTACCCCTTGCCAAGGATCGATGACACGTTAGACACATTATCGGGTGCTCGAATATTTTCGACGTTAGATCTGCAAAGCGGCTATTGGCAAGTGGAAGTCCAGGAGAAAGATCGCAAGAAAACGGCATTCAGTGTGGGTAACGGATTATGGCAATTTAATGTTATGCCATTCGGATTATGTAACGCCCCTGAGACTTTTGAACGGCTAATGGAGCGCGTATTAAAGGGATTACATTGGAGGACGTGCCTTGTATATTTAGACGACATCATCGTTATGGGCAAGGATTTCGACGAGCATTTAAGGAATTTGGCAGAGATTTTGGATCGGATACAGGCCGCCGGATTGAAGCTAAGCCCGAAGAAATGCAAACTATTTAGAACGGAAGTAAAATATTTGGGTCATAAGGTAACAACCAATGGAATCCATACCGATGAAGACAAGATCGCAGCAGTGAAGGAATGGCCACGACCTAAAAACTTACATGAATTATGGAGCTTCCTTGGATTGTGCACCTATTATAGACGATTCGTGCAAGGATTCGCCAGTATCGCCAAGAGTTTACACGAGTTAACCAGGAAGAACAAGGCATTCGAATGGAAGGATGATCAGGAAGAGGCATTTGTGGAACTAAGACGACGATTATGCGAAGCACCAATCCTCGCATACCCTATACCCAACGTTAAATTCATTTTGGACACCGATGCAAGTAATGATGGTATAGGAGGAGTATTATCACAGGCAACAAATGGTGAGGAGCGAGTTATTGCATATTACTCCAAGATGTTATCAAAACCGGAACGGAATTATTGTGTAACACGGAAAGAGTTGTTGGCTATAGTCGAATGTGTTAAGCACTTCCATAAGTACCTCTATGGCCAAAAATTTCTTCTACGAACGGATCATGGAGCTTTGCGCTGGTTGTTAAAATTCAAAAATCCAGAGGGACAAGTAGCACGTTGGATCGAACGTTTGCAAAGCTACGATTTCCAAATTGAACATCGGAAGGGAAGCGCACATGGAAATGCCGACGCATTATCGAGAAGGCCATGTCCCGTGGAATGCAAGCATTGTGGGCGTGTGGAGGGTAAGGAAAACATCATCGATATTCGGCTTATGCAAGTGCTACCTGATGAGGAATGGACTGATGAAATGATCAAGAAGGAGCAATTACGGGATGCTGACCTATCATTCATCATGGAACATAAGGAAAAGGAACACCGGCCCACATGGAGTGAGATAGCTGTCAAAACTCCCATTGTAAAAGCGTATTGGGCTCAATGGGATAGCCTTCACATAGAAAATGGATGTTTAAAACGAAAGTGGGAAAGCACGGATGGCAAAGTAAAACAATTGTTGGTAGTGGTGCCAAAAGATCGGATAGCGGAAATCCTCAAGGAGTATCATGGAGGAGCAAGTGGAGGTCACCTAGGGATTAATAAAACATTAGCCAAAATTCGCCAACGTTTCTACTGGTCCGGATGTAGACAGTCAGTAGTAGAGTGGTGTCGAAGATGTGACCAATGTGCGGCAGTAAAGGGACCAGCACGAAAAAGCCGTGGAACCATGAAACAATAGAATGTCGGGGCACCATTTGAGAGAATTGCAATGGATGTGACGGGGCCATTTCCGACTACCGAGAGAGGAAATAAATATGTGCTAGTAATAATGGATTATTTCAGCAAATGGCCGGAAGTGTACCCGATACCTAATCAGGAGACAACAACAATAGCTGATGCCGTGGTCAACAACTGGATTAGCAGATTTGGTGTACCGATGGAAATTCACACGGATCAAGGAAGAAATTTCGAATCGGTGGTATTTCAAGAGATATGTCAGATGCTTGGAATCAATAAAACAAGAACGACGCCTTTACACCCACAGTCGGACGGTATGGTGGAAAGATTCAATGGCACATTGGAGGAATATCTAGCAAAGGTTGTTGAAAGGAACCAACGCAACTGGGATCGACATATACCAATGTTCCTAATGGCCTACCGATCAGCGGTACATGACACAACAGCAGTGACACCAGCTAAAACCATATTTGGGAACAATCTGCGATTACCAGGAGATTTAAAGTTTGGGGCTGTTCCATCAGCAGCTCTATGCGGACAGGATTACGTCGACCGGATGAAAGAGGAACTTAATGAAATACATCAATTTGTACGGGAGAAAATTCGAATATCAAGTGATCGAATGAAAGCTCGATATGACATACGAGCAAATAATCAATTCTTCGAAGAAGGGCAATTGGTATGGCTTCACAACCCGCAACGGCAGAAGGGATTATCACCGAAGTTGCAACCCACATGGGAAGGACCTTACACTGTCATTAAAAAGTTGAACGACGTGGTTTATCGCATACAGAAAGGACGGAAAGGTAAACCAAGGGTGGTGCATTTAGAACGTTTGGCGCTCTACAGAGGAGGTGATCTGGATCCTGTTCGGGACGAACAGGCTTAGGTGGGGGGTAGTGTTACGGTGACACCTGGATTAGAATAGAATAACTTAATTTCATTAATTGTTCAATGCATTTGCGATTTATACTCAACATTTAGGCGTCATTTCTATACTAACATATTTGCTCGATGCGCATTTAGGATTATTCTAGAAACAAATATTTTGGTATATAAAGGCGCGCGTTGACGTGGAATGCTGAGTTTTATTTTAAACGTGATACAGTGAAGGTTAAATAGAAAGATTATTAAAGTGATTATTAAAGCGATTATTAAAGTGATAATTAAAAAGTGTGTTATAATTATAATAATTAATTGGGAATTTTGTGTTGTATAATAAATTGTGTTGTATAATAAATTGTGTTGTGTAAATAAATTGTGTGAGTTCAAAATTGAAGCAGTTGTACTTATTCACAATCCAGTGATTCGAACCTTGAGTGACAAGGCAAAATCGTAACAGTATAATGACTTGCAACTACATTTATTATCGTTGAATTCTCTTCGTAATAATTTCACTTCGCGTAGAACAGACTTCATTAATAATACCAGGTCAACTTGTGAGTTTGAATAAATGGCTTCAGACGAAATCACTTTCATTTGACATATATTCATGTTCGCCTGGATATTCTAAATATTCCTGTTGCGAAGAATTCTCACAAATATTACTGCTCTCAGAAATTTTTGTTTTTACACAATAGACCATTTTCCTCCAAAAAATTTGACAGCTGAAGCTGTATGGCAAACAAGAATAAACTAAAATTTTGAAAGTTTATGACACAACTATTAAAGTTTAATGTTTAAAACATAACTACAAACAATTGTACTGTTAAATTTTAATAGCATTATGAGAATTAATGAACAAAATAAAAAAATACAATTTTACTTTAATGGTTTCCCATACACGTTCAACTGTCATAATGTTATTTTGATATTTGAGGAAAATGGTCTATCCACGAGAATATTTATTTCATTCCGCTTAGAAATATACATATTATATTTAATTGTTTTTGACAGTTCTAAACAAAATAATTTAATTACTCCAAAATGTTTATAAATGTAATCTATAGATTTTAAATATGTACATGTTAAATTTTAAATACATAAGTTGATCAAATTTTTACCACAAAATATCGCACAAAACCCATCAGTTCCTTAAAACAGCACCGAGTTCTTTGAATAAACAATGCACAATGAGTTTTTGATAATACGCAGTTGTTATTAAAGCTAGGTATCCACAAGTCTCCACTAAATTGCAGATAAATTGTAAGCTAAAAAGTTTGTGTAGAGATAAATTTTGATGTTTGTTTTATTTCTCCTACAACAAACAAAAACATAGTTCAATCGACTATTTAATAAGCAATTTTATAAACATTTAAAATTAAAAGTTAAAATTCTCGTTTTGGCTTCCATTTTCCACTTTCTAAATTTTCTGTATCCACTTCTTCGTAGTCAATCAAGTATTCTTCTTGATATTCGAAACTTTCATAATCTATAGAATTATTTAATTCATCCATTTAAAAAAAAATAGTTTTCACGTTGTGCTGTCAAAATTTATCTCAATTTTATCGTTCTAAGCATATAAATTGCTGCGAAAACGTTTGTAGAGTTTTCACTAGCGCAGTCTATATGTGAATGAGATAACTACAAATTTTTCACTTCAGCTGCGTACCGCATGTGCGAAATCGCGAGCTAAATATTTTTTTGTTATTTCGCTAGCTAAATTTTAAGTCAAATTTGCATGTAAAATTTATCTTAGCGCGAGCTGGATACCGACCTTTATCTGCAATTTAGTGGAGACTTGTGGAGACCGTGTTAAAATTTATCTTAGCGCGAGCTGGATACCTAGCTATACATTGAAAATGTCTACATCAAAAGTGCAAATTTTGCGAACAGTTTACGAATAATTCTTTTACGATACTTACTATATACTTATGTGTTGGTGGGAAGTATAAAAACCGTTCGTAATCTGTACGCAAAAAGTACATTTTTGGTGTATACATTTTTGAGCATGGAGGGAGAAGTATTACTAAAACTGCTCTGGTGGTGAACATTAAAACTACAGCTAATTATTCTATGCCAGCAAAGAAGTTGGCTAAAAACTGTTCCAATTTGACATAAAATATATGTAATTGTTGTTGTAAATTTAATAATAGTAATAATAAATGTAGCTGACATCTCATTTTCGAAAAAGTATTGTAAGATTTAAACAAACGATAATAGTCAAAAATGATACAACATATGGCGACTATCACTTTATTCAATTTGACTCTCAAGGCGGCCGCACGAAATTTGTCTCGAGCTCGACAAAGTTGAAAATATGTGATCTCAAAACGGCAGTACAACGCATTACAACAACAATTTACAACAACAATTTGCATTATATATCACACATTTTCAACTTTGTCGTGCTCGAGTCAAATTTCGTGCGGCCGCCTTCAAAGTCAATTCGATTCGGCGTGATGGTACAACATGCCACCCCAAATTTAATCTTACAATAAAAATTGAAAACGTAGCAAGATGAGTTCTTTTTGAAACGTCAAGTCAAAATAAATGTCAATTGGTCCTTACTTTTTTTGAACCGATAAAATTTATTGTCGCCGATTCCGAATGTTTTGTGCATTTTGGATTATTTAGGATATTTTAGGTAGATCAACGTTTAATTTGCTGTAATATGTCGCCTCATTCGCCTGCAATCCACGTTCGATTACAAATGTGATCGAATTTCAAAATACGAAAATTCCAATACCCGAACTCTCTTTATGCGTCCTACCGGTATTTTCATGTCCAACGTATCATATACATTACCCATAATCATTTTGAACCGGAATTTCAACAAAAAAAAATTTTCAATTTTTTGCGAAAATCCATGATGGTTAACCTTACTTTTTTTGAACCGATAAAATTTATTGTCGCCGATTCCGAATGTTTTGTGCATTTTGGATTATTTAGGATATTTTAAGTAGATCAACGTTTAATTTGCTGTAATATGTCGCCTCATTCGCCTGCAATCCACGTTCGATTACAAATGTGATCGAATTTCAAAATACGAAAATTCCAATACCCGAACTCTCTTTATGCGTCCTACCGGTATTTTCATGTCCAACGTATCATATACATTACCCATAATCATTTTGAACCAGAATTTCAACAAAAAAAAATTTTCAATTTTTTGCGAAAATCCATGATGGTTAGCCTTACTTTTTTTGAACCGATAAAATTTATTGTCGCCGATTGCGAATGTTTTGTGCATTTTGGATATTTTAAGTAGATCAACGTTTAATTTGCTGTAATATGTCGCCTCATTCGCCTGCAATCCACGTTCGATTACAAATGTGATCGAATTTCAAAATACGAAAATTCCAATACCCGAACTCTCTTTATGCGTCCTACCGGTATTTTCATGTCCAACGTATCATATACATTACCCATAATCATTTTGAACCGGAATTTCAACAAAAAAAAATTTTCAATTTTTTGCGAAAATCCATGATGGTTAACCTTACTTTTATTGAACCGATAAAATTTATTGTCGCCGATTCCGAATGTTTTGTGCATTTTGGATTATTTAGGATATTTTAAGTAGATCAACGTTTAATTTGCTGTAATATGTCGCCTCATTCGCCTGCAATCCACGTTCGATTACAAATGTGATCGAATTTCAAAATACGAAAATTCCAATACCCGAACTCTCTTTATGCGTCCTACCGGTATTTTCATGTCCAACGTATCATATACATTACCCATAATCATTTTGAACCGGAATTTCAACAAAAAAAAATTTTCAATTTTTTGCGAAAATCCATGATGGTTAGTTAGCCTTACTTTTTTTGAACCGATAAAATTTATTGTCGCCGATTCCGAATGTTTTGTGCATTTTGGATTATTTAGGATATTTTAAGTAGATCAACGTTTAATTTGCTGTAATATGTCGCCTCATTCGCCTGCAATCCACGTTCGATTACAAATGTGATCGAATTTCAAAATACGAAAATTCCAATACCCGAACTCTCTTTATGCGTCCTACCGGTATTTTCATGTCCAACGTATCATATACATTACCCATAATCATTTTGAACCAGAATTTCAACAAAAAAAAATTTTCAATTTTTTGCGAAAATCCATGATGGTTAGCCTTACTTTTTTTGAACCGATAAAATTTATTGTCGCCGATTGCGAATGTTTTGTGCATTTTGGATATTTTAAGTAGATCAACGTTTAATTTGCTGTAATATGTCGCCTCATTCGCCTGCAATCCACGTTCGATTACAAATGTGATCGAATTTAAAAATACGAAAATTCCAATACCCGAACTCTCTTTATGCGTCCTACCGGTATTTTCATGTCCAACGTATCATATACATTACCCATAATCATTTTGAACCGGAATTTCAACAAAAAAAAATTTTCAATTTTTTGCGAAAATCCATGATGGTTAGCCTTACTTTTTTTGAACCGATAAAATTTATTGTCGCCGATTCCGAATGTTTTGTGCATTTTGGATTATTTAGGATATTTTAAGTAGATCAACGTTTAATTTGCTGTAATATGTCGCCTCATTCGCCTGCAATCCACGTTCGATTACAAATGTGATCGAATTGCCTTACTTTTTTTGAACCGATAAAATTTATTGTCGCCGATTCCGAATGTTTTGTGCATTTTGGATTATTTAGGATATTTTAAGTAGATCAACGTTTAATTTGCTGTAATATGTCGCCTCATTCGCCTGCAATCCACGTTCGATTACAAATGTGATCGAATTTCAAAATACGAAAATTCTAATACCCGAACTCTCTTTATGCGTCCTACCGGTATTTTCATGTCCAACGTATCATATACATTACCCATAATCATTTTGAACCAGAATTTCAACAAAAAAAAATTTTCAATTTTTTGCGAAAATCCATGATGGTTAGCCTTACTTTTTTTGAACCGATAAAATTTATTGTCGCCGATTGCGAATGTTTTGTGCATTTTGGATATTTTAAGTAGATCAACGTTTAATTTGCTGTAATATGTCGCCTCATTCGCCTGCAATCCACGTTCGATTACAAATGTGATCGAATTTCAAAATACGAAAATTCCAATACCCGAACTCTCTTTATGCGTCCTACCGGTATTTTCATGTCCAACGTATCATATACATTACCCATAATCATTTTGAACCAGAATTTCAACAAAAAAAAATTTTCAATTTTTTGCGAAAATCCATGATGGTTAGCCTTACTTTTTTTGAACCGATAAAATTTATTGTCGCCGATTGCGAATGTTTTGTGCATTTTGGATATTTTAAGTAGATCAACGTTTAATTTGCTGTAATATGTCGCCTCATTCGCCTGCAATCCACGTTCGATTACAAATGTGATCGAATTTCAAAATACGAAAATTCCAATACCCGAACTCTCTTTATGCGTCCTACCGGTATTTTCATGTCCAACGTATCATATACATTACCCATAATCATTTTGAACCGGAATTTCAACAAAAAAAAATTTTCAATTTTTTGCGAAAATCCATGATGGTTAACCTTACTTTTTTTGAACCGATAAAATTTATTGTCGCCGATTCCGAATGTTTTGTGCATTTTGGATTATTTAGGATATTTTAAGTAGATCAACGTTTAATTTGCTGTAATATGTCGCCTCATTCGCCTGCAATCCACGTTCGATTACAAATGTGATCGAATTGCCTTACTTTTTTTGAACCGATAAAATTTATTGTCGCCGATTCCGAATGTTTTGTGCATTTTGGATTATTTAAGATATTTTAAGTAGATCAACGTTTAATTTGCTGTAATATGTCGCCTCATTCGCCTGCAATCCACGTTCGATTAAAAATGTGATCGAATTTCAAAATACGAAAATTCCAATACCCGAACTCTCTTTATGCGTCCTACCGGTATTTTCATGTCCAACGTATCATATACATTACCCATAATCATTTTGAACCAGAATTTCAACAAAAAAAAATTTTCAATTTTTTGCGAAAATCCATGATGGTTAGCCTTACTTTTTTTGAACCGATAAAATTTATTGTCGCCGATTGCGAATGTTTTGTGCATTTTGGATATTTTAAGTAGATCAACGTTTAATTTGCTGTAATATGTCGCCTCATTCGCCTGCAATCCACGTTCGATTACAAATGTGATCGAATTTCAAAATACGAAAATTCCAATACCCGAACTCTCTTTATGCGTCCTACCGGTATTTTCATGTCCAACGTATCATATACATTACCCATAATCATTTTGAACCGGAATTTCAACAAAAAAAAATTTTCAATTTTTTGCGAAAATCCATGATGGTTAGCCTTACTTTTTTTGAACCGATAAAATTTATTGTCGCCGATTCCGAATGTTTTGTGCATTTTGGATATTTTAAGTAGATCAACGTTTAATTTGCTGTAATATGTCGCCTCATTCGCCTGCAATCCACGTTCGATTACAAATGTGATCGAATTTCAAAATACGAAAATTCCAATACCCGAACTCTCTTTATGCGTCCTACCGGTATTTTCATGTCCAACGTATCATATACATTACCCATAATCATTTTGAACCGGAATTTCAACAAAAAAAAATTTTCAATTTTTTGCGAAAATCCATGATGGTTAACCTTACTTTTTTTGAACCGATAAAATTTATTGTCGCCGATTCCGAATGTTTTGTGCATTTTGGATTATTTAGGATATTTTAAGTAGATCAACGTTTAATTTGCTGTAATATGTCGCCTCATTCGCCTGCAATCCACGTTCGATTAAAAATGTGATCGAATTTCAAAATACGAAAATTCCAATACCCGAACTCTCTTTATGCGTCCTACCGGTATTTTCATGTCCAACGTATCATATACATTACCCATAATCATTTTGAACCAGAATTTCAACAAAAAAAAATTTTCAATTTTTTGCGAAAATCCATAATGGTTAGCCTTACTTTTTTTGAACCGATAAAATTTATTGTCGCCGATTGCGAATGTTTTGTGCATTTTGGATATTTTAAGTAGATCAACGTTTAATTTGCTGTAATATGTCGCCTCATTCGCCTGCAATCCACGTTCGATTACAAATGTGATCGAATTTCAAAATACGAAAATTCCAATACCCGAACTCTCTTTATGCGTCCTACCGGTATTTTCATGTCCAACGTATCATATACATTACCCATAATCATTTTGAACCAGAATTTCAACAAAAAAAAATTTTCAATTTTTTGCGAAAATCCATGATGGTTAGCCTTACTTTTTTTGAACCGATAAAATTTATTGTCGCCGATTCCGAATGTTTTGTGCATTTTGGATTATTTAGGATATTTTAAGTAGATCAACGTTTAATTTGCTGTAATATGTCGCCTCATTCGCCTGCAATCCACGTTCGATTACAAATGTGATCGAATTTCAAAATACGAAAATTCCAATACCCGAACTCTCTTTATGCGTCCTACCGGTATTTTCATGTCCAACGTATCATATACATTACCCATAATCATTTTGAACCGGAATTTCAACAAAAAAAAATTTTCAATTTTTTGCGAAAATCCATGATGGTTAACCTTACTTTTTTTGAACCGATAAAATTTATTGTCGCCGATTCCGAATGTTTTGTGCATTTTGGATTATTTAGGATATTTTAAGTAGATCAACGTTTAATTTGCTGTAATATGTCGCCTCATTCGCCTGCAATCCACGTTCGATTAAAAATGTGATCGAATTTCAAAATACGAAAATTCCAATACCCGAACTCTCTTTATGCGTCCTACCGGTATTTTCATGTCCAACGTATCATATACATTACCCATAATCATTTTGAACCAGAATTTCAACAAAAAAAAATTTTCAATTTTTTGCGAAAATCCATGATGGTTAGCCTTACTTTTTTTGAACCGATAAAATTTATTGTCGCCGATTGCGAATGTTTTGTGCATTTTGGATATTTTAAGTAGATCAACGTTTAATTTGCTGTAATATGTCGCCTCATTCGCCTGCAATCCACGTTCGATTACAAATGTGATCGAATTTCAAAATACGAAAATTCCAATACCCGAACTCTCTTTATGCGTCCTACCGGTATTTTCATGTCCAACGTATCATATACATTACCCATAATCATTTTGAACCGGAATTTCAACAAAAAAAAATTTTCAATTTTTTGCGAAAATCCATGATGGTTAACCTTACTTTTTTTGAGCCGATAAAATTTATTGTCGCCGATTCCGAATGTTTTGTGCATTTTGGATTATTTAGGATATTTTAAGTAGATCAACGTTTAATTTGCTGTAATATGTCGCCTCATTCGCCTGCAATCCACGTTCGATTACAAATGTGATCGAATTTCAAAATACGAAAATTCCAATACCCGAACTCTCTTTATGCGTCCTACCGGTATTTTCATGTCCAACGTATCATATACATTACCCATAATCATTTTGAACCGGAATTTCAACAAAAAAAAATTTTCAATTTTTTGCGAAAATCCATGATGTAGCCTTACTTTTTTTGAACCGATAAAATTTATTGTCGCCGATTCCGAATGTTTTGTGCATTTTGGATTATTTAGGATATTTTAGGTAGATCAACGTTTAATTTGCTGTAATATGTCGCCTCATTCGCCTGCAATCCACGTTCGATTACAAATGTGATCGAATTTTAAAATACGAAAATTCCAATACCCGAACTCTCTTTATGCGTCCTACCGGTATTTTCATGTCCAACGTATCATATACATTACCCATAATCATTTTGAACCGGAATTTCAACAAAAAAAAATTTTCAATTTTTTGCGAAAATCCATGATGGTTAGCCTTACTTTTTTTGAACCGATAAAATTTATTGTCGCCGATTCCGAATGTTTTGTGCATTTTGGATTATTTAGGATATTTTAAGTAGATCAACGTTTAATTTGCTGTAATATGTCGCCTCATTCGCCTGCAATCCACGTTCGATTACAAATGTGATCGAATTTCAAAATACGAAAATTCCAATACCCGAACTCTCTTTATGCGTCCTACCGGTATTTTCATGTCCAACGTATCATATACATTACCCATAATCATTTTGAACCGGAATTTCAACAAAAAAAAATTTTCAATTTTTTGCGAAAATCCATGATGGTTAGCCTTACTTTTTTTGAACCGATAAAATTTATTGTCGCCGATTCCGAATGTTTTGTGCATTTTGGATTATTTAGGATATTTTAAGTAGATCAACGTTTAATTTGCTGTAATATGTCGCCTCATTCGCCTGCAATCCACGTTCGATTACAAATGTGATCGAATTTCAAAATACGAAAATTCCAATACCCGAACTCTCTTTATGCGTCCTACCGGTATTTTCATGTCCAACGTATCATATACATTACCCATAATCATTTTGAACCGGAATTTCAACAAAAAAAAATTTTCAATTTTTTGCGAAAATCCATGATGGTTAGCCTTACTTTTTTTGAACCGATAAAATTTATTGTCGCCGATTCCGAATGTTTTGTGCATTTTGGATTATTTAGGATATTTTAAGTAGATCAACGTTTAATTTGCTGTAATATGTCGCCTCATTCGCCTGCAATCCACGTTCGATTACAAATGTGATCGAATTTCAAAATACGAAAATTCCAATACCCGAACTCTCAACCCATAATCATTTTGAACCGGAATTTCAACAAAAAAAAATTTTCAATTTTTTGCGAAAATCCATGATGGTTAGCCTTACTTTTTTTGAACCGATAAAATTTATTGTCGCCGATTCCGAATGTTTTGTGCATTTTGGATTATTTAGGATATTTTAAGTAGATCAACGTTTAATTTGCTGTAATATGTCGCCTCATTCGCCTGCAATCCACGTTCGATTACAAATGTGATCGAATTTCAAAATACGAAAATTCCAATACCCGAACTCTCTTTATGCGTCCTACCGGTATTTTCATGTCCAACGTATCATATACATTACCCATAATCATTTTGAACCGGAATTTCAACAAAAAAAAATTTTCAATTTTTTGCGAAAATCCATGATGGTTAGCCTTACTTTTTTTGAACCGATAAAATTTATTGTCGCCGATTCCGAATGTTTTGTGCATTTTGGATTATTTAGGATATTTTAAGTAGATCAACGTTTAATTTGCTGTAATATGTCGCCTCATTCGCCTGCAATCCACGTTCGATTACAAATGTGATCGAATTTCAAAATACGAAAATTCCAATACCCGAACTCTCTTTATGCGTCCTACCGGTATTTTCATGTCCAACGTATCATATACATTACCCATAATCATTTTGAACCGGAATTTCAACAAAAAAAAATTTTCAATTTTTTGCGAAAATCCATGATGGTTAGCCTTACTTTTTTTGAACCGATAAAATTTATTGTCGCCGATTCCGAATGTTTTGTGCATTTTGGATTATTTAGGATATTTTAAGTAGATCAACGTTTAATTTGCTGTAATATGTCGCCTCATTCGCCTGCAATCCACGTTCGAATAAAAATGTGATCGAATTTCAAAATACGAAAATTCCAATAGCCGAACTCTCTTTATGCGTCCTACCGGTATTTTCATGTCCAACGTATCATATACATTACCCATAATCATTTTGAACCGGAATTTCAACAAAAAAAAATTTTCAATTTTTTGCGAAAATCCATGATGGTTGTTAGCCTTACTTTTTTTGAACCGATAAAATTTATTGTCGCCGATTCCGAATGTTTTGTGCATTTTGGATTATTTAGGATATTTTAAGTAGATCAACGTTTAATTTGCTGTAATATGTCGCCTCATTCGCCTGCAATCCACGTTCGATTACAAATGTGATCGAATTTCAAAATACGAAAATTCCAATACCCGAACTCTCTTTATGCGTCCTACCGGTATTTTCATGTCCAACGTATCATATACATTACCCATAATCATTTTGAACCGGAATTTCAACAAAAAAAAATTTTCAATTTTTTGCGAAAATCCATGATGGTTAACCTTACTTTTTTTGAACCGATAAAATTTATTGTCGCCGATTCCGAATGTTTTGTGCATTTTAGATTATTTAGGATATTTTAAGTAGATCAACGTTTAATTTGCTGTAATATGTCGCCTCATTCGCCTGCAATCCACGTTCGATTAAAAATGTGATCGAATTTCAAAATACGAAAATTCCAATACCCGAACTCTCTTTATGCGTCCTACCGGTATTTTCATGTCCAACGTATCATATACATTACCCATAATCATTTTGAACCGGAATTTCAACAAAAAAAAATTTTCAATTTTTTGCGAAAATCCATGATGGTTATTAGCCTTACTTTTTTTGAACCGATAAAATTTATTGTCGCCGATTCCGAATGTTTTGTGCATTTTGGATTATTTAGGATATTTTAAGTAGATCAACGTTTAATTTGCTGTAATATGTCGCCTCATTCGCCTGCAATCCACGTTCGATTAAAAATGTGATCGAATTTCAAAATACGAAAATTCCAATACCCGAACTCTCTTTATGCGTCCTACCGGTATTTTCATGTCCAACGTATCATATACATTACCCATAATCATTTTGAACCGGAATTCCAACAAAAAAAAAATTTCAATTTTTTGCGAAAATCCATAATGGTTAGCCTTACTTTTTTTGAACCGATAAAATTTATTGTCGCCGATTCCGAATGTTTTGTGCATTTTGGATTATTTAGGATATTTTAAGTAGATCAACGTTTAATTTGCTGTAATATGTCGCCTCATTCGCCTGCAATCCACGTTCGATTACAAATGTGATCGAATTTCAAAATACGAAAATTCCAATACCCGAACTCTCTTTATGCGTCCTACCGGTATTTTCATGTCCAACGTATCATATACATTACCCATAATCATTTTGAACCGGAATTTCAACAAAAAAAAATTTTCAATTTTTTGCGAAAATCCATGATGAGCCTTACTTTTTTTGAACCGATAAAATTTATTGTCGCCGATTCCGAATGTTTTGTGCATTTTGGAATATTTAGGATATTTTAAGTAGATCAACGTTTAATTTGCTGTAATATGTCGCCTCATTCGCCTGCAATCCACGTTCGATTACAAATGTGATCGAATTTCAAAATACGAAAATTCCAATACCCGAATTCTCTTTATGCGTCCTACCGGTATTTTCATGTCCAACGTATCATATAAATTACCCATAATCATTTTGAACCGGAATTTCAACAAAAAAAAATTTTCAATTTTTTGCGAAAATCCATGATGGGTTAGCCTTACTTTTTTTGAACCGATAAAATTTATTGTCGCCGATTCCGAATGTTTTGTGCATTTTGGATTATTTAGGATATTTTAAGTAGATCAACGTTTAATTTGCTGTAATATGTCGCCTCATTCGCCTGCAATCCACGTTCGATTACAAATGTGATCGAATTTCAAAATACGAAAATTCCAATACCCGAACTCTCTTTATGCGTCCTACCGGTATTTTCATGTCCAACGTATCATATACATTACCCATAATCATTTTGAACCGGAATTTCAACAAAAAAAAATTTTCAATTTTTTGCGAAAATCCATGATGAGCCTTACTTTTTTTGAACCGATAAAATTTATTGTCGCCGATTCCGAATGTTTTGTGCATTTTGGAATATTTAGGATATTTTAAGTAGATCAACGTTTAATTTGCTGTAATATGTCGCCTCATTCGCCTGCAATCCACGTTCGATTACAAATGTGATCGAATTTCAAAATACGAAAATTCCAATACCCGAACTCTCTTTATGCGTCCTACCGGTATTTTCATGTCCAACGTATCATATAAATTACCCATAATCATTTTGAACCGGAATTTCAACAAAAAAAAATTTTCAATTTTTTGCGAAAATCCATGATGGTTAGCCTTACTTTTTTTGAACCGATAAAATTTATTGTCGCCGATTCCGAATGTTTTGTGCATTTTGGATTATTTAGGATATTTTAGGTAGATCAACGTTTAATTTGCTGTAATATGTCGCCTCATTCGCCTGCAATCCACGTTCGATTACAAATGTGATCGAATTTCAAAATACGAAAATTCCAATACCCGAACTCTCTTTATGCGTCCTACCGGTATTTTCATGTCCAACGTATCATATACATTACCCATAATCATTTTGAACCGGAATTTCAACAAAAAAAAATTTTCAATTTTTTGCGAAAATCCATGATGGTTAGCCTTACTTTTTTTGAACCGATAAAATTTATTGTCGCCGATTCCGAATGTTTTGTGCATTTTGGATTATTTAGGATATTTTAAGTAGATCAACGTTTAATTTGCTGTAATATGTCGCCCCATTCGCCTGCAATCCACGTTCGATTACAAATGTGATCGAATTTCAAAATACGAAAATTCCAATACCCGAACTCTCAACCCATAATCATTTTGAACCGGAATTTCAACAAAAAAAAATTTTCAATTTTTTGCGAAAATCCATGATGGTTAGCCTTACTTTTTTTGAACCGATAAAATTTATTGTCGCCGATTCCGAATGTTTTGTGCATTTTGGATTATTTAGGATATTTTAAGTAGATCAACGTTTAATTTGCTGTAATATGTCGCCTCATTCACCTGCAATCCACGTTCGATTACAAATGTGATCGAATTTCAAAATACGAAAATTCCAATACCCGAACTCTCTTTATGCGTCCTACCGGTATTTTCATGTCCAACGTATCATATACATTACCCATAATCATTTTGAACCGGAATTTCAACAAAAAAAAATTTTCAATTTTTTGCGAAAATCCATGATGGTTGTTAGCCTTACTTTTTTTGAACCGATAAAATTTATTGTCGCCGATTCCGAATGTTTTGTGCATTTTGGATTATTTAGGATATTTTAAGTAGATCAACGTTTAATTTGCTGTAATATGTCGCCTCATTCGCCTGCAATCTACGTTCGATTACAAATGTGATCGAATTTCAAAATACGAAAATTCCAATACCCGAACTCTCTTTATGCGTCCTACCGGTATTTTCATGTCCAACGTATCATATACATTACCCATAATCATTTTGAACCGGAATTTCAACAAAAAAAAAATTTCAATTTTTTGCGAAAATCCATGATGGTGTTAGCCTTACTTTTTTTGAACCGATAAAATTTATTGTCGCCGATTCCGAATGTTTTGTGCATTTTGGATTATTTAGGATATTTTAAGTAGATCAACGTTTAATTTGCTGTAATATGTCGCCTCATTCGCCTGCAATCCACGTTCGATTACAAATGTGATCGAATTTCAAAATACGAAAATTCCAATACCCGAACTCTCTTTATGCGTCCTACCGGTATTTTCATGTCCAACGTATCATATACATTACCCATAATCATTTTGAACCGGAATTTCAACAAAAAAAAATTTTCAATTTTTTGCGAAAATCCATGATTAATCCATGATGCCTTACTTTTTTTGAACCGATAAAATTTACTGTCGCCGATTCCGAATGTTTTGTGCATTTTGGATTATTTAGGATATTTTAAGTAGATCAACGTTTAATTTGCTGTAATATGTCGCCTCATTCGCCTGCAATCCACGTTCGATTACAAATGTGATCGAATTTCAAAATACGAAAATTCCAATACCCGAACTCTCTTTATGCGTCCTACCGGTATTTTCATGTCCAACGTATCATATACATTACCCATAATCATTTTGAACCGGAATTTCAACAAAAAAAAATTTTCAATTTTTTGCGAAAATCCATGGTGGCTAGCCTTACTTTTTTTGAACCGATAAAATTTATTGTCGCCGATTCCGAATGTTTTGTGCATTTTGGATTATTTAGGATATTTTAAGTAGATCAACGTTTAATTTGCTGTAATATGTCGCCTCATTCGCCTGCAATCCACGTTCGATTACAAATGTGATCGAATTTCAAAATACGAAAATTCCAATACCCGAACTCTCTTTATGCGTCCTACCGGTATTTTCATGTCCAACGTATCATATACATTACCCATAATCATTTTGAACCGGAATTTCAACAAAAAAAAAATTTCAATTTTTTGCGAAAATCCATGATGGTTGTTAGTTAACCTTACTTTTTTTGAACCGATAAAATTTATTGTCGCCGATTCCGAATGTTTTGTGCATTTTGGATTATTTAGGATATTTTAAGTAGATCAACGTTTAATTTGCTGTAATATGTCGCCTCATTCGCCTGCAATCCACGTTCGATTACAAATGTGATCGAATTTCAAAATACGAAAATTCCAATACCCGAACTCTCTTTATGCGTCCTACCGGTATTTTCATATCCAACGTATCATATACATTACCCATAATCATTTTGAACCGGAATTTCAACAAAAAAAAATTTTCAATTTTTTGCGAAAATCCATGATGGTGTTAGCCTTACTTTTTTTGAACCGATAAAATTTATTGTCGCCGATTCCGAATGTTATGTGCATTTTGGATTATTTAGGATATTTTAAGTAGATCAACGTTTAATTTGCTGTAATATGTCGCCTCATTCGCCTGCAATCCACGTTCGATTACAAATGTGATCGAATTTCAAAATACGAAAATTCCAATACCCGAACTCTCTTCACTCAAAAAAAAAATTTTCAATTTTTTGAGAAAATCCATGATGGTTAGCCTTACTTTTTTTGAACCGATAAAATTTATTGTCGCCGATTCCGAATGTTTTGTGCATTTTGAATTATTTAGGATATTTTAGGTAGATCAACGTTTAATTTGCTGTAATATGTCGCCTCATTCGCCTGCAATCCACGTTCGATTACAAATGTGATCGAATTTCAAAATACGAAAATTCCAATACCCGAACTCTCTTTATGCGTCCTACCGGTATTTTCATGTCCAACGTATCATATACATTACCCATAATCATTTTGAACCGGAATTTCAACAAAAAAAAAATTTCAATTTTTTGCGAAAATCCATGATGGTTAGCCTTACTTTTTTTGAACCGATAAAATTTATTGTCGCCGATTCCGAATGTTTTGTGCATTTTGGATTATTTAGGATATTTTAAGTAGATCAACGTTTAATTTGCTGTAATATGTCGCCTCATTCGCCTGCAATCCACGTTCGATTACAAATGTGATCGAATTTCAAAATACGAAAATTCCAATACCCGAACTCTCTTTATGCGTCCTACCGGTATTTTCATGTCCAACGTATCATATACATTACCCATAATCATTTTGAACCGGAATTTCAACAAAAAAAAATTTTCAATTTTTTGCGAAAATCCATGATGGCTAGCCTTACTTTTTTTGAACCGATAAAATTTATTGTCGCCGATTCCGAATGTTTTGTGCATTTTGGATTATTTAGGATATTTTAAGTAGATCAACGTTTAATTTGCTGTAATATGTCGCCTCATTCGCCTGCAATCCACGTTCGATTACAAATGTGATCGAATTTCAAAATACGAAAATTCCAATACCCGAACTCTCTTTATGCGTCCTACCGGTATTTTCATGTCCAACGTATCATATACATTACCCATAATCATTTTGAACCGGAATTTCAACAAAAAAAAATTTTCAATTTTTTGCGAAAATCCATGATGGTTAGCCTTACTTTTTTTGAACCGATAAAATTTATTGTCGCCGATTCCGAATGTTTTGTGCATTTTGGATTATTTAGGATATTTTAGGTAGATCAACGTTTAATTTGCTGTAATATGTCGCCTCATTCGCCTGCAATCCACGTTCGATTAAAAATGTAATCGAATTTCAAAATACGAAAATTCCAATACCCGAACTCTCTTTATGCG
Source organism: Nephrotoma flavescens (assembly GCA_932526605.1). Classification (NCBI taxonomy): domain Eukaryota; kingdom Metazoa; phylum Arthropoda; class Insecta; order Diptera; family Tipulidae; genus Nephrotoma; species Nephrotoma flavescens. The sequence continues at coordinate 212,528,721 of OW052220.1, forward strand.
TCCTACCGGTATTTTCATGTCCAACGTATCATATACATTACCCATAATCATTTTGAACCGGAATTTCAACAAAAAAAAATTTTCAATTTTTTGCGAAAATCCATGATGGTTAGCCTTACTTTTTTTGAACCGATAAAATTTATTGTCGCCGATTCCGAATGTTTTGTGCATTTTGGAATATTTAGGATATTTTAAGTAGATCAACGTTTAATTTGCTGTAATATGTCGCCTCATTCGCCTGCAATCCACGTTCGATTACAAATGTGATCGAATTTCAAAATACGAAAATTCCAATACCCGAACTCTCTTTATGCGTCCTACCGGTATTTTCATGTCCAACGTATCATATACATTACCCATAATCATTTTGAACCGGAATTTCAACAAAAAAAAAATTTCAATTTTTTGCGAAAATCCATGATGGTTAGCCTTACTTTTTTTGAACCGATAAAATTTATTGTCGCCGATTCCGAATGTTTTGTGCATTTTGGATTATTTAGGATATTTTAAGTAGATCAACGTTTAATTTGCTGTAATATGTCGCCTCATTTGCCTGCAATCCACGTTCGATTACAAATGTGATCGAATTTCAAAATACGAAAATTCCAATACCCGAACTCTCTTTATGCGTCCTACCGGTATTTTCATGTCCAACGTATCATATACATTACCCATAATCATTTTGAACCGGAATTTCAACAAAAAAAAATTTTCAATTTTTTGTGAAAATCCATGATGGTGTTAGCCTTACTTTTTTTGAACCGATAAAATTTATTGTCGCCGATTCCGAATGTTTTGTGCATTTTGAATTATTTAGGATATTTTAGGTAGATCAACGTTTAATTTGCTGTAATATGTCGCCTCATTCGCCTGCAATCCACGTTCGATTACAAATGTGATCGAATTTCAAAATACGAAAATTCCAATACCCGAACTCTCTTTATGCGTCCTACCGGTATTTTCATGTCCAACGTATCATATACATTACCCATAATCATTTTGAACCGGAATTTCAACAAAAAAAAATTTTCAATTTTTTGCGAAAATCCATGATGGCTAGCCTTACTTTTTTTGAACCGATAAAATTTATTGTCGCCGATTCCGAATGTTTTGTGCATTTTGGATTATTTAGGATATTTTAAGTAGATCAACGTTTAATTTGCTGTAATATGTCGCCTCATTCGCCTGCAATCCACGTTCGATTACAAATGTGATCGAATTTCAAAATACGAAAATTCCAATACCCGAACTCTCTTTATGCGTCCTACCGGTATTTTCATGTCCAACGTATCATATACATTACCCATAATCATTTTGAACCGGAATTTCAACAAAAAAAAATTTTCAATTTTTTGCGAAAATCCATGATGGCTAGCCTTACTTTTTTTGAACCGATAAAATTTATTGTCGCCGATTCCGAATGTTTTGTGCATTTTGGATTATTTAGGATATTTTAAGTAGATCAACGTTTAATTTGCTGTAATATGTCGCCTCATTCGCCTGCAATCCACGTTCGATTACAAATGTGATCGAATTTCAAAATACGAAAATTCCAATACCCGAACTCTCTTTATGCGTCCTACCGGTATTTTCATGTCCAACGTATCATATACATTACCCATAATCATTTTGAACCGGAATTTCAACAAAAAAAAAATTTCAATTTTTTGCGAAAATCCATGATGGTTAGCCTTACTTTTTTTGAACCGATAAAATTTATTGTCGCCGATTCCGAATGTTTTGTGCATTTTGGATTATTTAGGATATTTTAAGTAGATCAACGTTTAATTTGCTGTAATATGTCGCCTCATTCGCCTGCAATCCACGTTCGAAAATTCCAATACCCCAACTCTCTTTATGCGTCCTACCGGTATTTTCATGTCCAACGTATCATATACATTACCCATAATCATTTTGAACCGGAATTTCAACAAAAAAAAAATTTGAATTTTCGCCGATTCCGAATGTTTTGTGCATTTTGGATTATTTAGGATATTTTAAGTAGATCAACGTTTAATTTGCTGTAATATGTCGCCTCATTCGCCTGCAATCCACGTTCGATTACAAATGTGATCGAATTTCAAAATACGAAAATTCCAATACCCGAACTCTCTTTATGCGTCCTACCGGTATTTTCATGTCCAACGTATCATATACATTACCCATAATCATTTTGAACCGGAATTTCAACAAAAAAAATTTTCAATTTTTTGTGAAAATCCATGATGGTTAGCCTTACTTTTTTTGAACCGATAAAATTTATTGTCGCCGATTCCGAATGTTTTGTGCATTTTGGATTATTTAGGATATTTTAAGTAGATCAACGTTTAATTTGCTGTAATATGTCGCCTCATTCGCCTGCAATCCACGTTCGATTACAAATGTGATCGAATTTCAAAATACGAAAATTCCAATACCCCAACTCTCTTTATGCGTCCTACCGGTATTTTCATGTCCAACGTATCATATACATTACCCATAATCATTTTGAACCGGAATTTCAACAAAAAAAAAATTTCAATTTTTTGCGAAAATCCATGATGGTTAGCCTTACTTTTTTTGAACCGATAAAATTTATTGTCGCCGATTCCGAATGTTTTGTGCATTTTGGATTATTTAGGATATTTTAAGTAGATCAACGTTTAATTTGCTGTAATATGTCGCCTCATTCGCCTGCAATCCACGTTCGATTACAAATGTGATCGAATTTCAAAATACGAAAATTCCAATACCCGAACTCTCTTTATGCGTCCTACCGGTATTTTCATGTCCAACGTATCATATACATTACCCATAATCATTTTGAACCGGAATTTCAACAAAAAAAATTTTCAATTTTTTGTGAAAATCCATGATGGTTAGCCTTACTTTTTTTGAACCGATAAAATTTATTGTCGCCGATTCCGAATGTTTTGTGCATTTTGGATTATTTAGGATATTTTAAGTAGATCAACGTTTAATTTGCTGTAATATGTCGCCTCATTCGCCTGCAATCCACGTTCGATTACAAATGTGATCGAATTTCAAAATACGAAAATTCCAATACCCGAACTCTCTTTATGCGTCCTACCGGTATTTTCATGTCCAACGTATCATATACATTACCCATAATCATTTTGAACCGGAATTTCAACAAAAAAAAATTTTCAATTTTTTGCGAAAATCCATGATGGCTAGCCTTACTTTTTTTGAACCGATAAAATTTATTGTCGCCGATTCCGAATGTTTTGTGCATTTTGGATTATTTAGGATATTTTAAGTAGATCAACGTTTAATTTGCTGTAATATGTCGCCTCATTCGCCTGCAATCCACGTTCGATTACAAATGTGATCGAATTTCAAAATACGAAAATTCCAATACCCGAACTCTCTTTATGCGTCCTACCGGTATTTTCATATCCAACGTATCATATACATTACCCATAATCATTTTGAACCGGAATTTCAACAAAAAAAAATTTTCAATTTTTTGCGAAAATCCATGATGGTGTTAGCCTTACTTTTTTTGAACCGATAAAATTTATTGTCGCCGATTCCGAATGTTATGTGCATTTTGGATTATTTAGGATATTTTAAGTAGATCAACGTTTAATTTGCTGTAATATGTCGCCTCATTCGCCTGCAATCCACGTTCGATTACAAATGTGATCGAATTTCAAAATACGAAAATTCCAATACCCGAACTCTCTTTATGCGTCCTACCGGTATTTTCATGTCCAACGTATCATATACATTACCCATAATCATTTTGAACCGGAATTTCAACAAAAAAAAAATTTCAATTTTTTGCGAAAATCCATGATGGTTAGCCTTACTTTTTTTGAACCGATAAAATTTATTGTCGCCGATTCCGAATGTTTTGTGCATTTTGGATTATTTAGGATATTTTAAGTAGATCAACGTTTAATTTGCTGTAATATGTCGCCTCATTCGCCTGCAATCCACGTTCGATTACAAATGTGATCGAATTTCAAAATACGAAAATTCCAATACCCGAACTCTCTTTATGCGTCCTACCGGTATTTTCATGTCCAACGTATCATATACATTACCCATAATCATTTTGAACCGGAATTTCAACAAAAAAAATTTTCAATTTTTTGTGAAAATCCATGATGGTTAGCCTTACTTTTTTTGAACCGATAAAATTTATTGTCGCCGATTCCGAATGTTTTGTGCATTTTGGATTATTTAGGATATTTTAAGTAGATCAACGTTTAATTTGCTGTAATATGTCGCCTCATTCGCCTGCAATCCACGTTCGATTACAAATGTGATCGAATTTCAAAATACGAAAACTCCAATACCCGAACTCTCTTTATGCGTCCTACCGGTATTTTCATGTCCAACGTATCATATACATTACCCATAATCATTTTGAACCGGAATTTCAACAAAAAAAAATTTTCAATTTTTTGCGAAAATCCATGATGGCTAGCCTTACTTTTTTTGAACCGATAAAATTTATTGTCGCCGATTCCGAATGTTTTGTGCATTTTGGATTATTTAGGATATTTTAAGTAGATCAACGTTTAATTTGCTGTAATATGCCGCCTCATTCGCCTGCAATCCACGTTCGATTACAAATGTGATCGAATTTCAAAATACGAAAATTCCAATACCCGAACTCTCTTTATGCGTCCTACCGGTATTTTCATGTCCAACGTATCATATACATTACCCATAATCATTTTGAACCGGAATTTCAACAAAAAAAAAAATTCAATTTTTTGCGAAAATCCATGATGGTTAACCTTACTTTTTTTGAACCGATAAAATTTATTGTCGCCGATTATTGTCAACGAATGTTTTGTGCATTTTGGATTATTTAGGATATTTTAAGTAGATCAACGTTTAATTTGCTGTAATATGTCGCCTCATTCGCCTGCAATCCACGTTCGATTACAAATGTGATCGAATTTCAAAATACGAAAATTCCAATACCCGAACTCTCTTTATGCGTCCTACCGGTATTTTCATGTCCAACGTATCATATACATTACCCATAATCATTTTGAACCGGAATTTCAACAAAAAAAAATTTTCAATTTTTTGCGAAAATCCATGATGGTTAAACACCTTACTTTTTTTGAACCGATAAAATTTATTGTCGCCGATTCCGAATGTTTTGTGCATTTTGAATTATTTAGGATATTTTAGGTAGATCAACGTTTAATTTGCTGTAATATGTCGCCTCATTCGCCTGCAATCCACGTTCGATTACAAATGTGATCGAATTTCAAAATACGAAAATTCCAATACCCGAACTCTCTTTATGCGTCCTACCGGTATTTTCATGTCCAACGTATCATATACATTACCCATAATCATTTTGAACCGGAATTTCAACAAAAAAAAATTTTCAATTTTTTGAGAAAATCCATGATGGCTAGCCTTACTTTTTTTGAACCGATAAAATTTATTGTCGCCGATTCCGAATGTTTTGTGCATTTTGGATTATTTAGGATATTTTAAGTAGATCAACGTTTAATTTGCTGTAATATGTCGCCTCATTCGCCTGCAATCCACGTTCGATTACAAATGTGATCGAATTTCAAAATACGAAAATTCCAATACCCGAACTCTCTTTATGCGTCCTACCGGTATTTTCATGTCCAACGTATCATATACATTACCCATAATCATTTTGAACCGGAATTTCAACAAAAAAAAATTTTCAATTTTTTGCGAAAATCCATGATGGTACTTTTTTTGAACCGATAAAATTTATTGTCGCCGATTCCGAATGTTTTGTGCATTTTGGATTATTTAGGATATTTTAAGTAGATCAACGTTTAATTTGCTGTAATATGTCGCCTCATTCGCCTGCAATCCACGTTCGATTACAAATGTGATCGAATTTCAAAATACGAAAATTCCAATACCCGAACTCTCTTTATGCGTCCTACCGGTATTTTCATATCCAACGTATCATATACATTACCTATAATCATTTTGAACCGGAATTTCAACAACAAAAAAATTTTCAATTTTTTGCGAAAATCCATGATGGTGTTAGCCTTACTTTTTTTGAACCGATAAAATTTATTGTCGCCGATTCCGAATGTTTTGTGCATTTTGGATTATTTAGGATATTTTAAGTAGATCAACGTTTAATTTGCTGTAATATGTCGCCTCATTCGCCTGCAATCCACGTTCGATTACAAATGTGATCGAATTTCAAAATACGAAAATTCCAATACCCGAACTCTCTTTATGCGTCCTACCTGTAATTTCATGTCCAACGTATCATATACATTACCCATAATCATTTTGAACCGGAATTTCAACAAAAAAAAATTTTCAATTTTTTGCGAAAATCCATGATGGTGTTAGCCTTACTTTTTTTGAACCGATAAAATTTATTGTCGCCGATTCCGAATGTTTTGTGCATTTTGGATTATTTAGGATATTTTAAGTAGATCAACGTTTAATTTGCTGTAATATGTCGCCTCATTCGCCTGCAATCCACGTTCGATTACAAATGTGATCGAATTTCAAAATACGAACGTCCTACCGGTATTTTCATGTCCAACGTATCATATACATTACCCATAATCATTTTGAACCGGAATTTCAACAAAAAAAAAATTTCAATTTTTTGCGAAAATCCATGATGGCTAGCCTTACTTTTTTTGAACCGATAAAATTTATTGTCGCCGATTCCGAATGTTTTGTGCATTTTGGATTATTTAGGATATTTTAGGTAGATCAACGTTTAATTTGCTGTAATATGTCGCCTCATTCGCCTGCAATCCACGTTCGATTACAAATGTGATCGAATTTCAAAATACGAAAATTCCAATACCCGAACTCTCTTTATGCGTCCTACCGGTATTTTCATGTCCAACGTATCATATACATTACCCATAATCATTTTGAACCGGAATTTCAACAAAAAAAAATTTTCAATTTTTTGCGAAAATCCATGATGGTTAAACACCTTACTTTTTTTGAACCGATAAAATTTATTGTCGCCGATTCCGAATGTTTTGTGCATTTTGAATTATTTAGGATATTTTAGGTAGATCAACGTTTAATTTGCTGTAATATGTCGCCTCATTCGCCTGCAATCCACGTTCGATTACAAATGTGATCGAATTTCAAAATACGAAAATTCCAATACCCGAACTCTCTTTATGCGTCCTACCGGTATTTTCATGTCCAACGTATCATATACATTACCCATAATCATTTTGAACCGGAATTTCAACAAAAAAAAATTTTCAATTTTTTGCGAAAATCCATGATGGTTAACCTTACTTTTTTGAACCGATAAAATTTATTGTCGCCGATTCCGAATGTTTTGTGCATTTTGGATTATTTAGGATATTTTAAGTAGATCAACGTTTAATTTGCTGTAATATGTCGCCTCATTCGCCTGCAATCCACGTTCGATTACAAATGTGATCGAATTTCAAAATACGAAAATTCCAATACCCGAACTCTCTTTATGCGTCCTACCGGTATTTTCATGTCCAACGTATCATATACATTACCCATAATCATTTTGAACCAGAATTTCAACAAAAAAAAATTTTCAATTTTTTGCGAAAATCCATGATGGTTAGCCTTACTTTTTTTGAACCGATAAAATTTATTGTCGCCGATTCCGAATGTTTTGTGCATTTTGGATTATTTAGGATATTTTAAGTAGATCAACGTTTAATTTGCTGTAATATGTCGCCTCATTCGCCTGCAATCCACGTTCGATTACAAATGTGATCGAATTTCAAAATACGAAAATTCCAATACCCGAACTCTCTTTATGCGTCCTACCGGTATTTTCATGTCCAACGTATCATATACATTACCCATAATCATTTTGAACCGGAATTTAAACAAAAAAAAATTTTCAATTTTTTGCGAAAATCCATGATGGCTAGCCTTACTTTTTTTGAACCGATAAAATTTATTGTCGCCGATTCCGAATGTTTTGTGCATTTTGGATTATTTAGGATATTTTAGGTAGATCAACGTTTAATTTGCTGTAATATGTCGCCTCATTCGCCTGCAATCCACGTTCGATTACAAATGTGATCGAATTTCAAAATACGAAAATTCCAATACCCGAACTCTCTTTATGCGTCCTACCGGTATTTTCATGTCCAACGTATCATATACATTACCCATAATCATTTTGAACCGGAATTTCAACAAAAAAAAATTTTCAATTTTTTGCGAAAATCCATGATGGTTAACCTTACTTTTTTGAACCGATAAAATTTATTGTCGCCGATTCCGAATGTTTTGTGCATTTTGGATTATTTAGGATATTTTAAGTAGATCAACGTTTAATTTGCTGTAATATGTCGCCTCATTCGCCTGCAATCCACGTTCGATTACAAATGTGATCGAATTTCAAAATACGAAAATTCCAATACCCGAACTCTCTTTATGCGTCCTACCGGTATTTTCATGTCCAACGTATCATATACATTACCCATAATCATTTTGAACCGGAATTTCAACAAAAAAAAATTTTCAATTTTTTGCGAAAATCCATGATGGTACTTTTTTTGAACCGATAAAATTTATTGTCGCCGATTCCGAATGTTTTGTGCATTTTGGATTATTTAGGATATTTTAAGTAGATCAACGTTTAATTTGCTGTAATATGTCGCCTCATTCGCCTGCAATCCACGTTCGATTACAAATGTGATCGAATTTAAAAATACGAAAATTCCAATACCCGAACTCTCTTTATGCGTCCTACCGGTATTTTCATGTCCAACGTATCATATACATTACCCATAATCATTTTGAACCGGAATTTCAACAAAAAAAAATTTTCAATTTTTTGCGAAAATCCATGATGGTTGTTAGCCTTACTTTTTTTGAACCGATAAAATTTATTGTCGCCGATTCCGAATGTTTTGTGCATTTTGGATTATTTAGGATATTTTAGGTAGATCAACGTTTAATTTGCTGTAATATGTCGCCTCATTCGCCTGCAATCCACGTTCGATTACAAATGTGATCGAATTTCAAAATACGAAAATTCCAATACCCGAACTCTCTTTATGCGTCCTACCGGTATTTTCATGTCCAACGTATCATATACATTACCCATAATCATTTTGAACCGGAATTTCAACAAAAAAAAATTTTCAATTTTTTGCGAAAATCCATGATGGTTAACCTTACTTTTTTGAACCGATAAAATTTATTGTCGCCGATTCCGAATGTTTTGTGCATTTTGGATTATTTAGGATATTTTAAGTAGATCAACGTTTAATTTGCTGTAATATGTCGCCTCATTCGCCTGCAATCCACGTTCGATTACAAATGTGATCGAATTTCAAAATACGAAAATTCCAATACCCGAACTCTCTTTATGCGTCCTACCGGTATTTTCATGTCCAACGTATCATATACATTACCCATAATCATTTTGAACCGGAATTTCAACAAAAAAAAATTTTCAATTTTTTGCGAAAATCCATGATGGTACTTTTTTTGAACCGATAAAATTTATTGTCGCCGATTCCGAATGTTTTGTGCATTTTGGATTATTTAGGATATTTTAAGTAGATCAACGTTTAATTTGCTGTAATATGTCGCCTCATTCGCCTGCAATCCACGTTCGATTACAAATGTGATCGAATTTCAAAATACGAAAATTCCAATACCTGAACTCTCTTTATGCGTCCTACCGGTATTTTCATGTCCAACGTATCATATACATTACCCATAATCATTTTGAACCGGAATTTCAACAAAAAAAAATTTTCAATTTTTTGCGAAAATCCATGATGTACCCTTACTTTTTTTGAACCGATAAAATTTATTGTCGCCGATTCCGAATGTTTTGTGCATTTTGGATTATTTGGGATATTTTAAGTAGATCAACGTTTAATTTGCTGTAATATGTCGCCTCATTCGCCTGCAATCCACGTTCGATTAAAAATGTGATCGAATTTCAAAATACGAAAATTCCAATACCCGAACTCTCTTTATGCGTCCTACCGGTATTTTCATGTCCAACGTATCATATACATTACCCATAATCATTTTGAACCGGAATTTCAACAAAAAAAAATTTTCAATTTTTTGCGAAAATCCATGATGGTTAGCCTTACTTTTTTTGGACCGATAAAATTTATTGTCGCCGATTCCGAATGTTTTGTGCATTTTGGATTATTTAGGATATTTTAAGTAGATCAACGTTTAATTTGCTGTAATATGTCGCCTCATTCGCCTGCAATCCACGTTCGATTACAAATGTGATCGAATTTCAAAATACGAAAATTCCAATACCCGAACTCTCTTTATGCGTCCTACCGGTATTTTCATGTCCAACGTATCATATACATTACCCATAATCATTTTGAACCGGAATTTCAACAAAAAAAATTTTTCAATTTTTTGCGAAAATCCATGATGGTTAGCCTTACTTTTTTTGAACCGATAAAATTTATTGTCGCCGATTCCGAATGTTTTGTGCATTTTGGATTATTTAGGATATTTTAAGTAGATCAACGTTTAATTTGCTGTAATATGTCGCCTCATTCGCCTGCAATCCACGTTCGATTACAAATGTGATCGAATTTCAAAATACGAAAATTCCAATACCCGAACTCTCTTTATGCGTCCTACCGGTATTTTCATGTCCAACGTATCATATACATTACCCATAATCATTTTGAACCGGAATTTCAAGAAAAAAAAATTTTCAATTTTTTGCGAAAATCCATGATGTAGCCTTACTTTTTTTGAACCGATAAAATTTATTGTCGCCGATTCCGAATGTTTTGTGCATTTTGGATTATTTAGGATATTTTAAGTAGATCAACGTTTAATTTGCTGTAATATGTCGCCTCATTCGCCTGCAATCCACGTTCGATTACAAATGTGATCGAATTTCAAAATACGAAAATTCCAATACCCGAACTCTCTTTATGCGTCCTACCGGTATTTTCATGTCCAACGTATCATATACATTACCCATAATCATTTTGAACCGGAATTTCAAGAAAAAAAAATTTTCAATTTTTTGCGAAAATCCATGATGTAGCCTTACTTTTTTTGAACCGATAAAATTTATTGTCGCCGATTCCGAATGTTTTGTGCATTTTGGATTATTTAGGATATTTTAGGTAGATCAACGTTTAATTTGCTGTAATATGTCGCCTCATTCGCCTGCAATCCACGTTCGATTACAAATGTGATCGAATTTTAAAATACGAAAATTCCAATACCCGAACTCTCTTTATGCGTCCTACCGGTATTTTCATGTCCAACGTATCATATACATTACCCATAATCATTTTGAACCGGAATTTCAACAAAAAAAAAATTTCAATTTTTTGCGAAAATCCATGATGGTTAGCCTTACTTTTTTTGAACCGATAAAATTTATTGTCGCCGATTCCGAATGTTTTGTGCATTTTGGATTATTTAGGATATTTTAAGTAGATCAACGTTTAATTTGCTGTAATATGTCGCCTCATTCGCCTGCAATCCACGTTCGATTACAAATGTGATCGAATTTCAAAATACGAAAATTCCAATACCCGAACTCTCTTTATGCGTCCTACCGGTATTTTCATGTCCAACGTATCATATACATTACCCATAATCATTTTGAACCGGAATTTCAACAAAAAAAAATTTTCAATTTTTTGCGAAAATCCATGATGGTGTTAGCCTTACTTTTTTTGAACCGATAAAATTTATTGTCGCCGATTCCGAATGTTTTGTGCATTTTGGATTATTTAGGATATTTTAGGTAGATCAACGTTTAATTTGCTGTAATATGTCGCCTCATTCGCCTGCAATCCACGTTCGATTACAAATGTGATCGAATTTCAAAATACGAAAATTCCAATACCCGAACTCTCTTTATGCGTCCTACCGGTATTTTCATGTCCAACGTATCATATACATTACCCATAATCATTTTGAACCGGAATTTCAACAAAAAAAAATTTTCAATTTTTTGCGAAAATCCATGATGGTACTTTTTTTGAACCGATAAAATTTATTGTCGCCGATTCCGAATGTTTTGTGCATTTTGGATTATTTAGGATATTTTAAGTAGATCAACGTTTAATTTGCTGTAATATGTCGCCTCATTCGCCTGCAATCCACGTTCGATTACAAATGTGATCGAATTTCAAAATACGAAAATTCCAATACCCGAACTCTCTTTATGCGTCCTACCGGTATTTTCATGTCCAACGTATCATATACATTACCCATAATCATTTTGAACCGGAATTTCAACAAAAAAAATTTTTCAATTTTTTGCGAAAATCCATGATGGTGTTAGCCTTACTTTTTTTGAACCGATAAAATTTATTGTCGCCGATTCCGAATGTTTTGTGCATTTTGGATTATTTAGGATATTTTAAGTAGATCAACGTTTAATTTGCTGTAATATGTCGCCTCATTCGCCTGCAATCCACGTTCGATTACAAATGTGATCGAATTTCAAAATACGAAAATTCCAATACCCGAACTCTCTTTATGCGTCCTACCGGTATTTTCATGTCCAACGTATCATATACATTACCCATAATCATTTTGAACCGGAATTTCAACAAAAAAAAATTTTCAATTTTTTGCGAAAATCCATGATGAGCCTTACTTTTTTTGAACCGATAAAATTTATTGTCGCCGATTCCGAATGTTTTGTGCATTTTGGATTATTTAGGATATTTTAAGTAGATCAACGTTTAATTTGCTGTAATATGTCGCCTCATTCGCCTGCAATCCACGTTCGATTACAAATGTGATCGAATTTCAAAATACGAAAATTCCAATACCCGAACTCTCTTTATGCGTCCTACCGGTATTTTCATGTCCAACGTATCATATACATTACCCATAATCATTTTGAACCGGAATTTCAAGAAAAAAAAAATTTCAATTTTTTGCGAAAATCCATGATGTAGCCTTACTTTTTTTGAACCGATAAAATTTATTGTCGCCGATTCCGAATGTTTTGTGCATTTTGGATTATTTAGGATATTTTAAGTAGATCAACGTTTAATTTGCTGTAATATGTCGCCTCATTCGCCTGCAATCCACGTTCGATTACAAATGTGATCGAATTTTAAAATACGAAAATTCCAATACCCGAACTCTCTTTATGCGTCCTACCGGTATTTTCATGTCCAACGTATCATATACATTACCCATAATCATTTTGAACCGGAATTTCAACAAAAAAAAATTTTCAATTTTTTGCGAAAATCCATGATGGTTAGCCTTACTTTTTTTGAACCGATAAAATTTATTGTCGCCGATTCCGAATGTTTTGTGCATTTTGGATTATTTAGGATATTTTAAGTAGATCAACGTTTAATTTGCTGTAATATGTCGCCTCATTCGCCTGCAATCCACGTTCGATTACAAATGTGATCGAATTTCAAAATACGAACGTCCTACCGGTATTTTCATGTCCAACGTATCATATACATTACCCATAATCATTTTGAACCGGAATTTCAACAAAAAAAAAATTTCAATTTTTTGCGAAAATCCATGATGGCTAGCCTTACTTTTTTTGAACCGATAAAATTTATTGTCGCCGATTCCGAATGTTTTGTGCATTTTGGATTATTTAGGATATTTTAGGTAGATCAACGTTTAATTTGCTGTAATATGTCGCCTCATTCGCCTGCAATCCACGTTCGATTACAAATGTGATCGAATTTCAAAATACGAAAATTCCAATACCCGAACTCTCTTTATGCGTCCTACCGGTATTTTCATGTCCAACGTATCATATACATTACCCATAATCATTTTGAACCGGAATTTCAACAAAAAAAAATTTTCAATTTTTTGCGAAAATCCATGATGGTTAAACACCTTACTTTTTTTGAACCGATAAAATTTATTGTCGCCGATTCCGAATGTTTTGTGCATTTTGAATTATTTAGGATATTTTAGGTAGATCAACGTTTAATTTGCTGTAATATGTCGCCTCATTCGCCTGCAATCCACGTTCGATTACAAATGTGATCGAATTTCAAAATACGAAAATTCCAATACCCGAACTCTCTTTATGCGTCCTACCGGTATTTTCATGTCCAACGTATCATATACATTACCCATAATCATTTTGAACCAGAATTTCAACAAAAAAAAATTTTCAATTTTTTGCGAAAATCCATGATGGTTAGCCTTACTTTTTTTGAACCGATAAAATTTATTGTCGCCGATTCCGAATGTTTTGTGCATTTTGGATTATTTAGGATATTTTAAGTAGATCAACGTTTAATTTGCTGTAATATGTCGCCTCATTCGCCTGCAATCCACGTTCGATTACAAATGTGATCGAATTTCAAAATACGAAAATTCCAATACCCGAACTCTCTTTATGCGTCCTACCGGTATTTTCATGTCCAACGTATCATATACATTACCCATAATCATTTTGAACCGGAATTTAAACAAAAAAAAATTTTCAATTTTTTGCGAAAATCCATGATGGCTAGCCTTACTTTTTTTGAACCGATAAAATTTATTGTCGCCGATTCCGAATGTTTTGTGCATTTTGGATTATTTAGGATATTTTAGGTAGATCAACGTTTAATTTGCTGTAATATGTCGCCTCATTCGCCTGCAATCCACGTTCGATTACAAATGTGATCGAATTTCAAAATACGAAAATTCCAATACCCGAACTCTCTTTATGCGTCCTACCGGTATTTTCATGTCCAACGTATCATATACATTACCCATAATCATTTTGAACCGGAATTTCAACAAAAAAAAATTTTCAATTTTTTGCGAAAATCCATGATGGTTAACCTTACTTTTTTGAACCGATAAAATTTATTGTCGCCGATTCCGAATGTTTTGTGCATTTTGGATTATTTAGGATATTTTAAGTAGATCAACGTTTAATTTGCTGTAATATGTCGCCTCATTCGCCTGCAATCCACGTTCGATTACAAATGTGATCGAATTTCAAAATACGAAAATTCCAATACCCGAACTCTCTTTATGCGTCCTACCGGTATTTTCATGTCCAACGTATCATATACATTACCCATAATCATTTTGAACCGGAATTTCAACAAAAAAAAATTTTCAATTTTTTGCGAAAATCCATGATGGTACTTTTTTTGAACCGATAAAATTTATTGTCGCCGATTCCGAATGTTTTGTGCATTTTGGATTATTTAGGATATTTTAAGTAGATCAACGTTTAATTTGCTGTAATATGTCGCCTCATTCGCCTGCAATCCACGTTCGATTACAAATGTGATCGAATTTAAAAATACGAAAATTCCAATACCCGAACTCTCTTTATGCGTCCTACCGGTATTTTCATGTCCAACGTATCATATACATTACCCATAATCATTTTGAACCGGAATTTCAACAAAAAAAAATTTTCAATTTTTTGCGAAAATCCATGATGGCTAGCCTTACTTTTTTTGAACCGATAAAATTTATTGTCGCCGATTCCGAATGTTTTGTGCATTTTGGATTATTTAGGATATTTTAGGTAGATCAACGTTTAATTTGCTGTAATATGTCGCCTCATTCGCCTGCAATCCACGTTCGATTACAAATGTGATCGAATTTCAAAATACGAAAATTCCAATACCCGAACTCTCTTTATGCGTCCTACCGGTATTTTCATGTCCAACGTATCATATACATTACCCATAATCATTTTGAACCGGAATTTCAACAAAAAAAAATTTTCAATTTTTTGCGAAAATCCATGATGGTTAACCTTACTTTTTTGAACCGATAAAATTTATTGTCGCCGATTCCGAATGTTTTGTGCATTTTGGATTATTTAGGATATTTTAAGTAGATCAACGTTTAATTTGCTGTAATATGTCGCCTCATTCGCCTGCAATCCACGTTCGATTACAAATGTGATCGAATTTCAAAATACGAAAATTCCAATACCCGAACTCTCTTTATGCGTCCTACCGGTATTTTCATGTCCAACGTATCATATACATTACCCATAATCATTTTGAACCGGAATTTCAACAAAAAAAAATTTTCAATTTTTTGCGAAAATCCATGATGGTACTTTTTTTGAACCGATAAAATTTATTGTCGCCGATTCCGAATGTTTTGTGCATTTTGGATTATTTAGGATATTTTAAGTAGATCAACGTTTAATTTGCTGTAATATGTCGCCTCATTCGCCTGCAATCCACGTTCGATTACAAATGTGATCGAATTTCAAAATACGAAAATTCCAATACCTGAACTCTCTTTATGCGTCCTACCGGTATTTTCATGTCCAACGTATCATATACATTACCCATAATCATTTTGAACCGGAATTTCAACAAAAAAAAATTTTCAATTTTTTGCGAAAATCCATGATGTACCCTTACTTTTTTTGAACCGATAAAATTTATTGTCGCCGATTCCGAATGTTTTGTGCATTTTGGATTATTTGGGATATTTTAAGTAGATCAACGTTTAATTTGCTGTAATATGTCGCCTCATTCGCCTGCAATCCACGTTCGATTAAAAATGTGATCGAATTTCAAAATACGAAAATTCCAATACCCGAACTCTCTTTATGCGTCCTACCGGTATTTTCATGTCCAACGTATCATATACATTACCCATAATCATTTTGAACCGGAATTTCAACAAAAAAAAATTTTCAATTTTTTGCGAAAATCCATGATGGTTAGCCTTACTTTTTTTGGACCGATAAAATTTATTGTCGCCGATTCCGAATGTTTTGTGCATTTTGGATTATTTAGGATATTTTAAGTAGATCAACGTTTAATTTGCTGTAATATGTCGCCTCATTCGCCTGCAATCCACGTTCGATTACAAATGTGATCGAATTT
This sequence comes from Nephrotoma flavescens, assembly GCA_932526605.1. Lineage (NCBI taxonomy): Eukaryota > Metazoa > Arthropoda > Insecta > Diptera > Tipulidae > Nephrotoma > Nephrotoma flavescens. The sequence goes on from OW052220.1 coordinate 212,545,520, forward strand.
CAAAATACGAAAATTCCAATACCCGAACTCTCTTTATGCGTCCTACCGGTATTTTCATGTCCAACGTATCATATACATTACCCATAATCATTTTGAACCGGAATTTCAAGAAAAAAAAATTTTCAATTTTTTGCGAAAATCCATGATGTAGCCTTACTTTTTTTGAACCGATAAAATTTATTGTCGCCGATTCCGAATGTTTTGTGCATTTTGGATTATTTAGGATATTTTAGGTAGATCAACGTTTAATTTGCTGTAATATGTCGCCTCATTCGCCTGCAATCCACGTTCGATTACAAATGTGATCGAATTTTAAAATACGAAAATTCCAATACCCGAACTCTCTTTATGCGTCCTACCGGTATTTTCATGTCCAACGTATCATATACATTACCCATAATCATTTTGAACCGGAATTTCAACAAAAAAAAAATTTCAATTTTTTGCGAAAATCCATGATGGCTAGCCTTACTTTTTTTGAACCGATAAAATTTATTGTCGCCGATTCCGAATGTTTTGTGCATTTTGGATTATTTAGGATATTTTAGGTAGATCAACGTTTAATTTGCTGTAATATGTCGCCTCATTCGCCTGCAATCCACGTTCGATTACAAATGTGATCGAATTTTAAAATACGAAAATTCCAATACCCGAACTCTCTTTATGCGTCCTACCGGTATTTTCATGTCCAACGTATCATATACATTACCCATAATCATTTTGAACCGGAATTTCAACAAAAAAAAAATTTCAATTTTTTGCGAAAATCCATGATGGTTAGCCTTACTTTTTTTGAACCGATAAAATTTATTGTCGCCGATTCCGAATGTTTTGTGCATTTTGGATTATTTAGGATATTTTAAGTAGATCAACGTTTAATTTGCTGTAATATGTCGCCTCATTCGCCTGCAATCCACGTTCGATTACAAATGTGATCGAATTTCAAAATACGAAAATTCCAATACCCGAACTCTCTTTATGCGTCCTACCGGTATTTTCATGTCCAACGTATCATATACATTACCCATAATCATTTTGAACCGGAATTTCAAGAAAAAAAAATTTTCAATTTTTTGCGAAAATCCATGATGTAGCCTTACTTTTTTTGAACCGATAAAATTTATTGTCGCCGATTCCGAATGTTTTGTGCATTTTGGATTATTTAGGATATTTTAAGTAGATCAACGTTTAATTTGCTGTAATATGTCGCCTCATTCGCCTGCAATCCACGTTCGATTACAAATGTGATCGAATTTCAAAATACGAAAATTCCAATACCCGAACTCTCTTTATGCGTCCTACCGGTATTTTCATGTCCAACGTATCATATACATTACCCATAATCATTTTGAACCGGAATTTCAAGAAAAAAAAATTTTCAATTTTTTGCGAAAATCCATGATGTAGCCTTACTTTTTTTGAACCGATAAAATTTATTGTCGCCGATTCCGAATGTTTTGTGCATTTTGGATTATTTAGGATATTTTAGGTAGATCAACGTTTAATTTGCTGTAATATGTCGCCTCATTCGCCTGCAATCCACGTTCGATTACAAATGTGATCGAATTTTAAAATACGAAAATTCCAATACCCGAACTCTCTTTATGCGTCCTACCGGTATTTTCATGTCCAACGTATCATATACATTACCCATAATCATTTTGAACCGGAATTTCAACAAAAAAAAAATTTCAATTTTTTGCGAAAATCCATGATGGTTAGCCTTACTTTTTTTGAACCGATAAAATTTATTGTCGCCGATTCCGAATGTTTTGTGCATTTTGGATTATTTAGGATATTTTAAGTAGATCAACGTTTAATTTGCTGTAATATGTCGCCTCATTCGCCTGCAATCCACGTTCGAGTGATCGAATTTCAAAATACGAAAATTCCAATACCCGAACTCTCTTTATGCGTCCTACCGGTATTTTCATGTCCAACGTATCATATACATTACCCATAATCATTTTGAACCGGAATTTCAACAAAAAAAAATTTTCAATTTTTTGCGAAAATCCATGATGGTACTTTTTTTGAACCGATAAAATTTATTGTCGCCGATTCCGAATGTTTTGTGCATTTTGGATTATTTAGGATATTTTAAGTAGATCAACGTTTAATTTGCTGTAATATGTCGCCTCATTCGCCTGCAATCCACGTTCGATTACAAATGTGATCGAATTTCAAAATACGAAAATTCCAATACCCGAACTCTCTTTATGCGTCCTACCGGTATTTTCATGTCCAACGTATCATATACATTACCCATAATCATTTTGAACCGGAATTTTCAACAAAAAAAATTTTTCAATTTTTTGCGAAAAATCCATGATGGTGTTTAGCCTTACTTTTTTTGAACCGATAAAATTTATTGTCGCCGATTCCGAATGTTTTTGTGCATTTTGGATTATTTAGGATATTTTAAGTAGATCAACGTTTAATTTGCTGTAATATGTCGCCTCATTCGCCTGCAATCCACGTTCGATTACAAATGTGATCGAATTTCAAAATACGAAAATTCCAATACCCGAACTCTCTTTATGCGTCCTACCGGTATTTTCATGTCCAACGTATCATATACATTACCCATAATCATTTTGAACCGGAATTTCAACAAAAAAAAATTTTCAATTTTTTGCGAAAATCCATGATGAGCCTTACTTTTTTTGAACCGATAAAATTTATTGTCGCCGATTCCGAATGTTTTGTGCATTTTGGATTATTTAGGATATTTTAAGTAGATCAACGTTTAATTTGCTGTAATATGTCGCCTCATTCGCCTGCAATCCACGTTCGATTACAAATGTGATCGAATTTCAAAATACGAAAATTCCAATACCCGAACTCTCTTTATGCGTCCTACCGGTATTTTCATGTCCAACGTATCATATACATTACCCATAATCATTTTGAACCGGAATTTCAAGAAAAAAAAAATTTCAATTTTTTGCGAAAATCCATGATGAGCCTTACTTTTTTTGAACCGATAAAATTTATTGTCGCCGATTCCGAATTGTTTTGTGCATTTTGGATTATTTAGGATATTTTAAGTAGATCAACGTTTAATTTGCTGTAATATGTCGCCTCATTCGCCTGCAATCCACGTTCGAATTACAAATGTGATCGAATTTTAAAATACGAAAATTCCAATACCCGAACTCTCTTTATGCGTCCTACCGGTATTTTCATGTCCAACGTATCATATACATTACCCATAATCATTTTGAACCAGGAATTTCAACAAAAAAAAATTTTCAATTTTTTGCGAAAAATCCATGATGGTTAGCCTTACTTTTTTTGAACCGATAAAATTTATTGTCGCCGATTCCGAATGTTTTGTGCATTTTGGATTATTTAGGATATTTTAAGTAGATCAACGTTTAATTTGCTGTAATATGTCGCTTCATTCGCCTGCAATCCACGTTCGATTACAAATGTGATCGAATTTCAAAATACGAAAATTCCAATACCCGAACTCTCTTTATGCGTCCTACCGGTATTTTCATGTCCAACGTATCATATACATTACTCATAATCATTTTGAACCGGAATTTCAACAAAAAAAAAATTTTCAATTTTTTGCGAAAATCCATGATGGCTAGCCTTACTTTTTTTGGACCGATAAAATTTATTGTCGCCGATTCCGAATGTTTTGTGCATTTTGGATTATTTAGGATATTTTAAGTAGATCAAACGTTTAATTTGCTGTAATATGTCGCCTCATTCGCCCGCAATCCACGTTCGATTACAAATGTGATCGAATTTCAAAATACGAAAATTCCAATACCCGAACTCTCTTTATGCGTCCTACCGGTATTTTCATGTCCAACGTATCATATACATTACCCATAATCATTTTGAACCGGAATTTCAACAAAAAAAAATTTTCAATTTTTTGCGAAAATCCATGATGGTGTTAGCCTTACTTTTTTTGAACCGATAAAAATTTATTGTCGCCGATTCCGAATGTTTTGTGCATTTTGGATTATTTAGGATATTTTAAGTAGATCAACGTTTAATTTGCTGTAATATGTCGCCTCATTCGCCTGCAATCCACGTTCGATTACAAATGTGATCGAATTTCAAAATACGAAAATTCCAATACCCGAACTCTCTTTATGCGTCCTAACCGGTATTTTCATGTCCAACGTATCATATACATTACCCATAATCATTTTGAACCGGAATTTCAACAAAAAAAAATTTTCAATTTTTGCGAAAATCCATGATGGTACTTTTTTTGAACCGATAAAAATTTATTGTCGCCGATTCGAATGTTTTGTGCATTTTGGATTATTTAGGATATTTTAAGTAGATCAACGTTTAATTTGCTGTAATATGTCGCCTCATTCGCCTGCAATCCACGTTCGATTACAAATGTGATCGAATTTCAAAATACGAAAATTCCAATACCTGAACTCTCTTTATGCGTCCTACCGGTATTTTCATGTCCAACGTATCATATACATTACCCATAATCATTTTGAACCGGAATTTCAACAAAAAAAAAATTTCAATTTTTTGCGAAAATCCATGATGGTTAGCCTTACTTTTTTTGAACCCGATAAAATTTATTGTCGCCGATTCCGAATGTTTTTGCATTTTGGATTATTTGGGGATATTTTAAGTAGATCAACGTTTAATTTGCTGTAATATGTCGGCCTCATTCGCCTGCAATCCACGTTCGATTAAAAATGTGATCGAATTTCAAAATACGAAAATTCCAATACCCGAACTCTCTTTATGCGTCCTACCGGTATTTTCATGTCCAAACGTATCATATACATTACCCCATAATCATTTTGAACCGGAATTTCAACAAAAAAAAATTTTCATTTTTTGCGAAAATCCATGATGGTTAGCCCTTACTTTTTTTGGACCGATAAAATTTATTGTCGCCGATTCCGAATGTTTTGTGCATTTTGGATTATTTAGGATATTTTAAGTAGATCAACGTTTAATTTGCTGTAATATGTCGCCTCATTCGCCTGCAATCCACGTTCGATTACAAATGTGATCGAATTTCAAAATACGAAAATTCCAATACCCGAACTCTCTTTATGCGTCCTACCGGTATTTTCATGTCCAACGTATCATATACATTACCCATAATCATTTTGAACCGGAATTTCAACAAAAAAAAATTTTCAATTTTTTGCGAAAATCCATGATGTTAGCCTTACTTTTTTTGAACCGATAAAATTTATTGTCGCCGATTCCGAATGTTTTGTGCATTTTGGATTATTTAGGATATTTTAAGTAGATCAACGTTTAATTTGCTGTAATATGTCGCCTCATTCGCCTGCAATCCACGTTCGATTACAAATGTGATCGAATTTCAAAATACGAAAATTCCAATACCCGAACTCTCTTTATGCGTCCTACCGGTATTTTCATGTCCAACGTATCATATACATTACCCATAATCATTTTTGAACCGGAATTTCAAGAAAAAAAAAATTTTCAATTTTTTGCGAAAATCCATGATGTAGCTTACTTTTTTTGAACCGATAAAATTTATTGTCGCCGATTCCGAATGTTTTGTGCATTTTGGATTATTTAGGATATTTTAAGTAGATCAACGTTTAATTTGCTGTAATATGTCGCCTCATTCGCCTGCAATCCACGTTCGATTACAAATGTGATCGAATTTCAAAATACGAAAATTCCAATACCCGAACTCTCTTTATGCGTCCTACCGGTATTTTCATGTCCAACGTATCATATACATTACCCATAATCATTTTGAACCGGAATTTCAACAAAAAAAAATTTTCAATTTTTTGCGAAAATCCATGATGGTTAGCCTTACTTTTTTTGAACCGATAAAATTTATTGTCGCCGATTCCGAATGTTTTGTGCATTTTGGATTATTTAGGATATTTTAAGTAGATCAACGTTTAATTTGCTGTAATATGTCGCCTCATTCGCCTGCAATCCACGTTCGATTACAAATGTGATCGAATTTCAAAATACGAAAATTCCAATACCCGAACTCTCTTTATGCGTCCTACCGGTATTTTCATGTCCAACGTATCATATACATTACCCATAATCATTTTGAACCGGAATTTCAAGAAAAAAAATTTTCAATTTTTTGCGAAAATCCATGATGTAGCCTTACTTTTTTTGAACCGATAAAATTTATTGTCGCCGATTCCGAATGTTTGTGCATTTTGGATTATTTAGGATATTTCAGGTAGATCAACGTTTAATTTGCTGTAATATGTCGCCTCATTCGCCTGCAATCCACGTTCGATTACAAATGTGATCGAATTTCAAAATACGAAAATTCCAATACCCGAACTCTCTTTATGCGTCCTACCCGGTATTTTCATGTCCAACGTATCATATACATTACCCATAATCATTTTGAACCGTAATTTCAACAAAAAAATTTTTTCAATTTTTTGCGAAAATCCATGATGTAGCCTTACTTTTTTTGAACCGATAAAATTTATTGTCGCCGATTCCGAATGTTTTGTGCATTTTGGATTATTTAGGATATTTTAAGTAGATCAACGTTTAATTTGCTGTAATATGTCGCCTCAATTCGCCTGCAATCCACGTTCGATTACAAATGTGATCGAATTTCAAAATACGAAAACATCCAATACCCGAACTCCCTTTATGCGTCCTACCGGTATTTTCTTGCCCAAACGTATCATATACATTACCCATAATCATTTTGAACCGGAATTTCAACAAAAAAAAAATTTTCAATTTTTTGCGAAAATCCATGATGGTTGTTAGCCTTACTTTTTTTGAACCGATAAAATTTATTGTCGCCGATTCCGAATGTTTTTGTGCATTTTGGATTATTTAGGATATTTTAAGTAGATCAAACGTTTAATTTGCTGTAATATGTCGCCTCATTCGCCTGCAATCCACGTTCGATTACAAAGTGATCGAATTTCAAAATACGAAAAATTCCAATACCCGAACTCTCTTTATGCGTCCTACCGGTATTTTCATGTCCAACGTATCATATACATTACCCATAATCATTTTGAACCGGAATTTCAACAAAAAAAAAATTTTCAATTTTTTGCGAAAATCCATGATGAGCCTTACTTTTTTTGAACCGATAAAATTTATTGTCGCCGATTCCGAATGTTTTGTGCATTTTGGATTATTTAGGATATTTTAAGTAGATCAACGTTTAATTTGCTGTAATATGTCGCCTTCATTCGCCTGCAATCCACGTTCGATTACAAATGTGATCGAATTTCAAAATACGAAAATTCCAATACCCGAACTCTCTTTATGCGTCCCTACCGGTATTTTCATGTCTCAACGTAATCATATACATTACCCATAATCATTTTGAACCGGAATTTCAAGAAAAAAAAATTTTCAATTTTTTGCGAAAATCCATGATGTAGCCTTACTTTTTTTGAACCGATAAAATTTATTGTCGCCCGATTCGAATGTTTTGTGCATTTTGGATTATTTAGGATATTTTAGGTAGATCAACGTTTAATTTGCTGTAATATGTCGCCTCATTCGCCTGCAATCCACGTTCGATTACAAATGTGATCGAATTTTAAAATACGAAAATTCCAATACCCCGAACTCTCCTTTATGCGTCCTACCGGTATTTTCATGTCCAACGTATCATATACATTACCCATAATCATTTTGAACCGGAATTTCAACAAAAAAAAAATTTTCAATTTTTTGCGAAAATCCATGATGTTAGCCTTACTTTTTTTGAACCGATAAAATTTATTGTCGCCGATTCCGAATGTTTTGTGCATTTTGGATTATTTAGGATATTTTAAGTAGATCAACGTTTAATTTGCTGTAATATGTCGCCTCATTCGCCTGCAATCCACGTTCGATTACAAATGTGATCGAATTTCAAAATACGAAAATTCCAATACCGAACTCTCTTTATGCGTCCTACCGGTATTTTCATGTCCAACGTATCATATACATTACCCATAATCATTTTGAACCGGAATTTCAACAAAAAAAAATTTTTCAATTTTTTGCGAAAATCCATGATGGTACTTTTTTTGAACCGATAAAATTTATTGTCGCCGATTCCGAATGTTTTGTGCATTTTGGATTATTTAGGATATTTTAAGTAGATCAACGTTTAATTTGCTGTAATATGTCGCCTCATTCGCCTGCAATCCACGTTCGATTACAAATGTCGAATTTCAAAATACGAAAATTCCAATACCCGAACTCTCTTTATGCGTCCTACCGGTATTTTCATGTCCAACGTATCATATACATTACTCATAATCATTTTGAACCGGAATTTCAACAAAAAAAAAATTTTCAATTTTTTGCGAAAATCCATGATGGTTAGCCTTACTTTTTTTGGACCGATAAAATTTATTGTCGCCGATTCCGAATGTTTTGTGCATTTTTGATTATTTAGGATATTTTAAGTAGATCAACGTTTAATTTGCTGTAATATGTCGCCTCATTCGCCTGCAATCCACGTTCGATTACAAATGTGATCGAATTTCAAAATACGAAAATTCCAATACCCCGAACTCTCTTTAATGGCGTCCTACCGGTATTTTCATGTCCAACGTATCATATACATTACCCATAATCATTTTGAACCGGAATTTTCAACAAAAAAAAAATTTTCAATTTTTTGCGAAAATCCATGATGGCTAGCCTTACTTTTTTTGAACCGATAAAATTTATTGTCGCCGATTCCGAATGTTTTGTGCATTTTGGATTATTTAGGATATTTTTAAGTAGATCAACGTTTAATTTTGCTGTAATATGTCGCCTCATTCGCCTGCAATCCACGTTCGATTACAAATGTGATCGAATTCAAAATACGAAAATTCCAATACCCCGAACTCTCTTTATGCGTCCTACCGGTATTTTCATATCCAACGTATCATATACATTACCTATAATCATTTTGAACCGGAATTTCAACAACAAAAAAATTTTCAATTTTTTGCGAAAATCCATGATGGTGTTAGCCTTACTTTTTTTGAACCGATAAAATTTATTGTCGCCGATTCCGAATGTTTTGTGCATTTTGGATTATTTAGGATATTTTAAGTAGATCAACGTTTAATTTGCTGTAATATGTCGCCTCATTCGCCTGCAATCCACGTTCGATTACAAATGTGATCGAATTTCAAAATACGAAAATTCCAATACCCGAACTCTCTTTATGCGTCCTACCTGTAATTTCATGTCCAACGTATCATATACATTACCCATAATCATTTGAACCGGAATTTCAACAAAAAAAAATTTTCAATTTTTTGCGAAAATCCATGATGGTGTTAGCCTTACTTTTTTTGAACCGATAAAATTTATTGTCGCCGATTCCGAATGTTTTGTGCATTTTGGATTATTTAGGATATTTTAAGTAGATCAACGTTTAATTTGCTGTAATATGTCGCCTCATTCGCCTGCAATCCACGTTCGATTACAAATGTGATCGAATTTCAAAATACGAACGTCCCTACCGGTATTTTCATGTCCAACGTATCATATACATTTACCCATAATCATTTTGAACCGGAATTTCAACAAAAAAAAATTTTCAATTTTTTGCGAAAATCCATGATGAACCTTACTTTTTTTGAACCGATAAAATTTATTGTCGCCGATTCCGAATGTTTTGTGCATTTTGATTATTTAGGATATTTTAAGTAGATCAACGTTTAATTTGCTGTAATATGTCGCCTCATTCGCCTGCAATCCACGTTCGATTACAAATGTGATCGAAATTTCAAAATACGAGAAAATTCCAATACCCGAACTCTCTTTATGCGTCCTACCGGTATTTTCATGTCCAACGTATCATATACATTACCCATAATCATTTTGAACCGGAATTTCAACAAAAAATTTTTTTCAATTTTTTGCGAAAATCCATGATGGTTAGCCTTACTTTTTTTGAACCGATAAAATTTATTGTCGCCGATTCCGAATGTTTTGTGCATTTTGGATTATTTAGGATATTTTAAGTAGATCAACGTTTAATTTGCTGTAATATGTCGCCTCATTCGCCTGCAATCCACGTTCGATTACAAATGTGATCGAATTTCAAAATACGAAAATTCCAATACCCGAACTCTCTTTATGCGTCCTACCGGTATTTTCATGTCCAACGTATCATATACATTACCCATAATCATTTTGAACCGGAATTTCAACAAAAAAAAATTTCAATTTTTTGCGAAAATCCATGATGAGCCTTACTTTTTTTGAACCGATAAAATTTATTGTCGCCGATTCCGAATGTTTTGTGCATTTTGGATTATTTAGGATATTTTAAGTAGATCAACGTTTAATTTGCTGTAATATGTCGCCTCATTCGCCTGCAATCCACGTTCGATTACAAATGTGATCGAATTTCAAAATACGAAAATTCCAATACCCGAACTCTCTTTATGCGTCCTACCGGTATTTTCATGTCCAACGTATCATATACATTACCCATAATCATTTTGAACCGGAATTTCAACAAAAAAAAATTTTCAATTTTTTGCGAAAATCCATGATGGAAAATCCATGATGGCCTTACTTTTTTTGAACCGATAAAATTTACTGTCGCCGATTCCGAATGTTTTGTGCATTTTGCAAAATACGAAAATTCCAATACCCGAACTCTCTTTATGCGTCCTACCGGTATTTTCATGTCCAACGTATCATATACATTACCCATAATCATTTTGAACCGGAATTTCAACAAAAAAAAATTTTCAATTTTTTGCGAAAATCCATGATGGTTAGCCTTACTTTTTTTGAACCGATAAAATTTATTGTCGCCGATTCCGAATGTTTTGTGCATTTTGGATTATTTAGGATATTTTAAGTAGATCAACGTTTAATTTGCTGTTATATGTCGCCTCATTCGCCTGCAATCCACGTTCGATTACAAATGTGATCGAATTTCAAAATACGAAAATTCCAATACCCGAACTCTCTTTATGCGTCCTACCGGTATTTGCATGTCCAACGTATCATATACATTACCCATAATCATTTTGAACCGGAATTTCAACAAAAAAAATTTTTCAATTTTTTGCGAAAATCCATGATGAACCTTACTTTTTTTGAACCGATAAAATTTATTGTCGCCGATTCCGAATGTTTTGTGCATTTTGGATTATTTAGGATATTTTAAGTAGATCAACGTTTAATTTGCTGTAATATGTCGCCTCATTCGCCTGCAATCCACGTTCGATTACAAATGTGATCGAATTTCAAAATACGAAAATTCCAATACCCGAACTCTCTTTATGCGTCCTACCGGTATTTTCATGTCCAACGTATCATATACATTACCCATAATCATTTTGAACCGGAATTTCAACAAAAAAAAATTTTCAATTTTTTGCGAAAATCCATGATGGTTAGCCTTACTTTTTTTGAACCGATAAAATTTATTGTCGCCGATTCCGAATGTTTTGTGCATTTTGGATTATTTAGGATATTTTAAGTAGATCAACGTTTAATTTGCTGTAATATGTCGCCTCATTCGCCTGCAATCCACGTTCGATTACAAATGTGATCGAATTTCAAAATACGAAAATTCCAATACCCGAACTCTCTTTATGCGTCCTACCGGTATTTTCATGTCCAACGTATCATATACATTACCCATAATCATTTTGAACCGGAATTTCAACAAAAAAAAAATTTCAATTTTTTGCGAAAATCCATGATGGTTAGTTAGCCTTACTTTTTTTGAACCGATAAAATTTATTGTCGCCGATTCGGAATGTTTTGTGCATTTTGGATTATTTAGGATATTTTAAGTAGATCAACGTTTAATTTGCTGTAATATGTCGCCTCATTCGCCTGCAATCCACGTTCGATTACAAATGTGATCGAATTTCAAAATACAAAAATTCCAATACCCGAACTCTCTTTATGCGTCCTACCGGTATTTTCATGTCCAACGTATCATATACATTACCCATAATCATTTTGAACCGGGATTTCAACAAAAAAAAATTTTCAATTTTTTGCGAAAATCCATGATGCCTTACTTTTTTTGAACCGATAAAATTTATTGTCGCCGATTCCGAATGTTTTGTGCATTTTGGATTATTTAGGATATTTTAAGTAGATCAACGTTTAATTTGCTGTAATATCTCGCCTCATTCGCCTGCAATCCACGTTCGATTACAAATGTGATCGAATTTCAAAATACGAAAATTCCAATACCCGAACTCTCTTTATGCGTCCTACCGGTATTTTCATGTCCAACGTATCATATACATTACCCATAATCATTTTGAACCGGAATTTCAACAAAAAAAAATTTTCAATTTTTTGCAAAAATCCATGATGGTTAACCTTACCTTTTTGAACCGATAAAATTTATTGTCGCCGATTCCGAATGTTTTGTGCATTTTGGATTATTTAGGATATTTTAAGTAGATCAACGTTTAATTTGCTGTAATATGTCGCCTCATTCGCCTGCAATCCACGTTCGATTACAAATGTGATCGAATTTCAAAATACGAAAATTCCAATACCCGAACTCTCTTTATGCGTCCTACCGGTATTTTCATGTCCAACGTATCATATACATTACCCATAATCATTTTGAACCGGAATTTCAACAAAAAAAAATTTTCAATTTTTTGCGAAAATCCATGATGGTTAACCTTACTTTTTTTGAACCGATAAAATTTATTGTCGCCGATTCCGAATGTTTTGTGCATTTTGGATTATTTAGGATATTTTAGGTAGATCAACGTTTAATTTGCTGTAATATGTCGCCTCATTCGCCTGCAATCCACGTTCGATTACAAATGTGATCGAATTTCAAAATACGAAAATTCCAATACCCGAACTCTCTTTATGCGTCCTACCGGTATTTTCATGTCCAACGTATCATATACATTACCCATAATCATTTTGAACCGGAATTTCAACAAAAAAAAATTTTCAATTTTTTGCGAAAATCCATGATGGTTAACCTTACTTTTTTTGAACCGATAAAATTTATTGTCGCCGATTCCGAATGTTTTGTGCATTTTGGATTATTTAGGATATTTTAAGTAGATCAACGTTTAATTTGCTGTAATATGTCGCCTCATTCGCCTGCAATCCACGTTCGATTAAAAATGTGATCGAATTTCAAAATACGAAAATTCCAATACCCGAACTCTCTTTATGCGTCCTACCGGTATTTTCATGTCCAACGTATCATATACATTACCCATAATCATTTTGAACCGGGATTTCAACAAAAAAAAATTTTCAATTTTTTGCGAAAATCCATGATGGTTAGCCTTACTTTTTTTGAACCGATAAAATTTATTGTCGCCGATTCCGAATGTTTTGTGCATTTTGGATTATTTAGGATATTTTAAGTAGATCAACGTTTAATTTGCTGTAATATGTCGCCTCATTCGCCTGCAATCCACGTTCGATTACAAATGTGATCGAATTTCAAAATACGAAAATTCCAATACCCGAACTCTCTTTATGCGTCCTACCGGTATTTTCATGTCCAACGTATCATATACATTACCCATAATCATTTTGAACCGGAATTTCAACAAAAAAAAATTTTCAATTTTTTGTGAAAATCCATGATGGTTAGCCTTACTTTTTTTGAACCGATAAAATTTATTGTCGCCGATTCCGAATGTTTTGTGCATTTTGGATTATTTAGGATATTTTAAGTAGATCAACGTTTAATTTGCTGTAATATGTCGCCTCATTCGCCTGCAATCCACGTTCGATTACAAATGTGATCGAATTTCAAAATACGAAAATTCCAATACCCGAACTCTCTTTATGCGTCCTACCGATATTTTCATGTCCAACGTGTCATATACATTACCCATAATCATTTTGAACCGGAATTTCAACAAAAAAAAATTTTCAATTTTTTGCGAAAATCCATGATGGTTAGCCTTACTTTTTTTGAACCGATAACATTTATTGTCGCCGATTCCGAATGTTTTGTGCATTTTGGATTATTTAGGATATTTTAAGTAGATCAACGTTTAATTTGCTGTAATATGTCGCCTCATTCGCCTGCAATCCACGTTCGATTACAAATGTGATCGAATTTCAAAATACGAAAATTCCAATACCCGAACTCTCTTTATGCGTCCTACCGGTATTTTCATGTCCAACGTATCATATACATTACCCATAATCATTTTGAACCGGAATTTCAACAAAAAAAAATTTTCAATTTTTTGCGAAAATCCATGATGGTTAGCCTTACTTTTTTTGAACCGATAAAATTTATTGTCGCCGATTCCGAATGTTTTGTGCATTTTGGATTATTTAGGATATTTTAAGTAGATCAACGTTTAATTTGCTGTAATATGTCGCCTCATTCGCCTGCAATCCACGTTCGATTAAAAATGTGATCGAATTTCAAAATACGAAAATTCCAATACCCGAACTCTCTTTATGCGTCCTACCGGTATTTTCATGTCCAACGTATCATATACATTACCCATAATCATTTTGAACCGGAATTTCAACAAAAAAAATTTTCAATTTTTTGCGAAAATCCATGATGGTGCCTTACTTTTTTTGAACCGATAAAATTTATTGTCGCCGATTCCGAATGTTTTGTGCATTTTGGATTATTTAGGATATTTTAAGTAGATCAACGTTTAATTTGCTGTAATATGTCGCCTCATTCGCCTGCAATCCACGTTCGATTACAAATGTGATCGAATTTCAAAATACGAAAATTCCAATACCCGAACTCTCTTTATGCGTCCTACCGGTATTTTCATGTCCAACGTATCATATACATTACCCATAATCATTTTGAACCGGAATTTCAACAAAAAAAAATTTTCAATTTTTTGCGAAAATCCATGATGGTTAGCCTTACTTTTTTTAACCGATAAAATTTATTGTCGCCGATTCCGAATGTTTTGTGCATTTTGGATTATTTAGGATATTTTAAGTAGATCAACGTTTAATTTGCTGTAATATGTCGCCTCATTCGCCTGCAATCCACGTTCGATTACAAATGTGATCGAATTTCAAAATACGAAAATTCCAATACCCGAACTCTCTTTATGCGTCCTACCGGTATTTTCATGTCCAACGTATCATATACATTACCCATAATCATTTTGAACCGGGATTTCAACAAAAAAAAATTTTCAATTTTTTGCGAAAATCCATGATAGTTAGCCTTACTTTTTTTGAACCGATAAAATTTATTGTCGCCGATTCCGAATGTTTTGTGCATTTTGGATTATTTAGGATATTTTAAGTAGATCAACGTTTAATTTGCTGTAATATGTCGCCTCATTCGCCTGCAATCCACGTTCGATTACAAATGTGATCGAATTTCAAAATACGAAAATTCCAATACCCGAACTCTCTTTATGCGTCCTACCGGTATTTTCATGTCTAACGTATCATATACATTACCCATAATCATTTTGAACCGGAATTTCAACAAAAAAAAATTTTCAATTTTTTGCGAAAATCCATGATGGCCTTACTTTTTTTGAACCGATAAAATTTATTGTCGCCGATTCCGAATGTTTTGAGCATTTTGGATTATTTAGGATATTTTAAGTAGATCAACGTTTAATTTGCTGTAATATGTCGCCTCATTCGCCTGCAATCCACGTTCGATTACAAATGTGATCGAATTTCAAAATACGAAAATTCCAATACCCGAACTCTCTTTATGCGTCCTACCGGTATTTTCATGTCCAACGTATCATATACATTACCCATAATCATTTTGAACCGGAATTTCAACAAAAAAAATTTTTCAATTTTTTGCGAAAATCCATGATGTTAGCCTTACTTTTTTTGAACCGATAAAATTTATTGTCGCCGATTCCGAATGTTTTGTGCATTTTGGATTATTTAGGATATTTTAAGTAGATCAACGTTTAATTTGCTGTAATATGTCGCCTCATTCGCCTGCAATCCACGTTCGATTAAAAATGTGATCGAATTTCAAAATACGAAAATTCCAATACCCGAACTCTCTTTATGCGTCCTACCGGTATTTTCATGTCCAACGTATCAT
This sequence comes from Nephrotoma flavescens, assembly GCA_932526605.1. NCBI lineage: Eukaryota > Metazoa > Arthropoda > Insecta > Diptera > Tipulidae > Nephrotoma > Nephrotoma flavescens. The sequence goes on from OW052220.1 coordinate 212,561,514, forward strand.
ATACATTACCCATAATCATTTTGAACCGAAATTTCAACAACAAAAAAAATTTCAATTTTTTGCGAAAATCCATGATGGTTGTTAGCCTTACTTTTTTTGAACCGATAAAATTTATTGTCGCCGATTCCGAATGTTTTGTGCATTTTGGATTATTTAGGATATTTTAAGTAGATCAACGTTTAATTTGCTGTAATATGTCGCCTCATTCGCCTGCAATCCACGTTCGATTACAAATGTGATCGAATTTCAAAATACGAAAATTCCAATACCCGAACTCTCTTTATGCGTCCTACCGGTATTTTCATGTCCAACGTATCATATACATTACCCATAATCATTTTGAACCGGAATTTCAACAAAAAAAAATTTTCAATTTTTTGCGAAAATCCATGATGGGTTAGCCTTACTTTTTTTGAACCGATAAAATTTATTGTCGCCGATTCCGAATGTTTTGTGCATTTTGGATTATTTAGGATATTTTAAGTAGATCAACGTTTAATTTGCTGTAATATGTCGCCTCATTCGCCTGCAATCCACGTTCGATTACAAATGTGATCGAATTTCAAAATACGAAAATTCCAATACCCGGACTCTCTTTATGCGTCCTACCGGTATTTTCATGTCCAACGTATCATATACATTACCCATAATCATTTTGAACCGGAATTTCAACAAAAAAAAATTTTCAATTTTTTGCGAAAATCCATGATGGTGCCTTACTTTTTTTGAACCGATAAAATTTATTGTCGCCGATTCCGAATGTTTTGTGCATTTTGGATTATTTAGGATATTTTAAGTAGATCAACGTTTAATTTGCTGTAATATGTCGCCTCATTCGCCTGCAATCCACGTTCGATTACAAATGTGATCGAATTTCAAAATACGAAAATTCCAATACCCGAACTCTCTTTATGCGTCCTACCGGTATTTTCATTCCAACGTATCATAGACATTACCCATAATCATTTTGAACCGAAATTTCAACAAAAAAAAATTTTCAATTTTTTGCGAAAATCCATGATGGGTTAACCTTACTTTTTTTGAACCGATAAAATTTATTGTCGCCGATTCCGAATGTTTTGTGCATTTTGGATTATTTAGGATATTTTAAGTAGATCAACGTTTAATTTGCTGTAATATGTCGCCTCATTCGCCTGCAATCCACGTTCGATTACAAATGTGATCGAATTTCAAAATACGAAAATTCCAATACCCGAACTCTCTTTATGCGTCCTACCGGTATTTTCATGTCCAACGTATCATATACATTACCCATAATCATTTTGAACCGGAATTTCAACAAAAAAAAATTTTCAATTTTTTGCGAAAATCCATGATGGTGCCTTACTTTTTTTGAACCGATAAAATTTATTGTCGCCGATTCCGAATGTTTTGTGCATTTTGGATTATTTAGGATATTTTAAGTAGATCAACGTTTAATTTGCTGTAATATGTCGCCTCATTCGCCTGCAATCCACGTTCGATTACAAATGTGATCGAATTTCAAAATACGAAAATTCCAATACCCGAACTCTCTTTATGCGTCCTACCGGTATTTTCATTCCAACGTATCATAGACATTACCCATAATCATTTTGAACCGAAATTTCAACAAAAAAAAATTTTCAATTTTTTGCGAAAATCCATGATGGTTAACCTTACTTTTTTTGAACCGATAAAATTTATTGTCGCCGATTCCGAATGTTTTGTGCATTTTGGATTATTTAGGATATTTTAAGTAGATCAACGTTTAATTTGCTGTAGTATGTCGCCTCATTCGCCTGCAATCCACGTTCGATTAAAAATGTGATCGAATTTCAAAATACGAAAATTCCAATACCCGAACTCTCTTTATGCGTCCTACCGGTATTTTCATGTCCAACGTATCATATACATTACCCATAATCATTTTGAACCGGAATTTCAACAAAAAAAAATTTTCAATTTTTTGCGAAAATCCATGATGGTTAGCCTTACTTTTTTTGAACCGATAAAATTTATTGTCGCCGATTCTGAATGTTTTGTGCATTTTGGATTATTTAGGATATTTTAAGTAGATCAACGTTTAATTTGCTGTAATATGTCGCCTCATTTGCCTGCAATCCACGTTCGATTACAAATGTGATCGAATTTCAAAATACGAAAATTCCAATACCCGAACTCTCTTTATGCGTCCTACCGGTATTTTCATGTCCAGCGTATCATATACATTACCCATAATCATTTTGAACCGGAATTTCAACAAAAAAAAATTTTCAATTTTTTGCGAAAATCCATGATGGTTAGCCTTACTTTTTTTAACCGATAAAATTTATTGTCGCCGATTCCGAATGTTTTGTGCATTTTGGATTATTTAGGATATTTTAAGTAGATCAACGTTTAATTTGCTGTAATATGTCGCCTCATTCGCCTGCAATCCACGTTCGATTACAAATGTGATCGAATTTCAAAATACGAAAATTCCAATACCCGAACTCTCTTTATGCGTCCTACCGGTATTTTCATGTCCAACGTATCATATACATTACCCTTAATCATTTTGAACCGGAATTTCAACAAAAAAAAAATTTCAATTTTTTGCGAAAATCCATGATGGTTAACCTTACTTTTTTTGAACCGATAAAATTTATTGTCGCCGATTCCGAATGTTTTGTGCATTTTTGATTATTTAGGATATTTTAAGTAGATCAACGTTTAATTTGCTGTAATATGTCGCCTCATTCGCCTGCAATCCACGTTCGATTACAAATGTGATCGAATTTCAAAATACGAAAATTCCAATACCCGAACTCTCTTTATGCGTTCTACCGGTATTTTCATGTCCAACGTATCATATACATTACCCATAATCATTTTGAACCGGAATTTCAACAAAAAAAAATTTTCAATTTTTTGCGAAAATCCATGATGGTGTTAGCCTTACTTTTTTTGAACCGATAAAATTTATTGTCGCCGATTCCGAATGTTTTGTGCATTTTGGATTATTTAGGATATTTTAGGTAGATCAACGTTTAATTTGCTGTAATATGTCGCCTCATTCGCCTGCAATCCACGTTCGAATACAAATGTGATCGAATTTCAAAATACGAAAATTCCAATACCCGAACTCTCTTTATGCGTCCTACCGGTATTTTCATGTCCAACGTATCATATACATTACCCATAATCATTTTGAACCGGAATTTCAACAAAAAAAAATTTTCAATTTTTTGCGAAAATCCATGATGGTTAGCCTTACTTTTTTTGAACCGATAAAATTTATTGTCGCCGATTCTGAATGTTTTGTGCATTTTGGATTATTTAGGATATTTTAAGTAGATCAACGTTTAATTTGCTGTAATATGTCGCCTCATTTGCCTGCAATCCACGTTCGATTACAAATGTGATCGAATTTCAAAATACGAAAATTCCAATACCCGAACTCTCTTTATGCGTCCTACCGGTATTTTCATGTCCAGCGTATCATATACATTACCCATAATCATTTTGAACCGGAATTTCAACAAAAAAAAATTTTCAATTTTTTGCGAAAATCCATGATGGTTAGCCTTACTTTTTTTAACCGATAAAATTTATTGTCGCCGATTCCGAATGTTTTGTGCATTTTGGATTATTTAGGATATTTTAAGTAGATCAACGTTTAATTTGCTGTAATATGTCGCCTCATTCGCCTGCAATCCACGTTCGATTACAAATGTGATCGAATTTCAAAATACGAAAATTCCAATACCCGAACTCTCTTTATGCGTCCTACCGGTATTTTCATGTCCAACGTATCATATACATTACCCTTAATCATTTTGAACCGGAATTTCAACAAAAAAAAAATTTCAATTTTTTGCGAAAATCCATGATGGTTAACCTTACTTTTTTTGAACCGATAAAATTTATTGTCGCCGATTCCGAATGTTTTGTGCATTTTTGATTATTTAGGATATTTTAAGTAGATCAACGTTTAATTTGCTGTAATATGTCGCCTCATTCGCCTGCAATCCACGTTCGATTACAAATGTGATCGAATTTCAAAATACGAAAATTCCAATACCCGAACTCTCTTTATGCGTTCTACCGGTATTTTCATGTCCAACGTATCATATACATTACCCATAATCATTTTGAACCGGAATTTCAACAAAAAAAAATTTTCAATTTTTTGCGAAAATCCATGATGGCGTTAGCCTTACTTTTTTTGAACCGATAAAATTTATTGTCGCCGATTCCGAATGTTTTGTGCATTTTGGATTATTTAGGATATTTTAGGTAGATCAACGTTTAATTTGCTGTAATATGTCGCCTCATTCGCCTGCAATCCACGTTCGAATACAAATGTGATCGAATTTCAAAATACGAAAATTCCAATACCCGAACTCTCTTTATGCGTCCTACCGGTATTTTCATGTCCAACGTATCATATACATTACCCATAATCATTTTGAACCGGAATTTCAACAAAAAAAAATTTTCAATTTTTTGCGAAAATCCATGATGGTTAGCCTTACTTTTTTTGAACCGATAAAATTTATTGTCGCCGATTCCGAATGTTTTGTGCATTTTGGATTATTTAGGATATTTTAAGTAGATCAACGTTTAATTTGCTGTTATATGTCGCCTCATTCGCCTGCAATCCACGTTCGATTAAAAATGTGATCGAATTTCAAAATACGAAAATTCCAATACCCGAACTCTCTTTATGCGTCCTACCGGTATTTTCATGTCCAACGTATCATATACATTACCCTTAATCATTTTGAACCGGAATTTCAACAAAAAAAAATTTTCAATTTTTTGCGAAAATCCATGATGGCCTTACTTTTTTTGAACCGATAAAATTTATTGTCGCCGATTCCGAATGTTTTGTGCATTTTGGATTATTTAGGATATTTTAGGTAGATCAACGTTTAATTTGCTGTAATATGTCGCCTCATTCGCCTGCAATCCACGTTCGAATACAAATGTGATCGAATTTCAAAATACGAAAATTCCAATACCCGAACTCTCTTTATGCGTCCTACCGGTATTTTCATGTCCAACGTATCATATACATTACCCATAATCATTTTGAACCGGAATTTCAACAAAAAAAAATTTTCAATTTTTTGCGAAAATCCATGATGGTTAGCCTTACTTTTTTTGAACCGATAAAATTTATTGTCGCCAATTCCGAATGTTTTGTGCATTTTGGATTATTTAGGATATTTTAAGTAGATCAACGTTTAATTTGCTGTAATATGTCGCCTCATTCGCCTGCAATCCACGTTCGATTACAAATGTGATCGAATTTCAAAATACGAAAATTCCAATACCCGAACTCTTTTTATGCGCCCTACCGGTATTTTCATGTCCAACGTATCATATACATTACCCATAATCATTTTGAACCGGAATTTCAACAAAAAAAAATTTTCAATTTTTTGCGAAAATCCATGATGAGCCTTACTTTTTTTGAACCGATAAAATTTATTGTCGCCGATTCCGAATGTTTTGTGCATTTTGGATTATTTAGGATATTTTAGGTAGATCAACGTTTAATTTGCTGTAATATGTCGCCTCATTCGCCTGCAATCCACGTTCGAATACAAATGTGATCGAATTTCAAAATACGAAAATTCCAATACCCGAACTCTCTTTATGCGTCCTACCGGTATTTTCATGTCCAACGTATCATATACATTACCCATAATCATTTTGAACCGGAATTTCAACAAAAAAAAATTTTCAATTTTTTGCGAAAATCCATGATGGTTAGCCTTACTTTTTTTGAACCGATAAAATTTATTGTCGCCAATTCCGAATGTTTTGTGCATTTTGGATTATTTAGGATATTTTAAGTAGATCAACGTTTAATTTGCTGTAATATGTCGCCTCATTCGCCTGCAATCCACGTTCGATTACAAATGTGATCGAATTTCAAAATACGAAAATTCCAATACCCGAACTCTTTTTATGCGCCCTACCGGTATTTTCATGTCCAACGTATCATATACATTACCCATAATCATTTTGAACCGGAATTTCAACAAAAAAAAATTTTCAATTTTTTGCGAAAATCCATGATGAGCCTTACTTTTTTTGAACCGATAAAATTTATTGTCGCCGATTCCGAATGTTTTGTGCATTTTGGATTACATATTTAGGATATTTTAAGTAGATCAACGTTTAATTTGCTCTAATATGTCGCCTCATTCGCCTGCAATCCACGTTCGATTACAAATGTGATCGAATTTCAAAATACGAAAATTCCAATACCCGAACTCTCTTTATGCGTCCTACCGGTATTTTCATGTCCAACGTATCATATGCATAACATTTGTAACCGAAAATAAACGAAACATACGGAATCTGTGACAATGAATTTTATCCGTTCAAAATAAGTAAGGCTAACAATCAGGGATTTTCGCAAAAAATTGAAAACTTTTTTTTGTTGAAATTCCGATTGAAAACGATTATAGGTAATGTTTAAGACAAGTTGAGCTCGAAATTACCGGTTGGATGCATAAGGAACGTGTGGTTATTGGAAGTTTCGTACTTTGAAATTCGGACCCATATTGTGCTTCGAACCTGGATTGCAGGTGAATGAGGTGACATAGTGCAGCAAATTAAACGTTGATCTACTCATAATAACATTTGTAACCGAAAATAAACGAAACATACGGAATCTGTGACAATGAATTTTATCCGTTCAAAATAAGTAAGGCTAACACCATCAGGGATTTTCGCAAAAAATTGAAAACTTTTTTTTGTTGAAATTCCGATTGAAAACGATTATAGGTAATGTTTAAGACAAGTTGAGCTCGAAATTACCGGTTGGATGCATAAGGAACGTGTGGTTATTGGAAGTTTCGTATTTTGGAATTCGGACCCATATTGTGCTTCAAACCTGGATTGCAGGTGAATGAGGTGACATATTGCAGCAAATTAATCGTTGATCTACTCATAATAACATTTGTAACCGAAAATAAACAATGAAGT